>CM050214.1:15045206-15120206 GCA_027475355.1 Coilia nasus
ATCACAGGAAACTAATACATTTCTCTAGCCGGTTCTGCATCAGGGTGATGCTCAACCACTTGACCACTGAGTCCACAGCTGACCTGTCACCACTGATGTTTTTTTAAAGTATATTTTGGGCTTGCCTTTAATTAATAGAACAGTAAAGATATGCCAGGAAATAAGAACCAACACTCACCACGAGTCACCCACTAACCTGCCCTACAAAAGGCAAAGTGCGGTAACTACAGTATGTGAACATAGAAACTGAGAAAAATACTTTTAACGTTGTCAGACTGCCCAGTTGAACATGCTGTAGGTATAATAGTGGTAATGTTTTTATGTATTTTCTTAATAGCAAGAAGCAAGAGATTTAAAGTCAATTTCCAATTTCTAATCAATTTCCAGTTAAGACCAATTTCTAACTCAGTTTGACAAAATATGTACAGTAGTTACTAGGACTGCATGATATTTGAAAAATGTGCAATATACGGTAACATTGCTGAATGTTGCGATGATATGTTTTGCGATAAACAAACAAATCTGTAAATGTAGTTTTAACATCTTCAGCTTAATCTTGACCACTATAGGCCGTAGCCAGTGTGCAGCCTATGGGGTGGATATCAAGGGCAGTAAGACTCCATTTGATTTCACAAATATCTATATGTGGAAACATGGCTTAACTGGAATAAATGGCACATTACTGTGAGCTCTTTCACAGTAATGTCCCATTTATTCCAGTTAAGCCATGTTTTGCAATATGTGTATCACGATTTTGCGATATGTTGTGATATCACAATATTTTCAATATTCTCGATATATTCGATATATTGTGCAGCCCTAGCAGTTACTGCCTTGTGGCTTTGTAGGGCAGTACTGATGGCCTGTGTTCTTTCCTTCGTCTGTGCAGCTGTGATGGCGGCCATCTTGGCCAGAGCTGTGAGTGCGAGCTGACTCAGGACTTAAACTCCATGACGGCCCTGCTTGCAAACTGCCGTCAGACGAACACCTCGGACATATGCGACGGCCACGGGAGGTGCGAGTGCGGGAAGTGTACCTGCAGTGGGCCGTACCGCGGCGACTTCTGTGAGTGTGACGACACGGCCTGTCCCCAGCACAGAGGCAAACAGTGCAATGGTGAGTCGAGTGGGTGGAAAATTCCAAGCATGTAGCCTACTTACAATTTCTACAGTTGCCGGATGCCTTAGTATCCATTTGGGATGAATAAAGTAAATGCCTGTCTATCTGTCTGGCTAGCTAACTACTGTATATTTTGAATTACGTAAATACTGCCCATGCGTTTAGTAATTATTTAAGTTAATAATAATGTATATTGAGGCACGCGTACCCATGTGTGTTTGTGTGTGTGTGTGTGTGTGTGTGTGTGTGTGTTTGTGACTGTGTATTTTGCAGGTAAAGGCAAATGTAACTGCGGCAGGTGTGAATGTGATGAGGGGTACACTGGTGAGAAATGCCACTGTCCTAGGGACAAACAGTACTGTATGGCCAAGGGAGACATCTCGGTATGCAGTGGACAAGGCCAGTGTCCTTGCGACCGCTGCATCTGCAATGAGACTGTCACTGGGGAGTACTGCGAGAAGGTCCGAGATCAATGCAGCAAAACGTTTCTGTAAGTGTAACACGTTACTGGTGGGTGTATGTGTGTGTACGTGCGTGCAGTTTCTCTTTGTGAATGTGCAATATACTGTATGCTATGTGTGCCTATATATATATATATATATATATATATATATATATATATATATATATATATATATATATATATATATATATACATATATACATATATATATAGGCACACATAGCATACAGTATATTGCATATATATATACCAAGGAAGAAAGAGGAGACACAGAGATAAGAAAGGAGACAAAATGTGTGTGTTTGTGTGTGTGTGTGTGTTCATTTGTAGGAACTGCACACTGTGTGCCATAAATGAGAGAAATGAGCAAAGTGTGGACGCGGATTGCAAGGAGGCATGTGAGGGAATGCACACCGAAAGACTGGAAGGCCAACACGAGTTTCAGTGCACTCATGAGGGAATCACCTTTGACGTTCAAGTAAAGGATGGCCGCATCCTGATTCGTCACGCAGACCTGCGCAGTAAGGAACACACACAGACACAAACACGCACGCGCACACGCGCACGCACGCACACACACACACACAAACACGCACACGCACACACACACACACACACACGCACAAGTGCTTCAAAAACCTGAAAAGATATCTTGCCAGACATAAGTAGATGTCCATTGCAAACAGCAATAACAGCTACTTGTTTTTAGCAGTGACTACATGTATAGCTAACAAACCATGGCCAAGTACTTAGTAACACAGTACAGTCTCAGTAGTGACAGTTCTTGTAATAACTATTTACATACTGTAGACTAAGCAGGCTAAGGCAAAGGAAGAAATGTGGTGAATTAAAAAAGGATTTGCTTAATATTGCAACAACAAGTCAAATTCAACTGTAGGCTTTGCAAGTTAACTTTAGGCGCTTGCAAGTTAACTGTAGACAAGCTTTTCCCTTTCACGCCTTTGACTGCTTGCTCTGAAGCATCTCCTTTTTGGTGCAGCAGTGCACACAAACTGCTATTTCTGTTTCCCATTTTGCTGACGACATATGGCCCTTGAATAAAGAACACTACCTCAAAGTTTGCAAGTTAGCCTAAATATATTGTCAGTTCAAGTATAGACTCGCCGGCCACTTTATTGGGTACACCTGTTCATGTGCTTACTAACACAAATAGGTCATCAGCCAATCACATGGCTGCAATTCAATGCATTTAGGCATGTAGAGGTGGTCAAGACAACTTGCTGAAGTTCAAACCGAGGATCAGAATGGGGAAAAAAGGGGATGTAAGTGACTTTGAACTTGGTATGGTTGTTGGTGCTACACAACCTGGTCTGAGTATTTCAGAAACTGCTCCTGGGTTTTTACTGTACAACCATCTCTAGGGTTTACAGAGAATGGTCAGAAGAAGAGAAAATATTCAGTGAGCGGCATTTGTGTGGACAAAAATGTTCTTGTTCATGTGAGACGTTAGAGAATGGGCAGACTGGTTCGAGATGAAAGAAAGGCAACAGTAACTCAAATAACCACTGCTACAACCAAGGAATGCAGAAATACCATCTGCAATACCATCTCTGAACGCACCACATGTCAAACCTTAAAGAAGTTCTGAAGGCAAATGGGGGTACCAACCTTTTATTAGCCTTTACCTAATAAAGTGGCCAGTGAGTGTATGTTTTGCTTACTGTACAAAAAGACATTACCATGACTGAATCGCATGCTAGAGTGCCCTTATCAGTCAGGATGTAAAAAACAACACCTGTGTAGCAACATCCGTGCACCACCTCACTTGCTGTCATGAGGTGGAGAGGAGAGCACAGGTGCATATACATGGGCAGGGCCAAGGAGGGCCAGTCAGCGTTGTCACGCAGAAGGAGGTCAGGGACATATGAGGCACTCAAGAGGACAGTAAATTACATTACATTACACTTAGCTGACGCTCTTATCCAGAGTGACTTACATATATTTACAGGGTTTCAGTTACAGTCCCTGGAGCAGTGTGGGGTAGATGCCTTGCTCAAGGGCATCTCAACCACGGGTAGGGTGGGATTCGAACCGACAACCTTCCGATTGCAAGACCAACTCTAACCACTAGGCCACAGCTGCCCCAATGTAAATGTAAAAAGCCTTTATTTATACTGGGCTTTGAATTAAAAGCAGGCTTACATGTTTCGGCCAGCATGGCCTTCTTCAGAGCAGGTGGTATATAAGCGTGTTTTTAATTCATAGCACAGTATAAATAAAGGCTTTTTACATGTATTGTCCTCTTGAGTGCCTCAGGGTTGTCTCTGTTTGAAAAGTACTTTGGATCCCCAAGCTGAGGAGCACCAGAGGAACACACTGCTGTATTTCAACACCCAAGCAGCACTCCCAGTAGTCAGGGAAATATGATTGGATGAATTTATGGCCATTGAGTTAACACAATACTGGCAGTAGTAACCCAGTGCTAATAGAACCAGACTACACTTACATCAGGCCACATGAGGATGATGACACTGCATTGCTTTGTGGGAATCACATCATTTCTTGCTACTGCGGCAAGTAACCTTCAGACTCTCTTAGCTTCTTTGCTTTCAAAAGAGATGGTTAGGTGTACCCTACGAAACATAGGAAGAGGGTGCACACATCTGTAATTTAAATAGGTGCTGAACTAAAAAACTGAAGGAATCCAAGACATAAAGGAGAGGTCCACGCACTTCAGCTCCCCCTTTTTCACTTTTATTCATGTTCCTCACCCAAATGATGTTTTGAGCCAACTTTGAGTCATCACGAAGAGCAGTTGGCTCGAAACGTCACCTGGGTGAGGAACATGAATAAAAGTAAAAAAAAAAAGGAGCTGAGGTGTGTGGACCTCTCCTTTATGTCTCAGGTGTACCCCTACGCCACATAGTGCAAAAGGCAGTGGCTACGGGTCCGGAATTTCGTACCAGTAGATGTAAGCATATTCCGGTCCGGTCCGGAACCTATTCTCCGGAACCTTATTGGTCCATATTCTTCTGGACCAATACATGTAAAGTTATAGGTCTAACCCTAACCTTTACCTACCAGTAGCCACTTCGAATGCAAAATCCATACAAGTATACCTAAGACGTAAATTGTTGTACAGTCTTGCTTTATAATATAACAGATAAATGACTACATATACTGCACTCTTCCCCTGTATCTCTCTTTTGGCAGAGTCTATTGATAAAACATATGTGATCATCGGGAGCTCAATAGCAGGGATTTTGGTGATCGGTGTTGTGGTGATCATTGTTTACCGGCTGCTGGTGGAGCTGTATGATCTTAAAGAATACCACAGCTTTGTGCGCGCTCAGCAGGAGACTGACTGGAAAAACGTAAGACAACTTCCTTCCTCACAAACACACGCATACATCACTGTGCATGTAAAAACCTTAACACTCCTTGTGAAAGTACAGCAGTGTATAGAGTAGAACATGAACTGATCTGTTGCCACACAGTGGTCACTTCCTCATGCTTTGGGCTAATCTTGTCCAAATTTCATGGTGCTAAAACCACACAGCAGCAAGAAAACAACCACCTGCTCTCTCATTTGGCAGTTGTCCTCCGGCAAATTTTATCTGATCTCATTTGACGTCATGTCAAGCCAGCCAGCCAGACAACTTGCCAGTCAATTCGCAGTTGGACAATCTGATTGCTAAACATGGTTTTGTATATGCTGCTGACTTGTGATCTTATGATCTTGTTTTTCAGACCCATAATCCACTCTTCAAAGGTGCAGTAACAACTGTTATGAACCCCCTACATGAAGGGCCTGAGGAGGGTTGCTAGGGATGTCTGTCACATTTAACAGGTTCTGTGTAGTTACATTAATAGGGGTTAATGAAGGCTTTTTATTTTCTTACTATTATCATTGGCCCAGAAAAAATGTTTGTATAAGAATCTAGGTTTGATATTAAATTAATATATTTTGTGTATATGACATTGGTTTGTAAAAATATTTTAGTAGAGTTGGAATTGTATTTTATATTTAAACTGTAATTACTTTCAATACCAAGTTGTTTTATACATGGTACATGAATGAAGTAGGCTTGTTGATGCAAACAAATTTCATTGGTTACTCATACAAATCCTAACTTATTCATGCATACATGAATTTATGCTTGAATGGTAGCATTGCTATCACTGAAGACATACTGTAAATGTATCGAGTAGACTGAAATCGACCAACACAAGACGCAAGCTACTAAAGTTAAAATTATAAATACAAACAATAGAGAGATTAGGTAGGGTCAGTCATGCAGTGGAGGATCAACAACAATAAATGCAATTTACCCACCTTAGAAATGTACAAAACAGCACTTACTCACCTTAGCTACCACTATAGCACTGTGTAGGAAATCCTAGGTTAACACGTAGAGCCTTGAACTGATGATATATGCACAACTGAAGTATGTTGCAGATGATCTGTCCCACAAAGATACTAGATTACGTATGCATAGATTACAAGCAGAACTCCAAACCCCACATACATACTGTACACCCAATCAATATTTATTACTGGAGAAAATGCCTCAAACCAGCAGAGAACACCACACGTCCCATGAATTGACCAGTGTAGAGTAACTGGCTTTGAACAAGCATAGAGTGTTTTACCATCCTTTTACTATGCTGATCATCAGGTAGATACAGGCATAGCAAGACTCACAACAGTGCAAACTGTTTGGAAAATCAGCGTGGTGTTCTGTCATAAATGTTAAAAATAAAAATGATTTGTTTTAGAGTATTGAGTATGAAGGTTGTGTGCATGTATATAATTTCAAATCAAACTGAAAAAGTAAGCATTTCTTTGACTATAAAGGCATACAAGGAAAACTCACTTTACAGGTTTTGTTTTTAGTCTGTTTTATTATAAATACGACAAAAAGGAAACCATTTTAATTTACAGTTTTTGATCTTTATATATTGGCATGAATCAGCGGTTCAACAACAGCGGTGTGTATAGAGACACCTTTCAAGAATGACTGGCTTTTTCAAGTTGCACCGTTATGCAACAGTGTGGACCTTTCTCATTAGAACTCAAATTTAAACGAAACAAACAGAAGGTAATTAATGTACTTACAGAATTAAAACTCAACAAATGAAATAAAAGCAGTATATAAACCAAAGAAATCATGAAGATGGAGCTTGTTTGATGTTGTCCATCTCGAAATAGAAACCGAATGAACAAATGAATAAAAATATAATTTTAAAAACACATAAATGAAATCAAACATACAGTGCTGACAGAATCACTTGTCTAGCATGCAACTCTGCTGCTCTGTTCAAGTCATATGCAAACTTATGGCCAATGAAAAGGCAAGTTCTCACACGTTCTTTGCATAATTTATTTTCTTTTCTTTCTTCTTTTTTTTTAAACTTGTCATAATTTACATTTCTGCAATAAAACATGGATACAATAGCATTAGCTTTCATACTGACAAAAATATTTTCTTTTCCTTGTTTTTGGATGACAAACTGTTCTATATGTGTGTGAGTGTGTGTTTGCGCGTGTGAGTGTTTGTATGTGTGTGGGTTCCCCATACACCTACATAACAGCATTTCCGTCTCATCTCACGTAAGATCCATCTTTCCACAAACAGTTTTGCGGCTATCCTCCACGACACATTTTCAAAAGCTACAAAGTCATGATATTGCTTACAGTAGTGTTGCTGTTGAGATCGATCGATAAACAGTTTTCAATATCATTTTTAAATACAAACATTGATGCATGAACCCCCATCCTTGAGAGCACTGCCTCAGAGAGAAAGCACAGAAGCAGAAGATCAGGACACTAATAAATAATAATACAGGTGTCATTGGTGTCAAGTGCCAATACAAAAAAAAAACAAAAAAAAAAAAAAAAACAAAAAAACAAAAAAAAACAAAACACAAAAATAATAAAAAATAAATCTTACATTGATTAATTTCTCTTAAATAATGGATAAATGTCCTTGTGTAGTGTGTGGACGTGTGTGTGTGTGTGAGTGTGCGTGTGTGTGTGAGAGAGGGGATCCGTTCCTCCTCTCCCTCCTTAAGCCCATCTTGCATGCCTTGCTGCCCTAACCAACACAATATATACATATATGACAATACACTTACCAAATATACAAAGAGGAAAAGTGAGTCTAGACTTCAGGTAATGAGTTTTTCCCCCCCTTTTCTCTCTTTTTTTGGCAGCTCTCATATTACATCATGGTCATTTATTATTGTCATTATTACACATAAATGTACATACAGCAAAAGTTAATAATAAATTAAAGGAGACGTGTCATCCATCTTAGGGGTGACTGGGTGGGGGGCAGAGTACGTTTCTGTAGCTCCCTCTCCCACCATCGTATGTAACTACAGACGGCATTTGGATAAAATGTGTGGGTCGGTCAATTCTTTTTTTTTTCTGTTTTGTTCATCTGCGCTCGCTTTTTACATTCCGCCAACAATCAAACCTGCCGTAACAAAAACAAAAAAATTTGATAACACAGCAACTGATACAGACATTATTTTTTCTTTTTTTTTTTCATCTTGTGGGTTAAAAGCATCCCTTTTACTTCGAGGATGGTGCGCCAGAAAGAGAGAGGCAGAGAGAGAGAGAGAGAGAGAGAGAGAGAGAGAGAGAGAGGCAGAGAGTGGCTCTTGACCTCAGCTTGCTGTACGCAGTGATCTCTGCCTGTCCGTGAAACTTTTTTCGTGGTTGTTTTCACAGTTTGAACAGCAGTGGAGCCTCACATATGGGGCTTTATCCTGGCAACGAATAAGGCCCTCCTCACCTGATACGTTCACGTGTTGTTGTTTATTTTTTTCTTTTTTAAATGTTGAAAAATTGGTGGGTTTCTTGATCGCCACAGCTGGCTCATTGCTTACAGAGTGGGGGGGGGCTTACAGATGTCACTCACGGTTCCTCCTAGGAGCTGATTGGCTCTTGGGCTGCTGAGATGGGGCCCAGTGTGTGCCATTGGCTCACCTCCTCCATTTTGCTTCGCCTACCTGCGCCTCCTCCTCCTCCTCCTCCTCCTTCTCCTCCTCTCTGATGTCAGTACCTGTTCTGGTGCTCGTAGTGCCACCGGTTGAAGTCAATGTTAAATGCTACGATGCTCCCTGATGCCATGCCAGTGATCAGAGTCCTGTGTAAAAGACAAATAACATGAGAGGACAGCAGCAAGACACACTCCCTTAATATCCATAGGTGGAGCAATACAAGTCTTGATTCAGTCTTGAGAACTACGCTGCCCTACAAAGGCAAAGTGCAGTAACTGTGTCAACACTAAAACTGAGTAAAATGCCTTTTCTAAGTTGCCTTTTCCTTAGTTGTCATACTGCCCAGTCAAACATGCTGTAGGTATAATATGATGCATATTATGATGTACTTTCTTGTAGGAAGAAGCAAGAGATGTAGTCACAAGACAAAGGAGGTGTTATAAAGTTAATTTCCAGTCTAAACTGACAGTATGCAGTTACAGTTTTGGCCTTCCGTGGTGTGCGTGGTGTAGTGTTCACAAATCATACACACATCCATTAACAGTCTTCTTTCCACTGGAGGAAGTTGTGAGACTGCAAAGTGGCTTAAATGTTCACAATAATGGGCCACTGTCTTTTTCCTATTGATGTTTGCCATACCATCTATAGACAGTACTGCACCACACATTTTCACACATTATCGTGCTGTAAGGCTGAAACCAAGGTCATGGGGTCAGTTCTCTTGTTCGGTTTGCACACTGATAAAATAAATCTACTGGACTGTGTTCCACTTTGATATGGTCAATGCATCTCTGAACTGTAATACTGAACGTACACAGTGAAATGAAAGGTGTGTGTGTGTGTGTGTGTGTGTGTGAGTGAAATCGCTATACTCTGTCCACAATAGCTAAAACTGAACTCATGCTCCTCAAGTAGTGCAGTGAGTCAGATTCACTCCAAAGTGCAGTATGAATGTGTGTGTGTGTGTGTGTGTGTGTGTGTGTGTGTGTGTGTGTGTACCTCTGGTCATGGGACAGGTCCATAGCCCTGATGCCAGCATCACAGCCGGGATAGATGTAGAGCTGCTTAAAATCGCAGGCCTGCCACACCTCCACCACGCCGTTGTCCCCTCCTGTCACCAGGTTCTGCCCGTCACTGCTCAGGAGGATGGCCTAGGACACAGCAAGAGAGAGAGAGCTGCTTAGCGACGGTAGTCAATACACAAACGCACACACAGTGTTCTCTCTCTCGCTGACTCACACACGCACACACGCACACACACACACGCACACACACACAGACACACTCTTCCACTTCTCTTTTGTACATGCTGATAGACTAAATTGCACAATGGCATTTAGGTCATATCCTTTTCTCATACACTGAAACCAAGAACACACATCATGACTCCATGAACACACAGACACACAGAGACACACACACATACACACACGCATACGCACACTCACACACGCACATACAAACTGTAAGGATCTGTCCATAGTCCAACCTCACGGTTTTCCCCAGAAAGCTTGATATAACTCAGCTGGACACGAAGGAAAAGTGCTGTTCTTCGTTCTTCGTATTGCAAAGAAGGATATTGATAAACTGCATAGGGCGGACATAGTCTGCAGTACTTGACCAAATAATACATTTAGTGCCCATTTAAGGAGTAGCAACAGATACAGATACAGCAATCAGCAATCAACGCCTATCGTTAAACTGTACAATAAAGAACAAATCGAAATTTGGCAGTCTATCACCATGTCATTGTTGGTGCACACTTTTTCCAGTCGTGCGACAGGCTCAATTGAAATTCCTACACTTCACTCCCATATACCGAGTAGCCCCTGAAAGATAATAGTTTTATATCATGCTAATACAGGGACGTTGATTACAGAGGGAGAGGGGCTCAAATCAGAAAAGGGCAGTATAGTATATGTCCGCATAGGCTATCTGATGCTCCGTGGAGAGAAACGAGGAATGCAAAACAACAAAATGAACTGGATCTGCAGTAACGGCTGTGACAAGGGCAACAAGAATATCAAGGATGACTGGCATCTGATTCCTCAATCTGAAAGATACATACAGGGTGCAACTGTAAGGGCTCATTCACACCAAACTCTCTGCGTATTCAGCACGTGGCCGTATTCTGAGCGTATTCTGTCCGTATTCATTTAGAAAGCACGTTGGCAGATGAGACCATTCCCACCGCAACCGTGTTCTGAGCGTATTCTGAGCGTATTCTATCACCATAGAAATTATTGTACGGACAGAATACGGCCACGCGCTGAATACGGAGAGTGTTTGGTGTGAATGAGCCCTAAGGTTATTTGCAGTGGTGGTTCTTTGAATTACTCCCCAGGCGAGACCCCCTCCTTGGTTACTGCCTCGAATTCTACAGTATGCTTGTTACACGTTCAGGTATGACTGGTTTACTATGCTAAACTACAAGTTGCAAACTATGAGTTGCAGCAAATTGCAAATGTTGAAACTACCATAATAACATTTTGTTGGCTAATGACAGGGCTCAATGTTATCCCAAATTATGGAAATCAATAATAACTTGTAACCGTTTTGTTGCAAAGCCAAATCTTATGGTCAAATTAGATCTTGTGTTTGTTGAGCTAAGACCGAATTATTGTTGAGTATAGCAATCGTAGCATCATAGCTAGAAGGCTAACAAACGTAAGAGTTATACCATGAATAACATTAGCCCTTCATTCATGGCATGGATAACGTGATCATGCAGAGAGAACAGTTGCATACCTTCATCTTTTGCTCGTTTCTACACTTCTAATAGCTTTGACCTTTTTCTGTCCATCTCCTGTTTGTCACTCGACAGTCAACATACTGTATTTCCCATCCCCGAACACTGTCACTGCCGACCAGAAGTTAAGACTTATATAATGGACATGTAACAAATTATGTTTTTCCATCTGTAAAAGCTCATGTTTTAAGTAATACTAACCTCCTGAATTATTTTTAGAGTGGTGTCAACCAGTGGTTCAAATACAATAGGCCACTATACCATTTGTTGTGTAATAAAGGCAGCGCTCCCAAGTGCCACCTGGTGGTTGTTTGGGTACATTGCAGGCCCCGACCATTTCTGATAAAATAGGCTGTGTAAATCTCACGAGAATCTCATGAGATTCCCTCATGAAACTGAGAAACGGGAAAGGAAAACATCTGTATACACGCACGCATGTTAAGTCTAGCAGAAGATAGAGAAAGAGGAGAGGGGGCCACCAAAAATGACGTCATCAGAGAGCAATCATTACAAAACACACACACGCACACACACACACACACACACACGCGCACACACACGCACACACACACACTCTCTGTGTGGAGCCCTCTGTGTCCTCACCCGTGTGGAGTCGTTGATGTCCATCTGAGCGAGCAGCTTGCCGTTGATGCTGAAGTTGCAGAACTGTCCCCGCTCATAGTAGATGATGCAGTGGCCCTCGCTGGACACGGAGATCAGCCGCGGCCGCAGGCAGTTCTCGGGGCCCTCCAGGGCCCTCAACAGATCCCCAGTGATGGTGTGCACCAGGCAAGGGCCCTCTGATCATTACATACAGACACACACAGAAAGACAGACCAACAACAGACACACACAGACAGTCATACGCACACACAGACAAAGAGGCAGACAGACAGACACACACACACAGATAGACAGAAAGACATGCGCACACACCCACACACAGATAGACAGAAAGACACACACACACACCCACACACAGATAGACAGAAAGACATGTGCACACACCCACACATGGATAGACAGAAAGACACACACACACACACACACACAGCATTAGAGATGAAGACCACCACTACTGATCTTAATCCTTTCCTCTGAATTGACTCTTATTTTAAGCTCACAGTATCTTAATCCTTTCCCCTGAATTGACTCTTATACCAAATAGGCCACCGTGAAGTTGCCAACCTGTAAAGTAACTGACCACACTGAGCCAACACAACATTGTACAATGTGCACACATAATCATCCGACGTTATGATCCCACATCACATGATCTGTATGATAGCAGGTCAGTAACTGTATATTTACACCTCTACCTCTGTCATGTAGTCAGAAGGCCTCATTTCCACCGGCTTGAGCGTGTACAGCGCGTATCCGTGTACAATAGGTTTATATAGAGGCAGAATACGCTCAGATCACGCCTGCGGTGGAAATGGTCTCATCTATTAATGTGCATTCGAAACGAATACGGACAGAAAGCGGGCACGCGCTGAATACGCAGAGAGTTTGGTGGAAATGAGCCCTAAGAAGCAAAGTTAACTGAAGGCATGTAGGCCTGTGGGGAGTTTACTGTATGTGTAGACTGCATGTAAGACAGACCTTTAGCTCCACTGATGACCAGGCCCAGCTCAGCGCAGACGGACACACACACCACCTCGTGATCGTGACCCGTCAGAACGGCGCGGGGGGCCGGGTAGTCACCTAGAAGAACGTCAGCACAAAACACAGAGGAGAGGAGCTGTTATTAACATCACAAATACTCATGTACTGACATATTGCATAACATTTATGGCAACTGTGTAGTATTTCAGCACCTATCTCCCTTAGCAATAGCATTCTCTTTTCTGATTGGCTGATGAGTGGGCATTAATTGCATAGGAACTAGCTACATTTGAAGTAGCTCTCAAAAGAAAAGCTGAATGCCATTCTATATCAATGCACTTATGAATGGTAACCATTGCAACTGCAGTAGCCAAATTAACGGTTAGATGGTCTAATCCATAGTCTTCTTTTTAATAACGGATGCTATAAAGTAGCAAATCAACCGGCTATTTCTGTAGTTTATACATAAACTATATAATATAAAAATAATAATAATAATATAGTAATATAATAATCTTAAATATAAAGAGAATCGAGGACTATATAATATAATAATAACAATAATAATAATAATAATATAATAATCTTAAATATGAAGAGAATCGAGGACTAAAATATTTCCTAGATGCAAACACCTGCACCCGCACAGGGGTGATGGAGGGACTCACTGTTGTTGGGGTTGTCTCCGATGATGTGGTGTCGGCCACTCCAGTACCAGAGCAGCAGCGTGGCATCCCTGGAGCCCGACACGATGTAACAGTCCCCGCCAATGTAGGACTCGGAGCGGGCCAGGCACGTCACCACGTCCCAGTGGCCGAACACGATCTGGGTGAGCTTGCCTGGCATGAGAGAGAGGAAGAGAGGGAGTGCATGTTAAAGGTGTACTTCCATCGTGTTTTCATTAATTTTGCGGTGGTTTCTAGTATTAATGAATGCCCAGTGAGCCGGTTTTGGTGAAAAAATGCTTTGGTGCTTCTGTTTCAGGCTGTTCTAGTTTGGTGGAGGAGATGGAGCGGGAAGAATGACTATGCTAGTCACAGGTTAGTTTTGGCTATGCTAGTCACAGGCTACAATCATTCATAGCCCATTCGGTCATAGCGAACCAAATAGGAGATCTAAACGTTCTACACAAACACACATACTTACCTATACTTCGCTAAGTGAATGTGTGCTGCAACGAAATTTCTCCAGTAATCACAACTGTGGCATAGTTTTTTTCTATTTTACAAACCTACGTCACTTTGTTGGCCTTTTTCTTATTCACTCGTTTTTCCGCCTGCTTTCTTTCACTGACTAATGGAGGCAATCGGGTTAGAAGAACATTTTCACGTACAGCATGCATATGCAACTCGGGGTGACCTGTCATATTTCAAAAGAGCAAGTACTAAACGGTGTCTCGTGGAAGTACTCCTTTAAATATACAAACTGTCCAGGTAACAAAGGGTTTATTCTTTATCTGTTTATGTTCATTTCGAGTCATTTATAAAAAGGTATAAATACCAGATCATTGTGGTTTACAGGAAAAAACAGTAGCCTAACAGGTTTTTAAAGTTTTCAAGTTAGCCTTAGGAAGTAAGTTTAAATTTTCACATGATGTACATTAGTTCTAACTCTAACTCTAAATTGCTATCAAAAATGTCATAACGTATCACAGTTACACATGAAAACAAATGCAATAGTATCATTCATTTTTTGTTCATACCAGTCTCTGTGGAGTACACCCGAAAGCTCTTGTCCCAGAATCCACACACCAGAATGTAGCGGTTATCCGCTGTCACCACGAAGCAGTGCGTGTTGATCTGGATGCTCTGGTCCACCAGATCAGTGATCTGCCTCTTGTTGATGCCAGAGTTGTTGGCTATGAAAAGACACACAGCAAAGCAAGCCTGTGTCAACTGTGTCCAAAGACTCATCATGCATAGAAAATGTTAACTGTTACACATGTTGTTGTTCACTGTTTCCTTCTCTCTTTTCTTGCTTTAGGCTTCTTTTTTATTCACCCTTTCATGTTTTTTGTTTTTCTCTTCCCCATTTTCTTTCTTTCTTTCTTTCTTTCTTTCTTTCTTTCTTTCTTTCTTTCTTTCTTTCTTTCTTTCTTTCTTTCTTTCTGTTCTAGTGTTTTTCTATACTTACCAATCAGTGGGTCCATCTCAATAGGAAGATGATGAGCCTGTTCTAAAGAATATCCTGGAGCTCCTCTTAATCCTTTATATACACAGAGGAAAAGACAAACAGGCACAGACACACACAGACACACACACACACACACACACACACACACACACACACACACACACACACAGATTATTTTTTGAGAGGCACAGCATTACAGTGGTCAAACTAGACATGAGTATGATCATAAGCAGTTAGTCTTCACAGTCTGAAGACTCAATATTACAAAGCCCATGACCACCAGTCACAGATTACCAGCCAGGCATACAAGAGATACACAAAACATTCATAAAATTGTAGACAGCTCTTAATCTCCCAGCTTTAACACTGGCTATAAATGGCATCACTGCCCACTTAGCAGGGGCCTCCCTGACTTGAGTGTGTCAACAGACAGACGCCTGTGCTTTGCGCTGTGACCACAGACCATATATAAGAGAACTGGAGAAAGCCTCTATGATGTCACGCGTCGACTTTCTCACAGACCAGATGAGGCTTAAATTGAAGGTTCCGGCCACAGCCATCTTTGCCAATGAATTCTATTATTACCAATGTAAATTATTACTAGTACACTTCTTGCATGTGTAGAACGATATTGCAACACTTAAATGTTATTTAGGCAGCCCAGCAATAGTAATAAGCCCATGTAGACCCTGCAGTTTGCAATCCTGAAGCAGTTCTGTGCAAGACTGCCGTCAGATGTAGGCTATCTTGCTGGATAGCTTCTGTTGGCCAGTCAGGATGCCAGTACCAACCAACCTGCGGTAGCCTGCTTAAAAACCCATGGGCGAGAGGGTGACGCCTAATTCATTTGCATACCGAGGCAGAAATGTAGGCAGAAATGTAGGCATCAATGTAAATGTAGGACAAAGAAATGTAAAAAGGAGTGACAATAAATAAATATGCCGGAAAGAAATGCAAGGCATATAAAGCAGTATGTAGAAAATATTACAGGGAAAAATATCTGTAAATAAATAGAAAGAGAAAATGGAAAATAAATAAATTATGGAATTAATGTAAATGTAAATAAATGCAGCAGTAAATGAAAATGACTTCTCTCCCATTTTTTTGCCATTTTATTTATTTAAGCTACATATTTTTACATACGTATTTATTATTAATTATGTCATTTTTGGCCCTCCATATACTGTATAGGGAGTTGCTTGCTTCCGCAGCCAGCCCCCAGTGGACATGTGAGGTATTACAACGTTCAGTTTGGGATGCTGTGACGCGCGCGCGTGTGTGTGTGTGGCCCTGGCTCACCGACGGTGTTGTGCCAGCGGTTGACGGCGAAGAGGCGACTGCAGGTGACGGTGACGGCGGCGGGGATGCTGAGGTGGGGCAGCGTGTTGGCCGCCACGTGCGTCACCGGGGAGTTGGAGGGGAACTTGAGCACCATGATGACGTCCTGCTGCATCTGGTCCTTAAACATCAGCGGACTCTGGGGAAGGAAACACTGATGAGCAGAAGAGAGAAAAGACAGAGAGAGAGAGAGAGAGAGAGAGAGAGAGAGAGAGAGAGAGAGAGAGAGAGAGAGAGAGAGAGAGACAGACAGACAGACAGAGAGAGACAGAGAGAGAGAGAGAGAGAGCGAAATAGACAGAGAGACAGAGACAGAGAGAGACAGAGAGAGAGAGAGAGAGAGAGAGAGAGAGAGAGAGAGAGAGAGAGAAGAGAGAGAGAAAGCAAAGGAGCGAGAGAGCAAAAGAGCAAGACAAAGCAAAAAGAGAGAGAGAGCAAGAGAGCAAAAGAGAAAGAGAGGCAGGAATAGAGACAGAAGTAGAGAGAGAGAGACAGAAACAGAGAGAGACAGAAAAAGAGACAGAAAACAAGAGAGAGAGAAAGAGAGAGAGGAAGACAAAAAGACAAAGAGAGAGACAGAAGTAAAGAGAGACAGAAAGAGACAGAGAGAGACAGAAGTAGAGACAGAAAGAGAGAGAGAGACAGAAGTAGAGAGAGACAGAAAGAGAGAGAGAGAGAAAGAGAGAGACAGAAGTAGAGAAAGACAGAAAGAGAGAGACAGAAATAGAGAGGGAGAAAGACAGAAGTACAGAGAGACAGAAAGAGAGAGAGAGAGAAAGAGAGAGACAGAAGTAGAGAAAGGCAGAAAGAGAGAGAGACAGAAATAGAGAGGGGGAGAGACAGAAGTACAGAGAGACAGAAAGAGAGAGGGCGAGAGACAGAAGTAGAGAGACAGAAAGAGAGAGAGAGAGACAGAAGTAGACAGAGACAGAAATAGAGCGAGTAACAAGGAGAAAAGAGGGCAGGGGAAGGGTTTGGGGATAAATGGGGAGCAGAGAGGGAGGAGGACAGGAGGGGGATCAGACACAGGGACAGAGAGAGTGAGGAAAGAGAAAGGAGAGGAGAGAGAGGGGGATGAGGATGGAGAGACAGGGAAAGAGGGGGACAGGATGGAAAGAGGTATATTAGTGTGGAGCTACAAGGTAAACACATAGAGGAAGGCTGCAGGCATGGGGGGCTTCTGTATGGGGTGGGGTACAGTAAGGGGTGGGGTGGGGTGGGGTTGGTGGGGGACGGGGAGGGGTTGGGGAGGAAGGTGACCTTATACGGGCACGACAGTCAGAACCAAGTGAAGGCACTGTGACCTGGGCGGCAGCCATTTAAGCCATTTAGCTGTGCACCCAACTACATACTGTAGCAAGGCAGCACTTAGTTCTAGTATAGCGACGCCACGCGTCCTCTTCTGGCTGCGAGTCAGAGAGCCCATTAGGATGCTACTGTATGTGTCAGGCGCAAGCTCAGTTAATACAGGATGACAAATGTGCCTCTTGGCAACACCAGTGTGTGTGTGTGTGTGTGTGCGCACATGTGTGCGTATGTGTGTGTGTGTGTGTACGTGTTTGTTAGCTTGTCCTTGCCAAAGCTACTTTAAAAACATCTGCATGATCACAGTGTACATAGTGCAAGGAGAAGATGTGCCTCACACAGTTTACATCCTGTGTAAACACAAAGAGAGAGAGAGAGTGTGTGTGTGTGTGTGTGTGTGTGTGCGCGTGCGTGTGTGTCCTGTGGAGGAACTCACCAGGTGCATGGCCGAGCTGCGGGGAGGGTGGGGCTCGATGAGCAGCTGAGACGGCACCTGTCCAGAGGCCTGGATCTGAACCTCCATGGTCTGGATATAAAAACAGCAGAGAAAGGGAGAAGGGAAGAGAGAGAGAGAGAGAGAGAGAGAGAGAGAGAGAGAGAGAGAGGGAGAGAGAGAGAGAGAGAGAGAGAGAGAGACAGGAAAGGAAGAGAAGAGAGAGAGAGCAAGGGTGAGAGAGAGAGAGAGAGAGAGAGAGAGAGAGAGAGAGAGTAAAGATAAAGGAGAGGGGGAGAGGGAGGGGCATAGGGGAAGAGATAGGTGGAAGATACAATCAATGCATATTAATTCAAAAGGTAATAATAAAATACAGTTTGAATGCATTTCTTATACCTTGGGGGACTTGACTGTGATCACTACAAACATTTGGTAACATTCATACTTTCAACTTGACAGGCTGTAAGTGTCTATGGCAAAAACGGGCATAGTCACAAAATTACATTTTTCAAGTTAAAATAGCATTTACTTATAAAACCAAATGAAAAATCAAACATATACACTGCATTTTCCTTTCTGGACTCCTCAAGTGTTATAGCGGCCTGGTGCTGATCCTGCTACATGCTGCCCTGCGGCCCAGTGCTCTTACGGTACATACATCTCGGACCTGTGGGTCGGTGATGGTGTCCGGGTTGATCGAGCCCTCGTAGGACAGGTAGTGGAACACGTTGAGTGCCCGCACCGCCTCGGGGCCCCGCTGCTTGTAGCCGAAGATGAGGTCGATCCACTGGTGCAGCTGACACGACACAAACTCACTCTCCAGAGCCTGCACCCAAGGACAAGCACACAGACGTGACTGGGACCGCAGTGGGTTACAGGGATAGACTTACACAGGAGTTGCAAAGAGGCACCGCTGTATTGCGTTTTTATCTATACTGTGCAGTCAGAAACACAATCAGACACACTCTGAGAACTGTCAGAGAGAAGAGAAATGACATTTCGATTTTTTGACAAATAAAAATACTTGAATCTTTGAACAGTTAGGCAAATGTACATTATAATTGTTAGCTATAAATTACTGCAGACACACAAGTAGACAAATGTACAATATACATTAACTGCAAATTACTTAAGTATCCTTGAGGGCAATACATGTGTAGCAATACATGTGTAGGCTGCCTACACTGGACACTACACTGGATGACACATGGAGAAACCTTTTGAGCAATATTGCCCAGCAAATGTTGTTTGGATGATTTCTTACTAATATCAAGGAATAGATTTGTATAGGGAAGACTCAAGTCATCAGCAGGCAGCTTATCGTGATTATCCAATCAGAACATTAGCAGTCTATCATGTTGTTGCCTGGAAACATCACTCATAAAGTTGCAACAAGTCACCGTCACCATTAGTAATTCATCATAACATAATCAGACTGATGGTGTTATTATATCAAAAAGTAATAAAATTCGTCCCTCACCATCCTGTTGATGCGGACGAAGTCCTCTGGTTTCTTGGCCCAGGCTGGCAGGTCCACGTCACACACCAGCACCCTGTCGTCTCTCAGGCCCAGGCTGTAGCCGTTACTGTTGACAAACATCTCCGGGAGGTAGTAGAACTCCGGGATCAGCTCCTGTGAGGGCCACAGACAAAACTGATTCACTGGGGGCGCCAGCTAGGGCCAGCCATTTTAACTAAGATGGCATTTGATTGTAAAACTAGTACTAATTGTAAAAAACTACTAATTGTAAAAATATTTTTGAAGATAAGAACGTTTTTAATAGTGTCATTGACTGTGTAAGGGTATGGAATGGTATTATTATTATTATTATTATTATTACACTTATTATTATTATTACACTTATTATATCATTATTACACAGGTGCTTATATTGTCAGTGAACTTGTATCAGCTTCCATTAGACAGTTTACTGTATTGTTGGTGCTTCTGGAAGCACTAGACTGCGGATGGGTGTGGTGTGGGTGTGTAAGCTGCACTCTGAGCAATGATGCCCCCACCACACCCCCACCACCCACCACCACCACTGCCTCCCGTGAAGACGAATCTCATGCAGTTTTGGCAGATGATAGTTGGCCTTCGGTTAAGTGCAGCCATCAGAACTGAAATGATTCTTACTGAGCACTTGGGTGGCTCAGGGATAAAAAATAAGCTTCATTCAGCATTTCAGCTGATCCAGCACAAACTGAGTGACAGCGCAGTGAGCCAGGGCTGCCGTGGGCAGTGGGCTGCCCCAGAGGAGAGGCTCTTAAGGGGGCCAGTGGGTCAGCACAGTGACTGCATTAACTCCATTACTGTACGTGCCACCACTCCACACTCGTGTGGCCCTGCGGCTCCGGCCATCCATAGGAGCCCCTCCAGCACGTACTGTTCACTTAAAGGACGGCCTTCCTTAGATGGCTATAGAAAAAAATGTTTTCCTGGTGCTTGACTGGCTTCACACCAAGGATATAAGTGCAGTACCCTTGCAGTGCATACACTGATGAAAGTGTTTATGTGCACTTTGCCGATTGGTATAAAAACATCAGCTTAATTATTAAGTATTTGTTGATGGCACCCCATTCATGCATGATGCATCTGAGTTGCAGTAAACTCCCTGCTGACTGGGACCATAACAGACACTGACTGAAATAATATATTTTCTTCTCACCTTCACATCAGAGGTGTCTCTCTGACAGTTCCTCCAAGAGCGTGCGATGCCAGAAAAGGTGCGGTCAGGGTGATCAAACTTCTTGTCGTTGCCACTCAGGAAGAAGGTGGTGAAGGGCTCCTGCAGCACAGATAAACAAGTGTGATTTGGCGACTCCTGCTGGTGGCAGCAAGTATTGCCGGTTCACGAGTGGCTGTTAAAAACGGTTCGAAAAACGGTTCAAACAAGCCACATTTTAAGTAGTACACAAGTACACAATTCAAAAGTCCAAAGCCCTTTCTTCAGACTTCTCCCCAAAGTCATGCCTCCAGATGCACGGGGGAGGGGGGAGGGACAAACGGCAGTTGAGTTTGATAGACATATCACCATTCAATCATTTCAAACGGGTCACTTAAAATAATTGAATGGTTTGTTTTCAGTCCTGTCCGTCCCACAGATGACTATCTTGTTTTATTTTTGTGTTAAAGGTGTACTTCCATCATGTTTTCATTAATTTTGCGGTGTTCTCTAGTATTGATAATTGCCCTGTGCGCTGGTTTTGATAAAAAAAATTTTCTAGTGCTTCTGTTTCAGGCTGTTTTAGTTTGGTGGAGGGGGTGGGGCCGGGAGAACGACACGATTTCACCAGAGGCGTGACACGCTCCATGCAGCTTCCTTTGCCCCACAGTCAACTTGATAGCAGAGTGGGGAAAAGTCAACTTGACAGCGCTAAAACTGCACATAGAATGTCTTCGGAGATACAGCCTTATGTGTTTGATCCTGAATCCGAAGAGGAAAGAGAGATGGCACAAGCACAGTCGCTTCCTGACCGTTTGTCAATGAACGTTTCAGAATGGTAATATTTGCATGACAAAACAGTGCAAGTGCCCGGCTAAATGCAGTTCAGTCATTTAACTAGCCTGCTAATCTTATGCGAGTCACAGGCTAACATCATTTAAAGCCCATTCGGTCAGTTTCTCTTATATGTATTTTCACGTCTGCGTCACGCCGAAGGCCCTTTTCGCATTGGGTCGTTTTTCCAGCCTATTGTCTTCTTTTGACTGATATAGAAAATGGGGGTAGAAAAACATTTTGATATGCAGCATGCATATGCAACTCGGGGTGACCTATCATATTTCAAAAGAGCAAGTACTAAACGTTTTCTCTTGGAAGTACACCTTTAAAGCATTTAATTAATTGGTTGCCGTCGAGGTGTGAAGGGGATTTTAAGCAATATAGTAAAAAGTACTTCAGTAAAACATTTCCTACCCTACTTTCAAATTCAAATTCTTTTATTTGGAGAATTATCCCTTGAGATGCAATATCTTGTTTTCAGCAGGGGTTACCTACTGTTATATAGTAACAAATGTTACTCACTATCCTGACGAGCCAGGACAGGGTGGCGGCGGAGGTGGAGTAGAGCATGTTGTAGTGGTGAGGGAGGGTCCCGTCCTCGTCCCAGCCCTCGTAGTGCTCCACGTAGAACGCCGCACGCTTTGGATTCAGCGCTCCGATTGGCTGATTGGCACAGGGGAAGCATTACAAGTCAGAACAGATCTGTGACCAGATCTGGCAGAATGGCTCACAGTGACCCAAAAATTCTAAATTGAGATACACTTTAAAAGGATTTCTTGGACAGACACACACCTTTAACAGTTGTCAAGATATAGTCATTTCTAATACGACATCCCACCATCTTTTTAAAATTCAAAACCTGAGAAAATCCCATTTATTTTGGACATTTTGGTAATATTTCAATGATGCAATTAAACTTGAGATAGCCAAATTTTAACCTTAACATGGTTAGCTTGACAATGAAAAGTAGAGAGATGTTTTTTTAACACCCTACTGGCTTCCATTTCCTATGCCCGTGAGGTCAGGGGTGGAGCCTAAAAAGTGGCTTTACCTTTGAGAGATCTCTGAAGTTCCCAGGGAGAGTCAGATCCAGCTCCTCTGACTCGTAGTTGGTGAGGACCCAGGGGAACACAGGGTACTGGTTCAAGTCATTGTACGTTCTCCCTGAATACAGACACAATACAAGACCATTGAGACCCAACCCAACAAGTAAAAAAAAAGAAAAAAGAAAAAAGAAAATACTGTTTCAGAAGATGGCCGTGGCCATCAATGGCTGATGGCACTTTGGGCATTTTCAGTCAGAACTTCACTCTCTGCACTGTGTACGGCTGTCAGCTTCTTTCACAGCTCTTAGCAACATATACCATGCCTAAGTCGTTATCAGGAGAGTGTGTTTATCAGAGACACCCTGTGGTAGCCCACCTGCGATGGTGTTGAGGAACATGAGGTACTCAAAGTTGGAGATCTCCCTCCTCTGCCACCGCTGCGTCATGTTGGAAGACTTAAAGAGCTGCCGTGGAGTGGCCAGGGAGATTCGCCTAAGAGGGACGATGGTGGTTGTTACAGTGGAGGACTTCTTTGTATTCACAGTACAGTGTTTATCACAGTCAAGCCAGAGGTGGACACCTCCATTTCAGAGAGTAAAAGTCTTTGCCATGCATTCCTTCTGCCTAAGCGCTGCACACAGGTGATTTCACTTATTAGCTGAGCTACTCAGCTGCTGAGGTGGGCTAATTATGATCATCTGATTTGGTGAATAGTTGGAAGAAATGTGTGGTAGGACGTTTTACTTTTTAAAGCCAGGATGTCCACCTCTGAATCAAACAGCTACACCCATCAAAGTGTCCGACAGAAAGGAAGACATGCACTTTTCTTCAGCAAGTAGACCCACGTTTAATTTGGCATACTCACTTAGCGTGCGACATGCCATAAAGATGGCGTACAGTTGACCACAACTTGTTTTACTGACTTACACAGCATAGTAATCCATCCCATACTCAGATTAATGCATGACTAGTCACTGAGTCTTACCTGGCCTGAGGCAAGCCGTAGCTGGTTCCAACGCCCACGCGTGGTAAGCTGTACACCACCTTCTTCACCGTGGCCTGGTCGGGGAAGTTGAACATGACGGAGGCTACAAGACAGCAAAAAATAAAGATCACAACCAAGGAATCATCTCATCAATCACCTTTTTGTAAGTCGTTTTGGATAAAAGCATCTGCTAAGTGTAATGTAACGTACTGTAATCTCTCTCCTGTAAATGCAGGTCTGGAAAAAATTAAGAGACTATTTTAAAATGATCAGTTTCTTTGTTTTAACTATTTATAGGTATATGTGTGAGTAAAGGGAACATTTTTGTACACTACTGACAACATTTCTCCCAAATTCCAAATTCAACTGGCACTGGAAAGGAATGGCTCTCATACATGTAGAGATGCTGATTTTAGGAAGATTTGCGGCGGTCCCTTATTTTTTTCCGGAGCTGTACAGTATACGACTTCATTTGTAGTTCAATTTGTTCAACAACGCATGAGCAGTGATCTTACTTCTGTTGGCCATGAAGACCTCCAGGCCGGTGTTCTGAAGCAGGTAGCGCCTGGAGAAGACCGCTCGGATCTCACTGAACATCCATTTCCCGTGCAGCCCCTCCGAGTAGGCCAGGACCTGACAGACACAACAGAGGTGTCTGCTTAATCCTCAACTTTCTCAAAAACTTCTAGTTCTCAAACTTCACAAACAAATGGGTACGTTTAAGGAAAACATGCCCCCTATGATGCAAACGTATAAGCTTATTATTGGTAATTCAAAGATGTGGGTGTAAATCTTTGTCTAATTTTAAAAACATAACTTCTAAAATATAACTGTTTATCACAGAGACTGAGTGAGATGGTGTATCCATGTTATACTTCAGCATACATACTGGAACTCCTCAGCTCTTACGCTGGTATGTTCATAAAGATGTCCGTTTATTTCAACAATACATAAAGGTCCTGCACTTCCGCATCAATCTGGCTTCCAGCTTCTGGCTAAAAATAACTCTACATGTATTTGAGTAATATATACATTTGTGTGTTGGTACAGATCCCTATGATAGTAGGGGGAATTATGTGAAAAATCGTTACGCATTGGATAGAAGCGTGACATTTGGTACATATGTCCCTTGGGTGGTTCAAAGACAACCTAGAAGGGGAGCCCAAAAAGATTTTAAACAGGAAGTGAGTTTAAAAAAAATAATCAAAATGGCCGCCCATACAATTGGCAGCTGATTCAGAACACACCAAAAACAAACTCCCATAACAAGCTCCCTTAATAAAACCCTTTTTTGTTGATAATTTCCCCTACTATGACAGACCCTTATACTGTACGTATGAGGAGCCTGTGTGTGTGAGTGATACAGCCTGCACTCTGAGCTCTTTACTCTTCCTCAATGCTCTGTGTTAGTGGGCCTGCCCCTCAGAGGCTGCAGGGCAAACGCCACTAGTGGGTGGCATTACTGACTGCGTCCACCCCAGTGCACCCATCAGCTGATCACTGGGGCATTTTGTGGGTTAGGGCACTTAGAGACACACAGTGCTCAGTGGGACTGGGAAGGACTCTGTGAGATATGCGTGGACGACATTCATTGAGTTGGTTTTTGTTCATTTTCTTTGAAGAGTGTGTTGATGGTGATCTGCCATCATAATTCAGAAGGACTGAGGATTTTACTTTATTTACAAAGAACATATTGTGAAAAAAAGGCTTGAAGAAGTCTGGATGAGGACCGACTGGAGAATGTTAATCACACTTCTACAATCTGTTTTGGGTCACTACGGTGGATATCTCTTAAGGGAGAGAACACCTGCAAATCTTGGAAATAATAGAAAAACTAACAAATGGTAAACACACTGCAAACTACTCCCTAGAGCCTGGAAAAGCGATGAGGTAACACCTTTATCTATTTCATTTATAGAGTAGACTGCTTTGTCAAAGTCAGAATGTTCACACTATACTGTGATGCTTCAGAAGTTTGTGCAAGAGACTTCTTCAAAGGTTTATGCACGTAATAGAGTTTCTCTGAACTTGTTTGTCATAATTTTTCAACAATAATACTGCCATTTTCTTACGTACCTGTGAAGAATAAAACAACATGTGCTGACAAACACACACAAAAACACACACAGACAAAAAAAACACACACACGCACACACACCCTTATTACACTCACCTTAGCATCAATCTTTTTAAATGTGGGGTCATCCTCGTCCACCTCGAAGTAGATCTCGGTGGTGGTGATGGAGAGGGTCCCCCGTGCCACCACCACAGGAGCTACCAGCTGGGCGGGTGTGCTCAGCACCACAGGGCCTAGGACACCAATCAGTGAGGGACTAGTCAGTGGCCCTCAACCAAATCGCACCTTAGCGTTGTGTGTCAAAGTGTACACAACTACAGTGAAAATGTGGCGTAGGACTCTAAGAACTCCACCAAATTATAGTTTGTTTTTATTGTTGATTAGAAAGTTGTTATTGAACATGGTTAGGTTTTTGATTTCAACAAAAATTAATCAATTAGGGACCTGCTCTGATGATTTGGATCTTTAAATCAAATTTTATTAAAATTAGCAATTATTTAAAATGTATATTTAAGATGTATAAATAATCATGAAACCCAAGGTTAGTATTTCCATTGGTGTTCTTTTAAAGACCAACTTGCCTCTTGACGTAAACAATCTTGGGCGAAAACTTGCTAAAAAGAATAAATAAATATACAGCATTGCTGTGAAATCGATGGCTGTGACTAAAGCACAACACATGAAAAATCTATGACATCTATTTCAGGATGTGACAGTCCAGTGCTTGAGTGTAAGAAGTAATTAATCTCTATGCTTCAGTGACATGTAGTACCTTTGTTTACTTCACAATGTCTTTGGTCAAACATGGTTCTTTGTCACAGTAGGACCAGAAGAGAAATCCCTCAGAGGAATAAATAAAATAAAATGGCTTCAACAAGACTTCAATCTTTCACACATGTGGACACACACATTTTGGTGACTCAATGACTGTGACAGCATGGGAGACAAACAGCTTTTTGTGGTTAACGAGAGTAGGTGTGTAACCTGATAAATCTGCAGCTTGTCTTGGCCGTGGCCATTTACTACCTGACAAGATGGCTGCCCAGCAAGGTGATTGCTGCGGTTACCTGCGAGGTTGTCAATCTCCTTTTCCTGCAGCAGGCTCACGGCATCATCGTCTCCCTCCAGCATGAGCTCCGTCTCTGGGTTCTGTGTCACCACCGATTGGCTGCGGAAAGCCTTCTTTGATTTCACGCCCTCCTCTTCATCTGTGCCTACACCACACACACACAGACACACACACAGAAATCATTGCATGCAAACTATATAAAAAGCTACTTTTTTCAGGCAATTCAGATGGATTCCTAAACAGTTTCAGACTGATTCATAAAGAACACAAAAACTGTAAACATGCATACTTTTCATATATTACAAAACAGAATGAACTTTTTATTTCACAAATACTTATACAATGTTGACAAAAATGTCAACCAGAATCAATAATACAAGACTACATGTCTACAGATGTCTATACAGATGTCTCTTGAAAGCCCAGTAAACTTTAGCCTGGTAAACCAGCCCCTTGTACTTCATTTCATTTTATACAGTCTGGCAGTTGCTGCTGTTGACATTCATGTATTCAGATCATGCGAATCCGAGCCGATGAGCGAACAGAGGGAGTGTTCGTGAGCGATGACGTTGACTCTGTGTGCTACATTTGAATTAGCGATTGGGTAAAGGCAGAGCCACTTGTTTTAAACTTCAGCAGAGTCCCCACCTTGTTTCTCAAGGCAGCAAAGTCAGACTCTTTGTACAAAATGAAATGAAGTACAAGGGGCTGGTTTACCAGACTAAGTAAACTTCCCACGACTGACCATATTCGGCAAGGGCCTTCAGAGGGACGTCTGGGTGGGTGGAGCCAAAGGCGTTGCGCACGAATCTCCGCCTCCTCCGCAAGTCGTCCTCCCAGTAGTCCAGACGCCAGAAGTCATGGAGTTGGCTAGAGAGACACATGAACAAATTATCAGGGTGTCTCTTTTTTACATTTAACCTGGCAAATACATTCAACATATTTTTTTCCCCGATATATCGTCATAAAACTGTGTAATATTTAATCTGTGGACAGAGAAAATATAAAACATTTCACATTCACAACTTCTGATTTCATTCCAGACAAAAATCAGACCACACAATTCTGTCTTGTTTATTTTTTTCCCCCACGCTGATATATTGTAAAATATTATTTTGATGTGCCCCACCTCTGAGACATGGTGCCCCAGGCGCCGTGCTTGTTAGTGAGGATGTTGAGGATCTTCTGCTTGAGCTGGTTGGCCGTGACGTGGTCTCTGTGCTTGGCGGCGCTGATCAGGTGGTCACACATTTTCTCCTCCTCCCGCCGGTCTGCGGCGTACTGGGCACAGTTGGACTGCAGGAGAGGGGACAGGGGACAGGGGACAGGGCACACAGACGTGTTCGAATAAACATTTAGAACAATAATAATAATAATAATAATAATAAACTTTACTTGTATAGCACAATTCATACATGCAAGATGCAGCTCAAAGTGCTTTACAGTTTAGCAGGGTCGTCACACGACAACATTTCTTGCAGTCCAGTGTCGCCGGAGCAGAGGAATACAGTTGTAAACTGACTCTTGCGTGTACACGGGTGGACAGTGCTTGTAGGCCCAAGTCAGCAATCTTTGTAGTCCAGTGGCGCTAGAACTATGCAATGCCCTGTTAATGCGGGCTCTTATGTGAACATAGGTCAGCAGTCCTTGCAAACCAGAGGCACTAGACGAGGAAAGTTCAACAAGTAGACTTTGTATATAGTCATAGTGTATATAATCCATATTAGCCATGTTTCCATAGCCATAGTGAATAAGTAGCCTGGCTGTTGCACCAAGCTCGTAGAAGGAGCTTGGTCTGCCAAACCTCCCATAGACAGGAGGTTCTCAGAGTCGGGATCAATGGGCATCTTTAAAATGCCTCTGTGTACTACTGGACATACATGTAGCTATAACCAATCAGACCACTGATTCCGATGACAAATGTGTAGCATTCATTTTTCATTGGTTTCAGATTTTTCTGGACCTGGAAGAACTGAGAGTAGGCAGTTTGGCCAGACTGAATTCAATCTTGAAATTCGTGTAGCGTCACAGGTGTCATGGGCGGGCACAGGCTAGTGAATAAGGACATACTTCGGTCAATAAATGAATTCTATCTCAGGATTGCATACTGGGACAAGGACAATTGCCCAATTAAAAGGCCTAGTTGAGCTATGTCTGTAATTCGACTTAACTATCTGTTTAGACATACTAAGACACATGGATATTCATGAGTCACATAAAAAGACTGTGCTCATTATTGTTGAATGATGATGGCCTAGTGTGAATAAAAAAGACTGTGCTCATTATTGTTGGATGATGGGGCTACTGTGAAGGGTGGTAGGCATTTTACTGGTCATACTGTAGCACAATTAGTCATGCCTCACCTCAAACTCTGCGTGCTTGTGGACATCCTCAGCTCTCTGCCGGTTCAGGATAAACTCGGCCTCGTTGGCCACACGCACAATGTGGTCCTTCATGGCATGGCACAGCAGCCTAATGAGATGTGACACATGCAAACACACACGTGAATTCACACGCATACACAGTGAGGATCACTGATTAGTAGATCGCGAAAGTATGTTTTAGCGTTTTTTAAACATGAACAAGGCAAAAAACTATTGACTACTTTAGGTGCAATTTAAACTAATGACTTAAGTGACTTTTTGATGCATTTAAGGGCTGACTGGTTACCTTCCTTCGTTGATAAGCTCAATGAATGCCAGGCCAGCATTCTTCTGGATTGAGTTCTGCCACTCCTGTGAAAAAAACACATGCTTTTAGATCACAGGCTGCTCTCTGCTGGATTCATTTATTCTTTTATCTTTTATACTATTACAGTAAGCAGAGAACCAAACAGAAAAGCCTCATGACTAACATTACTCCGGGCCTTGCGCCTGTTGTTGAAAACTACTGGCCACATGTCCACAATGAAGTCATGCCAGGTTACTGAGCCTGTGGAGAGTCTGCTAAAGGCCAGGAGCCTTTTCTGTCCTCCCTTATCTTTAATAAAAAAAACATTGCTGAACTGGGATCATGAGCAGTATAATAATAACATAGCACAAATAACCATTATAAGAATTAATAGAAAAACATGAGCCACCATGCACATGACAGCATCTTTTTTTATTGTAATTTGGTGTAAAAGAACAATGACCAAATGAGTAAAAGCAAAAACAGCACTACAGTCTTCACATAAAACAGTAATAGAGATCTTCAGTAAGCATTTTTTGCGATGGTTGTTGACTCATTTGTGATCATGACTTATTTATGGCATCGCCTTCCCTCAGATCCTCCCTGTTACCCATAATGGAGGACAAGCTTTCTCCTTCTACTCGTGTCTGCAGAAGGACAGCGGTAATGGCAGCTCCAGTTACTGTACCCCAGCCTTCCTGCCAATCAATACATGAGGTAAAGTTTCATCCCTGGAGCCACTAATGGAGGGCTAGCCTGGCCTGGAGAGAAAGCTGTAAGACTATCCCTTGCTGATGTAGGGGATGAGAGGAAGAGAGGAGTGGAGAGAGGGAAAAGGAAAAACAGCCCCACAAAGCACTGGGCGTACAGCAGGGAGAGAAAGAAAAGGGCGAGAGGGAGACAGAGGAAGACATCTTTCTGCTCTTTCTGGCTCCTCAGTCTTTTCACGGCTTTTCATGGCCATCTCAAAATGAAGGTGGGAAAAGGGTGAAAGTGCTACAGAAAAATGAGAAGAAAGGAGCCTGAGGATGTGGGGAAGACTGCACTGCTGAAGCACCATCAAAGGCCTGTCTGGAGAAGGAGAACCACTACAACAACAGGAGAGGAAAATGGCTAACAAAAACACCTTTTGATGTGTCTGAGGAAGACATACACACACTTTCAAATGGATCCTTTGTGTGCCTCTGAACTATTCTCTGGTGTGGACGGCTGTTGTGGAGATGAAAAAGAGAACACAAAAATGTACTATTCTACACTGTGCTGTTCTAGCACTGACGATGGATCAAACAGAAGTGAAAACAGGTAATTATACTTTATCAACTCCTCACATCTGCATTTAAGGCTTTGTGGATGTATGATACAAATGCTTATAACCCATAACCTTTCAAAAATTGAAGTTATGCGTGATTCACATAGGAGGTTGTTAGAAGAGGTTAAAGAGTGTAAAGATAATGGGCATTAGTTGCATGTTGGCTGCTGTTTTTGAGGTAAAAGAAGTCAAAACTCACACCATTTCACTTTGCCATTTTACATATTTAAGCACTGGTGTTTGACTCAGAGAGGCCCTGGGCAGTGCAGTCTTTGCTACCACCCTCTTCTGTTGAGCTCAGAGGAGAAGCACTGCGTCCTCTGCTCAGTGCAGGTGGACGGGTGGATTATCCAGCCACACATGGTGTGTGCACTGGGCAAACAGCAGAGGGTGTTGTGCAGCAAAGGCACTATCGGTTACAAATAAACATCAGGCTTTACAAGTGATGCTCACACACAGGCTAAAAATGTTAGGTCTCTGACATTAGGGAAGATGGATTGCACCCGTACTTTCCTTTTAACAGTTTTTACTTTTTATTAGATCTCTGAGATTAGACAGGGATGTGCTTTATGCTTATGAAATGGAGAAGTAGAGCTATAACTGGCCATAGAGGCGCCTGCTTGTGTTGATGATTTTTCACTTCCTGCTGAGTTAGGGAAGTCAATTGTCCCTTCGATCTGCACAATCGTACCATTTCAGGACTCTCTTATTAGGACCTTCAGTATATGCTTTTTGTGATGTACACGTTTCGGATCCTGCATATTGGTTTTCTGTGTCCTTCTGAAAGCTGCTATACGGACTTCGTTTGGTATTCAGAACGGGTGTCTCCTGCTAAAAGTAATTTGGTGACAGATCCATCCCCCCCAAAGCTCAGGGGCCTTTTAATTAAATTTGTACCAAATCAGCCAAAATGTAAATGTTAATGAAGGCTCCTCAAAGCAAGTTATTTCTCTCACTTTATTTTAGATTATCATATTCAGTACAAGCCTTTTCGTAAATAATTCCATGTCAGCTGAGAATTTAATGAGCTGCTAAGCCTGGCTTTACACTACAGGAGAATCAGAGCCAAATTCAACCATCCTGAGAAAAGGACGCCATCTTGACCTTGGACCTTAATCCGCATCAGTGTTCAGCAAAGATTTTCTGCTTGTCTGAGCCAGTTAGTTACAAATCCATTATGACGAATTCCGGTCTACTCCCTCACTTTTTTTCAGGGGACGACATTTTTCAGACATAATTTTACATTTGGAATGAAAATCAGGACCGCTGTATCACTAAGCATGTAGTCCAGTGCCCCGGTGGGAAAACAGACTCTTATAATTGTAGTGTCCTGTATGAAGTGCTATCACTACACAGTAGCTGCTACAACGTGCTTCATTTTGTCATCAATACATTTTTGTATAATGATGATGCGAGACCGTGTGCAACTGCTGAAACCATAATCTCACTAAAATCATCCTATTGCTATTCCTATTATTTTTAAATCCTATAGTACTGTATGTGCACGTTGACAATAGCGAGCAGATTATCATAAGATTCTTGTTATGTGTTTTTGATGCCTCCGGATTTCAAAATCTGTGATGATGTGTAAAATCCTGTCGTGTGATCCCAGTCCTAGATTGTACATAATAATAATAATAATAATAATAATAATAATAATAATAACAATAATAACAATAATAATAATAATAATAATAATAATAATAATAATAAAAATAATAAACTTTACTTGTATTCATACATACTGTACAAGATGCAGCTCAAACTGCTTTACAGCTTGGCAAGGTCACCACAAGACAACATTTCTTGCAGTCCAGTGGACGAACACATTGTTCTTACTGCTAAAGGTGGAATCACCAATCATTGGTGACTTCACTTTTGTTGTTATTTGTATTAACTCCTTTGCTATGGTTTGGGGGTGCATGCTGGCCTCGCTGTGTTTGTCTGGGTTTGGGGGTGCATGCTGGCCTCGCTGTGTTTGTCTGGGTTTGTTTGAAGGTTGTGGAGTCTGGGCTGGCTACACTGACCGCAGTTATGTACAGTAGCAGGCAGCAAGTGGTTCATGAGGAGAAATTTGCTGAATGTGACAAAAAATGTTTTAGATGTAAATCTGTACCTTCAAGGGACTTCATTTTTCAAAATGGCATGAAGGAATATGATCTACGATAATGCAAGATTCTGAAAATGCCACTATACATTTTATAGCCCCCGGATACGGTTTAGACCATGATTCTCCCAACACAACCACTACACCAGAAAGTCAGCAGCAGTGTAAGGGTAGACAAAACAAAAGATATGAAACATTTGTGGACTGTAGGCCTGGAAGATTACAATCATGAAGTAACTGAAGGTAACCACTGTTGTCCTAGTGAAGAGGAAGAGAAAGAGAGATGTGTAGAGACAGGCAGAGAGAGAGAGAGAGAGAGAGAGAGAGAGAGAGAAAGAGAGAGAGAGAGAGAGAGAAAAAGAAAGATGTGTAGAGACAGGCAGAGAGAGAGAGAGAGAAAGAAAGATGTGTAGAGACAGGCAAAGAGAGAGAGAGAGAGAGAGAGAGAGAGAGAGAGAGAGAGAGAGAGAGAGAAAAAGAAAGATGTGTAGAGACAGGCAGAGAGAGAGAGAGAAAGAAAGATGTGTAGAGACAGGCAGAGAGAGAGAGAGAAAGAAAGATGTGTAGAGACAGACAGAGAGAGGTGTGGGCGGAGGTGAGTGGAGGAGGGTGCTGTGTTAGCATGGGCTTACCTGTGAGCACAGCAGCATGACCAACTCTACCACGGAGGTGCTGGACTTCATACACACCAGACCTGCACGGGGCACCACAGACAGGACACACAGTGAGCACAGCACAGGAGTACACTTTCTTGCCATCTTTCACACACACACATACACACACACACACACACACACACACACACACACACACACACACACACACACACACACACACACACACACACACACACACACACACACACACACACACACACACACACACACACACACACACACACACACACGCTCTCTTTCTCTCTCTCACACACACACACACACCAACTCCTACATTCACCTCACTTACTCTCTCTCTCTCTCTTTCTCTCTCTCTCTCTCTCTCTCACACACACACACTGACACACACACACACACATTAGGGTAAGACAAGATGTCAAAACGCAAGACTGACATTACAAGAGCACAGAAGACCAGACCAGTGCAAAAGCACAGGCACTGCAGCCCTCTGACAGGCTGGCAACACAAGGAAGGAGGCAGAGAGGAACAAAGGGAGAGAGAGAGAGAGAGGAAGAGAGAGAGAGAGGGAGAGAGAGAGAAGGAGAAAGAAAACGAGAGGGAGGGAGAAAGAAAACAAGAGAGAGAGGGAGAGAGATAGACAGAGAGCGAGACAGAGAGAGAGGGAGAGACAGAGAGAGAGAGGGAATAAGAAAACAAGAGGGAGAGAGGGAGAGAAATAGACAGAGAGAGAGAGAGAGAGAAAGGAGTGGAAGAGAAGGAAGGCAAAATTGAGATAGCACAGTCAGAGGCCTGCAGTCTGACACAGAGACACAGAGAGGCACACAGAAGCAGTGGAGGTGACTATACATACACTACAGGATAAACTCACCTCACAACACAACCATTTCACTGTCTTAGTGCTAAAACACCTTACTGCTGATGTATCTAACGCTCACAATATACCCCTCACACTCACAATATACCCCTCACACTCACAATATACCCCTCACACTCACAATATACCCCTCACACTCACAATATACCCCTCACACTCACAATATACACCTCACACTCACACATTCCCTGGAGTTTCCTGTCCCACTCATTTCCTGTCATCTCTCTAATGTCGTGTCTGATTAAAGGCCAGAAAATACATAAAAATACTTCTAAAATACTTCTAAAATACTAAGAAAAACTGTTCCGGTATGCACTGCAGCTGGAAACCCAACTCCCTTCCCAACACATGATTAGTGATAGTGGCTATTGGTTAAGAAGTTGGTCTTGGGATCAGAAGGTCACAGGTTCAAATCCTGTACCAGTAAGGAAAATGTGGGTGGGGGAGTGGCTGAGGTGACATTGAGCAAGGCACCTAACCCCACGTTGCTCCAGGGAGCCTGACCCTGTACCTAATTCTCTGTACGTCGCTCTGGATAGGAGCGTCAGCTAAACGTAATGTAATATAATAGTGCTCGTATGAGTCTGCGTGTGCAGGGGGTGGGTGTGTCTGAAGTGTCCCTGCTCCGCGATACTTACCTAAGACACATGTATCTCCTTGTGTGTATGTGTGTAGTTCCTCTACACCTCTGTTGGCTTATCATGTCCTCCGTTTGTAAGTCGCTTTGGATAAAAGCGTCTGCTAAGTGTAGTGTAATGTAGTGTAATATGTAATAATAGCGATACGGTACCTGCGCGTGTTCCATGCGGGCATGAGGCAGCCAGCGGCAGACACACACGCACACAGACACAGAGACACGCGGCCAGACAGGACACAGGAGACAGGAGACAGGAGTAGGGGAGGGTGGGTGGTTGAGGTTGAGGTTGAGGTTGAGGTGAAGACTCCACCACACAGACACCGGTGAGGAGGAGGAAGACGAGGAGGAAGACGAGGAAGACGAGGAGGAGGAAGGACGAGGGGAAGAAGAAAAAGGAAGCACAATACAGCACCTGTACCTTCTATGAGCAACTCCTGCCCATGGCTGCCCAGGAGGGTGCGCGACAGGAAGGGCGCAAAGTCCACGAAGATCTCGCGCAGCAGAGGAGCCACCTTCTCCAGCGCCCGCTCCAGCTTGGTGGTGATGCTGTGGAACAGAGGGAGCAGATGACGAGAGGAGAGGAAAACAGAAAAGAGAAGAGGGATGAGGAGAAGAGAAAAGTGGAGAAGAGAAGAGAATAAAGAGTAGAGAAGAGAAGAACAGAAAAGAGAAGAAACGAGAACAGAAGAGATGAGAAAATGATAGAACAGAAGAGAAGAGAAAAGAAGAGCAGAGGAGGGAGTATGAGAGGAGAGCAGAAAAGAAAAAGAAGGGATGAGAACAGAAGAGATAAGAAGAGGATAAGATGGAAGAGAGGAGGATAGAAGAGAGGAGAAAAGAAGAGGATAAGATGGAAGAGAGGAGGATAGAAGAGAGGAGAAAAGAAGAGCACAAAAGACGAGAAAGTTTAGAGCAGAGCAGAGAAAAGAGGAGAATAGAAGAGAGGGAAAAGATAAGAATCAAAGAGAAAAGAATGGAAGAGAAGAGTTGAAAAGAGAACAGGAACAGAGAAAAAAAAAGAAGAGAAGTGACAGAAAGGAGAGACAGAAAGTAAGAAAGGGAGAGAGGGAGAGATGGAGAGACAGAGACAGAGAGAGATGTACAGACAGCAAGACAAAAAGAGAGAAACTGTGTTAGCAGCGGTAAGTTGCAGCAGTCAGATCGTACATAACAGAAAGACACTGAAGCTCCATCACCCAGCAGTCTAGAAGCGTGGCGGTCAGTGTTAGTGCGGGGGAGGCAGAGAGGTGCTGAGGGATGCTCGTGTTATGGTGGTGTTATGGTGCACTACGTTTCAACCTGCTCCCCACAAGCAGCACTAACTCCACAGGCAACGCTAGCCCTCTACCTCAGCATCACACTTGACTGCAGGGGTCCCTGGTAAATTACATCTCTTCATCTTGCTCTCTCTCGCTGCCTGGCCCATTACTCTCTCTTTCCTCTCTCTCTCTCTCTCTCTCTCTGTCTTTGTCTCTGTCTCAGCACCACCAACATCTTTTGTACATCTTTTGTCACAATGTGTTTATCGTTGCTCAATCCCACATTTCTACAAGCGTAGTTAGTTAGTGTGTTCTGCAGAGAAAGTGCAAAAGGCGGCGAGGGTTGGGCCGCTGGAGCGGTGGCAGAGAGGAGAATGGATGGCTGGAGAAGTGATTCACTCTGGCACTTCAGTGGCTTCAGTGATTCAGTCAGACTCTTCAGTAGCTCAGTGATTCAGTCAGACTCTTCAGTGGTTCGGCGTCACCATTCAGGAGAGTAATTGCCATGCGTTTTAGGTGTGGAGAGTAATTGCCGTACGTTTTGGGGCGGAAAGCAACAGAATGGCAGGGGCTGCTACAATAAAAGAACCAACAATAGGGTTTTTTTTTAGGGGGCCTCGATGTGCTCGAGGCGAGAGTGAATCACATTCCTATCCATCCATCAGCGATGACAGGAGTATTTCGCTCAGAGAGGTAGTCCCAGGCCAGCCAAACCATCAGCCTTCAGTACATTATCTCTATATTTATGTGTGTGTGTGTGTGTGTGTGTGTGTGTGTGTGTGTGTGTGTGTGTGTGTGTGTGTGTGTGTGTGTGAAAGAAAGTACAGAGACAATGGACAGGAGAGAACGGGAGAGCGAAGATGGGAAATGTAGATAAAGTGAAGGGGGCAGAGAGAGAGAGAGGGAGAGTAGAGAAAACAGATGGAGAAGAGAAAGAGGGTGAGCAGAGACAGTGACTAAAGCAGGACGAGTGCGTGATGAGGAAAAGAGAGGAACAGCAGAACACAATTTAAGAGCTGCACAATCTAGCTGGCAGGGGGTTGGGGGGTTTGGGGTTGGGGTGAGGGTGGGGTGGGGGGTGGTGTGTAGGAAAGAAATGTCTGGGGGGTGGTGGGGGTGTGGGGGTAGTGGGGCAATCAATAGAAGCTTCCTTGCCTAAGGAACTGGCCTGCATCTCTGGGGGCTGCCTGGAATCCTGCCAGGGAGCTAAGGGATTTGAGTTCTGGTTGGGTCAGCCCGGTTCGGAGTGGACACTGGTCCACCTCGCAAAAGGCGCTGCAATACAAACGGGACAGGACAGTAATTACAGTCTCCTCACAGACAGCAGTAGTAGTAGTAGTAGTAGTAAATGGACTTCCATTTAGCACTTTTGGTGTTAGTAGTAGTTATGACGGACGGTGCCCTTTATCTTAAGGTGAAGAAAGCTGCATTTTTAAAGGTGAAAAAAGCGGCATTGGACAGACAGACCCATGGTAAGGTTTGTCTGAGTCTTGACGACTTTACCAATACGCAAAACTTTCAGCACTGCATGACTAACAACAGAGCAGCATCATGCAATTAGAACATAAGCCAGCTTTTTCTGCATACTAGTTTATTGTTGTCAAAGTAATCTGAGATTTTGCACAGATATTGAAATTGAAATTACAATGGTGGGGGGGTCAGTATGTATGTTGAGTATGGTTGAGGTTGCTGTCAGAGAAGTAGTTGGAGAGGCAGAGGGGGCAGAGCAGAGGGGGTTTTAGTGTGATGGCACCAGAATGCAAGATGGAGGAGGAGGAGGATGTGAACGAAAACCTGATGAGGAGGAGATGGAAGCAGGGAAGAAGAGGAATAGGACGGACAAACAGGGATAGCATACACAATCCAGAGTTAAAAAAAGGGTGGAGCAGATGAACGCAGGATGAGTGGAGTGATGGAGAATGGAGGGATACATGGAAGAATAATAGGGCACTATGAGGATCCTGAGAGGGAGGGAGACAGGGAGAGGGAGAGAGGGAGGAAGAGAGCGGGAAGGAGGGAGGGAGGCGATGCGATGTGGCACCATACGTCACGATGGGGCCCCTTACCTCATGCTCTCCACGGTGTCCTCGGGCATGGGGGCCACGGTCTGGACGGCAGGGAGGTTTTTGCTGGTGGCCCCGTTCACAAAGCTGGAGGAGGAAGAGGAGGATGAAGAGGCAGAATCTGTGGCACCTGTAAAGTTAGAAAAAACAGAGAAACAGAAGGGCGGCATTAGAAATTAAAGAAGAACTTTGGACATTACAACCTATATGCGATAACATCTTCTATGAACCCAGCATTCATAAGGCTTTATTACCACATTTATAAAGCTTAATAACGATTCACATTTGAAGTAGTTAAGGTTCATCAGATAGCACTGTAATGCCTTGACTGCAGTCATGAGTATGTATAAATAGTTATGAATACTAATGTTAATCATTATTGAGCTTTATGACTGCATCATAACCCTTTATGAATGGGTATACCGAGTCTTATGAATACTGGCTTCATAGAAAGCACTATCCTATAGTGTACTGTCTGTAGCCAAGCGATGAGGAAAAAAAAACTGAGTTACTTTAGCAGAGATTTCAAGGGAGAGGCGAGACCAGCCATGCAGCTCTAAAGCAAAGCTATCGGTACAGATTTCAAATATCAAAGTAGACGGCACATTTTCTGCCACTAAAGGGGTTGTACATTTCTTTGTAAGCCCTTTGCAATATGGACAGCAGCCTTGGCACATGTTGATTTGGCAATAATATCTACTACTTTCATGCCTGCGAATGTAGCTGCCTATTACTACTAATATATGTTTTAGGCATGTATTACTGTATGAGCATATGCAAGGACATTATGGTTGCTGTGAGATGATGCTGTGATTGTTCCACCAAAGCTGCTACACAAACACAAGAAATGTCTGCAGTGAAATGGTGCAGGAGACATCCCGATAATTAGTGGAGCCTCGGAATTAAAGCCTTGTGAGGGTATTTCTGCTAAAGCAGCTCTTTAACATGAAAGGGGAAGTTCAAGAAGGTTAATTAAGGATGCGGTCTTACTCAGCAGCAGCAGCGGAGTGTTCCAGTTATTTCAACCACTTTCACCTATCTTTTGGCTCGTTTTAGTCCGAACGGGACGGGATGTGGTTACAGCGGCTGCTACAGCGCTGGATAGCCGTTTAGCCCAATATCACTGGGCGACAGGACGGATTCTGCACGTGAATGAGAGCGAGAGCAAACGAGTGCAGGTGTGTACTGGCTGATAATGAGCAGCAGTGAGGTTAAGGAGGGAGCAGTGCTGCTGCTGCTGCTGCTGCTGCCACTGCGGTATTGTCAGCGCTTCAGTGTGAATTATTCATTGTGGATGAGAGGGGGGGGGGGGCAGGGGAGGGGGCCACTTCCTGTCAGGGTGAATCTGCTGTGTCATGAGCGGCATCCGGGAAGGCATGACGTTCTAGCTTAAGGGAGCCTCCTAGAGGTCATGGGTGTGTGTGCATTTGTATTTGTATGTTAGAGTGTGTGTGTGTGCGTGCGTGTTTGTGTTTATGTTTGTGTGTGTGTGTGTTTGTGAGTCTATTTCTGTGTTTTTCTCCTCTATACTACAAGAACATTGCTTTTTTTAGTGTTGTGGGAAACAAACATGCAAAATGGATTACACAAGGATGAGAATCAAACTGACAAAGCTAAGTCGAAAAAAAGTGTATTACAACTGAAACATCATAATGGGAGAAAAAAAAAAAAAAAAAACAGTGAGTGAAAATGACTGGTGCGTATGCGGCCCACTGCACCCGTCTCACCTGTGGTGTTGATCATGCTCTTAGGCGTGGCCGTGGCGGCAGCAAAGATGTTGGGCGTGCTGCCGGGGGTGGCGGCTCCGCTGGTGGTCGGGGTGCCCACTGTGTTCACGGCCAGACTGCCTGGCGGAGGCTTCTTCACCGGCACCACCACACTCCTGCGCACCACACAGGAAGGAAGAGGAGGGGGAGGAAATGAAGTCATCAACAGCATCGCCAAACATCAAGGCCACTGCACTGGGTGAGCCCTTCCAGGGGATTAGTTCAATAGTGCATGGTAGATACTACTGTAACGATCATGTATTTTTAATTACTAACTTAACCAATGTATACAACATACAAGACAGGCTGAAAGTGTTTGAGTAGAAAGAAAGATATTATGTTGAATACGACAAATGGTGGTACAAATGTTTAAAAATATTAGTTTTCCTTGATATTGTTCAACTCATTAGATATTTCCGATGGACTGTATGACTGAGAGAGATAAGATTGAGAACAACCCTTTACCCTGCCCTCTGTGATCCACCAGCCAAGGTAGGTAACAAGGTACGACTGCAGTTCTCATTTATTTTATCTTTGAGGACAGCACACATCAATAAACATAAATGTAAATGTGCCAGTGTTAGCTAGCAGGCTAACTTTCAACTGTAGTCCTTTGGCAAAATGTTTGCTAACCATAATTGCCCAGTGGTTCCTAAAAGCCAATACTGATAAAATAGTAACATTAGGAGGAGACAAAGAACAGGACAAACCTAAGCATGTAGGACACTACAAAATGACAACATCCACACCAAGACCACTACACTATAATCCACACCAAGACCACTACACTATACAACATCCACACCACACACACAAAAACATGAGAGGCAGGCTTAACAACTAAAGACTGTATATTTACCACCCGTCTGTGGTACGACTGTGGGAAATGTGCAGTGAGTAACGGGACTGACCCACGAGTGGCGCCCTCACCTGTCGAAGGAGTGGAACTGCATGGGCAGCATGGGAGCCTCGCGCTTCAGCGCAGGGTCGGGGTGGTAGGCCTGGGGCTCGGGCCCCGCCTCGGCCCACTCCACGGGCGCGGCCACCAGGCTCTTGAGGATCTCCTTGACGTTGATGCCCTTGTTGGACTGGCTGATGCTGGAGATGGACGAGGCCGGCTTCAGCACCTCCACGCCCCCCGCGGTCATGCCGGAGGAGGCCATGGAGGGGGGCGACTCCAGGAGGCTCTCGCGAGACTTGCGCACCTCCGAGGAGAGGGTGCCCAGCAGCTCGCTCATGGCGTCCGGGCCACCACCCGTGATGCCCCCGCCCATGCCCCCTCCGCCCCCCCACCATCTCGCTGGCCAGGTCGGTGCCGTTGAGCGCCGCCGAGACGTGGTCGTCGCCGATGCCGGAGTCGGTGTGGGGGAGGGACGCCTCCATGGGCAGCTCCTCCAGGGGGGTGTGGCGTTCACGCAGACCACCGTCTGTGGAGCAGGAGACAATTTCAGTTACGCTACAACACAAACAAACACACACACACACATACATACACACACACACACACACACACCACACCACACCACACCACACAGACACTATACTTTATTTCATTTTATTTTGTTCTATTTTGACCCAGGTGAAGGCCAACTGGCAGATTGAACCTCTTTTACAAGCGAGCCTTGGAATTACACATAAACAATATAGACCATCATAAAAACAAATAGGAAAACAAGTATCAATGTCAAGATAGGAAAAGAACATGAAAGTATATATATACACACACACACACACCACACACACCTCACCCAATCTACCCCACCCTATGAGACACACAAACACTGCACAAATACATAGTCCAAACACTTCTTTCTACAGTCTTTTTAGTAAAATGATAAAGGATGAATTCATGTGACAGGTAGTTACAATGCACTTAAAGATTCCGCCCTGATCAACGGTTGATGTACATCATATCTGTTTCTCAAATCATCTTTTCAAAACCATCTTTGCCTGAAGAAGTGCTTCATCAGTGCAGATAGTATGTACTACCCTACAAAGTGAAACGACAGTAACTACATATTTTGTCAAATTCAGTTTAGACTGGAAATTGACTTTATAACACTCACTTTGTCTGGTGACTAAATCTCTTGCTTCTTGCTATTAACAAATAGATACATAAAAGCGTCTCCACTATTATACGTACATACAGCATACTTGACTGTGCAGTATGACAACGTTAAAGACATTTTTTCCTCAGTTTCTATGTTCACATAATTACTGCACTTTTCTGTTGTAAGGCAGTGTACCCAGCATAGAGCACTACCCAAGCCAAGACAACCAGGCATTCCAGAACCTTCCGGCTCTTCCTCCGTCTGTCATCTCTCCTGACGTCCCTGCTCTTTCTACATTATTCATTCGCAGCTCCTGTGCCAGACCACCCGCTATGGGCTCACCTGCGTTGCCAAATCCAACAGTAAATTAGACACAACATTCATGAATCTTCTCTTTCTTTGTCTCTCTCTTTCTTTCTTTAGGGCCTACCTCCTTCTCTACGCTTGTCACTATCTATGCAGTATGTACACAGACTGTGAATCCCTCTTCTGTTAGCATGCTTTGTTTTCTCTCTCTCTCTTTTACACACACACTAACACACACATACACACACATGCACACATACAGTACCCTTCACAGTTCATAAACTGGATGGCACGCTTTGTTCTCTCTCTCCCTCTCTCTACCCCCCCCCCCCCCCCCCCCCCCCCCCCCGTCTTGACACCACCTCCACCCCATTCTGCAGTGGTGGCAAGAGGCGCTGCAATGCTGCATTATGTTGAAAGGTTTTTTAGCGTTAGCGTTAGCATGGTGCTGCTAACACATGCAGCACCAGGCTTTGTGCTTGATCACTGCCAGATCCAATCTTAGAGTTAGCTCACTGTTGTAAGGAAAACTCTTGTCCCACTGTGCCGGTCCACTGGGATAAGCTCACTGCAAATAGAGTGATCAAGAGCAAATCCAGTTTATGAACTGTGAAGGGGACTGTGTGTGTGTGTGCTTGTGCATGTGTGTGTGTGTGTGTGAGAGAGAGACAGACAGAGAGAGATACAGAGAGAGAGACAAAGAGAAAGCGTGAGTGTGTGTCTGTGTGTGTTTAGCAACACAAACCCTTGGAGTCAAGGGCGCTGAGGTGGCTATAGCAACTACACTTGTGTAAAAAACGGTGGAGTGATAATGTCCTTGTGATAGCGATGTGTCAATGATAGAAACTGAATTATAATCAACTCACCAGCTTGTGTTTTTGTCTCATATGAGGAACAGAGAGGCTGCAGTTTCTTTTTTTCAGGACTAGTGGAACAGCTGGTGTCTCACCTGTGCTGGTGGGTGAATTGATCTCTTGGCGGATGCTTCTCCCTGATAGGCTGCTGGACCTGCCAATCTCCCGTTGGGGCTCCAGGATGTCCCGGTACTTGGATACCATCAACACCGAGATGAAGTAGACCACAGCCAGGGCTAGGAACTGTGCCTGTTTACTGTCATCCTACACACAGAAACACACACACACACACCAGACATATCATCAGAAAAAAACGAATGCTGCAACTCCTACCTTGAGGTGCAAGTGACAGTTAGAAACAGACACCACAGAAATCCAGTCATGCACACACACACACACACACTGTTTCTCTCTTATCTCAGCTTATTTCTTTCTTACTGTCTCTCTCCCAAACACAAACAAACTACATATGTAAATATACGGTAACACTTTATTTTACTGTCCCTGTTATGTCAATTAGGTACAGTGTAGCAAAGTGTACAACAATATGTAACATTATATACTTACACTATACCATAGGCCAATGGTTAAAATTAGTGTTAGGTATGTACAGTGTAAGTACATAGTATTACAAGTTGTTACATGTAGACTAAAAAAGAAACCGTAAAATAAAGCGCTACCAAATACATAAACCCAGGTATACGATTCTGTAGAGGTCACCCACCACATCTCTGAAGACGACAGCCCTCAGGCGGTTGATGTCCACGTCCTGCAGCAGGCGGTCGGGGTCCTTGATGGGAGAGAGGTTACGGGGCAGGTTTGGTATGGTACTCTGAAGCAGAGACACACAGCATAAGACACTCCAATAAGCACTACTATAACTGGCTACCTTTGAAGTAGATCTCAAAAATGTGAATCATCGTTAATATCAGTGCGCTTATAAAAGGTAACCATGACAAAACCAGTAGCCAAATTAACGGTTACATGACTATTTTAGGCTCTACTTTTTCTGAACGGATGCTATAAAGTAGCAAATCAACCATTTAGTTCGTGCATATAAAAGTATATTATAAATACAGACGGGAGATAAAAGGGATAGCGGCCTTCGAGGTGACTAGTTCCGTGGAAATAATAATAATAATAATAAGAAGAAGAATAATAATAACTCTGTGACGTGAAGCCTACATGCACCTCCACCTCGCTATTATTTCCATGGAACTGGTCATCTCGTTGGCCATTATCCCTTACATACTTACGAGCAGTAGTTTACAGTAATGTTCTAGAATTCTGTCCTAGCAGTTGTGCTGTCAGTCGTGAATGGGATGCATGTGGGGGGGGTATGCTTTCATTTCATTTTGTACAGAGGGTCTGAATTAACATACTGAGACTTAAGAAAAATAAGCCATTGACTGTAGGTGTTTACACAGTGTGGTAATGAAGGGCATTACTTCTATCGTGATTTCACTGCTAATGTTTGTGTTGGATTTTGTCATGGCAATTTGTCACGGCAGTGGTGCTCTGCTGCTAAATGCATTTAGGGGAAAAACTGCTACAGAAAAAAAAACAAAGACCTTCAGTGAAGGGAAGGATTGGGCAAAGTATGAATGTCTGCAGTTTGTATAATTGTGAATTCGGACAGTGTGTCTCAGTCCTGTGGTGGGTAGTTGTCTGTGTCTGTCTGTCTGACCTTGCTGGCAGAGGCTGAACTCTGCACATTCTCCTGAGTCTTGCTGATGGGCAGTGAAGACTTGCTGCCTCGGTCCCTCTGCCTCTGTCTGCAGTCCAGGCAGTTTCGCACAGCCACACAACACACTGGCAACACAGACAAAGGCTGGGTTATAGTGCAGCGTCGTGCACTTGGTAACACAAAACATATCAAGACATGCTGGGTATGTAACATTTTTAACATAGTGACACACTGACAAGAACATGTACGCTAGCTAGCTAGTGGCGTAGATAGATAGATAGATAGATAGATAGATAGATAGATAGATAGATAGATAGATAGATAGATAGATAGATAGATAGATAGATAGATAGATAGATAGATAGATAGATAGATAGACAGACAGATAGATAGACAGACAGACAGATAGATAGATAGATAGATAGATAGATAGATAGATAGATAGATAGATAGATAGATAGATAGATAGATAGATAGATAGATAGATAGATAGATAGATAGATAGATGGAGGATGGATGAGGGATAGATAGACAGACAGACAGACAGACAGACAGACAGACAGATAGACCGATAGATAGATAGATAGATAGATAGATAGATAGATAGATAGATAGATAGATAGATAGATAGATAGATAGATAGATAGATAGATAGATAGATAGATAGATAGATAGATAGATAGATAGATAGATAGATACAGACAGACAGACAGACAGACAGACCTGTTCATAATAGAACACAAAGCAAAGAGTACATGGCGAGAAAAGGTTTAGCATAAACTCAGGTTTATTATATCTCCCCCTTCCTGTCTCTCTCACAGACAAAAACACACCCACACACTCACACACAGACACAAAACACACACACACACACGGCACCCAGACAGATTTAGCACACACCCAGCCTGAGGCACTGCCTCATCAGGCCGCCGGAGGACATGTTCTTCTCGGCCTCGATCTCGCTGAAGTTGAGGGAGCTGGCGAACACCAGCACGTCCACCATGGCCATAAGACGGGTCAGAAAGGTGACGGCCGTCTCGGACGACATGCCCTGCGTAGCCTCCACGTTCTCAAGCTCCGTCTGTGTCAACACACACAACAGATACACATTAGTAAATCCTCTCAGCCACATACACAAACACACATTCTTTCTTTCTGTCTTACACATAAACACACACACACACACTCTCTCTCTCTCTCTCTCTCACACACAGACTCTCTCTCTCGCACACACACACACACACACACACACACACACTCTCTCACACAGACACACACGCACAGACTCTCTCTCTCTTGCACACACACACACACACACACACACACGCTCGCTCTCTCTCTCTCTCTCACACACAGACTCTCTCTCTCGCACACACACACACACACACACACACTCTCTCTCACACAGACACACACGCACAGACTCTCTCTCTCTTGCACACACACACACACACACACACACACACACACACACACACACAGTGCACAGTGTTTAACCCACAGCAGAGGTGCCAAACCATAACTGTTTCACCACACAAACCGGTGCTCAACCTAAAAAAAATATTATACTGTGAACTGTGAAACCTAGACCTCCATCTTGCCTTTAAGTCCGTCACCTGATTGCCTCAGCAGACTGATAGTTAATTAGCATTCACGAGCTTAGAACACTAAAGTCCCAGCTTTTAAATCATCAGTGTCTGTCACTCAGACTGTGCATGTACACGTGTGCAGCCAGCACCATGCAGGACTGTGGAGAGTGATGGGAGAGGGGTACACCAGGGTTCCCCTCTCAGGTAAGTAGGGAAATGCCTGTGAAACTAATCTCTTACAGTACATAATAACTACAGACAACATGAATTCAAAGCATTATGGGTTCTTAGGGAATAAATAACACAGCCCACACCAAATGTGGGAGCCTGGGAGGTATAAAGGTGAAGAAGAGAAACTGGGTGAATGAGTGAAGCAGTGCGCGGGGTGGGGTTGTGGACAACACACACACACACACACACACACACAGTAGTGTGAGCGGTGATTTGTGATTGGTTGGCTGTAGCCCCTCGCATAGACGACTCGCTACCCACCTCGACCTTTGACCCTGTGTCTCCTGCCACTGGGTTGACCTCGTCCCCCTTAGCCACTTTTGAGGCGCCTGACTCCTTCTGCCGTGCCAGTGCAGGGCAGAGTACGCACATTACAGCAGAAGACACACCACACACAAACACACGGCACTGCGGCGCTTGCCTCAGTAAGAAGCTGGCTAACACAAAAGCGCTACACTAGCTTTTCAAGGAGTCTTTGACTGGAACTGTGTCACTCTGGGGCTAAAGAAAAACTACAAAAGGTCTTCAAGGTCTCGGTAGCTCCTCACTGATACCACAGACAGCACAGACACCATGAATGTAGGCCAGTCTGCTTGGGTCTGTGGGGTTTGTGGGTTTTTTAATGCCTGTCCTTGGCCAGTATTTGTATTGAATTCCACATTATGATCTAAGAGGGATTAATGTCATTAGCAGGTGGAACATGGAATGTTCCAGAGGCCTGATTAAAATCCACTGGCATCCACTAGCTCCATAAAAGCTGTTTCAGGTTGATTGTGCAAGTAAAAATTACACAATTATAACCCTACTACACTGCAGCAGTTATGAACAATATATATCAAGGGGTAAATGTTAGTATCACTAATTTCAGAATGGGAAACAAGAGAAATGAAGTAAAAACACAGGCAACCAGGATATTAAAATAATGTAAAGGATAAAAGGTAAAGAAATTGGAACTTACAGCGTTCGCACTAACCTTAGAATTCTGTACATGCACAAGACAAAAACAGACAAAAGGGGACGAGAGAAGACAGCAAACAGAAGAATACACACAAGAAGAAAAGAACAAAAAGAAAGAAGGGGGTATTAAAATCAGACCGGTACATGTTATTACTGTCTCCCCATACAGGTACACAGGTTTCATTGTGAGTAAACTAAAGTTTAACTGAAGAGTTAGAGAGAAATGCCAGGAAACGTATTCCAATCATGGATAATGCAATGCCACTATGTGTGCTGGACTTCATGCTGAGCTCTTAACATTATTTATTATTTTTAACGATTCATTCATCTTCACTAATGAATATCGCTATTTCTGGTCCGCTACATGCAGTGGCATTCACTAACTTGGACTGGAAAACTTGGGTTAAACCAATTTAGTTACACATGGGCAAAACAAAACCCAAAGACACAAAGACAAATTAGTTAAAAGAGAGTCACAACGAAATCTGCAGCAGACCCTTCTCCATGTGCATCTCACAATAAGCCATATTCTAGGCGTTAAAACACTTCATTTTTTATACTGCCCCATTTAATTAAAACAGCAGAGGTTAAATAAACATAATTTATTAGTTACAAATAAACAGGAAAAAACATGGACAAAACCATATTTGGCTGTTTGCAGATTAGTGCCTATTCGAGCAGCACAGGCTCTTATTCCTGTGTTCTCAAGAAGACACCAAAATTTCCCTTGCTCATCTTGACAGCCTATGCCTAACTTCCTCTTGGAGCCTGCAGAGGGCAATAGCGAGCCACTTACTGAAGGCGACGTGGCTGCAGAGAGCAGAGGCAGAATGCCCCCACAGGCGATGATGATGTTATCCACCATCTGAGAGATCAGGTGGATGGTGTTGTGCACAAAAATGATGTTCTCATTGCTGTTCACAAAGTCCATGACCGACTTGGTGGAATGGCTGCAGAGAAACAGAAAGAAGGGCATCAGAAAGAGCAGAAATGTTCAACTGGGAGAATTTAAAAGACTTCATGGATCACAGACAAATTGTAGGTTACCAACTGTAATTGTGCACACCCAAGCTATTTTTAATTTCTATGCTACTCTGACTACTACTTAAATTACTATAAATTAAAGCAAAGCATATGTTTTTGTTATACACTAATTTGAAAGATGTTTTTTCCTAAGTGTCTAAGCTAAGTAACAAATTATTAAATTTGATTAGCATCCACCCCCTTGAGGCTCTAACAAATAAGACAGCTTTGTAATTATGCCAACTTCAGTGGGAGAACGGTGTCTTAGACCTAGTCGATAAGCCTTCGATTTTCACTTTTCTTTTCGGCTGAGCTTTAGTGGCAGAGCAATAGAGCATTTTAACTCTTTCCTAAGTTTTATACGCAGCAGCGGCGGTCAGGGTCAGGGTAATTCTATTACTAAATGCTGGGTTTTAAAAACCTCATTATTATCAAAAGCTTAAGTTTAATTATAGGTCATGGGTAGAATTTATGCCACTATGGTGCAGAGAATCTGTGTATCCATGCAACACCCCCTCCAATCAAGAGCAACTCTGCATCAAAGTGATGTAGATTACTAGGACTGTGATTGGTCTATTGTCCTAGGCCTTTATGGGCCTCACAACTCCTTGCATTTGGCAGTGAGCTACACAGTCATGCAGAGAAGTAGATTCAACCCTTATGCAACTTCAGTGTGGCCATGCGGTCAATTTTACATTTGACCATAAATTTGTTTGTAGTTAGGGGAATTAACAATTGACCACTGGTAGGAAAAAAAAAAATCTAATTTTTTATGTCCAAGAGTAATGAAAAATGTACTGCCACTGCCATGTACTGTACATAGATGGAACCAACTGCAACAGCGCCCCCTGTTGGCCCCCTATTCACCTCCTCCAGGCATGCACATCCGTCTCCAGGGCGAACAGCAGGTCGGTGAGCAGCCTCTGGTGCATGGGCGACCACTTGAACTCTGGGATGCGGAACATGGTGGTGCGGGGGCCGGGGCTGAACTGCCTCCGCTGCTCCTCGGTCATCGGCATGCCGCGGAAGCCCAGGTCCACGCGCAGGTCGCGCTCCATCTGGCTGGCCGAGCGCCCGTGCATGGCCTACACAGGGGTGGGAAAAGTGAAAGTGAAAGTCAATCCCATTGGTCATTGTGATCACACGGCACACATCACAGCACACAGTGCACACAGCGAAATTCAACTTCTGCGTTTAACCCATCACACACATGAGCAGGGGGCAGCCATGACAAAGGCACCCGGGGAGCAGTGTGTGGGAACAGTACCATGCTCAGGGTACCTCAGTGGTACTACTGGCAACCTGGGATTCGAACCTGCAATCCTGCGGTCACAGGTCCGATACCTTAACTAGGCCACCACCGCCCCAAAGAGAGACACATATTGGCTGGCATCATAAAGGCCGTCACAATGCAAACAATGCATTACTCATTCTTTATTATACTGTTAAGAATGCTAGCGAATGTCCTATTGACTTTGAATGGGCCACAATAATGTTTGGAGGTGCGATATTTTTGTATAATGGTCACTGAAAAAGTATAATGACTGCTGTCAGTGGCAATGAGTTGTGCTTCTTTCATATCACTCAGCAGGTACTCCATTCACTTATCGGAACTGAATTTCAACAATTAGAATAATATAACCATTAACAAGTTATTTAGCAGCTGGACACGTTGCTACGCAACACTTTGTGTCAGGGTTCTGCATCACTGTTGGCCTTTATTCCATGATCGTGACCACCTTGCTGGACATTAATACAATAAAGTAATACAAAATTATAACATTAGAGACAGCGAGCAAATACACAAAGACTAAGGTCTAAATACATTAGGTCCAAGACTAAGGTCTTAGGTTTAGACTAATAAACCAAAAGGAAAAAAATAAGTCAAATTATGAATAACAACTTCAATGTCATGCTTAATAAACTGAGTAATGTAAGGTTAATTCCTACGTAAACAATACAACTTGACGTCTACTACACTTTTAGGACATGCCATTTGTCGACAGAGAGCTCTTGAAATGTTTCTGTTTCAGGAGATTTGTAGTCTTACTTGTGTGGTGGCGGTGGTCTGAATCTTCTTCATCTCCTTGTCCTTGCCGTCGTCAGACCTCTCTGTGTCCGAGGTGGTGCTGACGGTGTCACCGGCTGCTGTCTTTACCGTGGCGTCGCCATCCAGGCCGGTGGAGGTACCTTCCGCCCCCTCGCTGCACTCCAGGGCCCTCGCCGAAGCATTGGCCTCGGCCTCTGCCAGGGTGCTGATGTCCACCAGCGAGTTCTGGAGCTTGAACTGCCTGTCTTCCGGCAGCCCTGCACCTGCTCCTGCCCCTGGTGTTGTCGCCACTGCGGGTGTCGTAGCCTGGGTCAGGTCGGAACCGCAGGTGGTCATGTGCGCCAGCAGGCTTAGGTCCTCGCTGGCGCTGGTGGTCTGTAGCACAGTGGACGGCTGTTCAGCACCCACGGGCAGCACCAGGGGCTCGGGCGTGGGGGTCGTGGGGCTGGGCGAGGCGAGCGATGGCAGCAGCTTCTCGTCGCCTTTGGGGAAGAGGAAGCCGTTGTTGCTGGGCACGCTGGGCATGTCCTTCTCGTCGGCCAGCGTGATCAGGGGGCCCAGGTTGGAGCCGTCGTCGATGGCGATGCTGTTGCCGTTGTTGGCCGAGTGGATCCCGGCCAGCTCGTGCTCCTTGGACGCCAGGGTGCCGTTGAGCTTGTGCATGCTGGCGCAATAGGTGGAGTCCAGCAGGGAGTCCACTTCCACCAGAGGCCCGTTTTCCATACCGCCAACCCCAACAACGCCTCCTCCGCCGCCGGTTATGCCCCCTCCGACTCCCAGCACCTCTGGGGAGAGGTCCAGGTCGTCCAGCTTCACCTCCGTGGCCTCCACCTTCTCCGCCTTGATGTCCACCAGCAGGTCGTGCACCTCCACCCGCACCCCGGCAGGGCCCGCTCCGGCCCCCACCACGGCCACCACCGAGGCCACCGCATCCCCTGCCACCACCGTCCCCTCGGGAACCTTGCACTCGGCGAGCAGGTTGCGGGAGTCGGCACTCTCGCTGTAGTCGGCCTCGCTCTCGGGCGTCTGTGTCTGCGACGTGTCGTCCAGCTCGCGGATCTCTATGGTTCCGTTGACGGCGGTGGCGGGCTGCGCCGACAGGCCCGAGATGGTGCTGACCGAGCCCTTCTTGCCCTTCTTGATGTTCTCCTCCTCCTGCCGCTGGTACTCCTCGTACATCTTGGCCAGGTACTCCTTGTGGGCCTCGTAGGTCACCTAACATACACGGGTAAAGCAGACTTAGCAATTTTGGCCTGTGATCGTCTATGTCAATCAGTTGACTTTGTAGATAGTCAAAGTCAAAAGTCAAAGTCAAAGTGTACTTTATTGTCAATTCACTATGTAACAGGCATTACACAGAGGACTAAAATTGCATTTCACCATTTTGAGATGCCTCAAAATACAGGTATGCATCAAACAGATCGTTACATTTCAACAAATTATCTATCTACATTTCATCTTTTTATCCTATCCAAAAAATGCATGGGAGATCTGTCTGTGTGTTCCTCAACCTCTTAAACCGTTGGTCTGACCAACCTTAGCAGGGGTCTTGCTATAAGCACTGGTCAGTGCAGTATTGAGTTTATGTCATTTGGATGAGAACAGCAAACAGCAAGCAGATTTTGGTGCTTATGCTATATAGTGGGAATTGCATTGGTTTTATTTAGATGCTAAAAAAGATGGGACATAAGTATATCTGAATATACCATCTTACTATATACACACACACAATCCTGCAGTGTTTAATGGGCTGTGTAGTGACATGCAATTTAGCTGACAGAGTGGGCATGGTGAGCTTCTTTTTTTATCTTTCTTGCAAGTCTAGGTTTAACAGGTGTTTTGTAACTGGAAAGGTTGGCTAATAACATGTTCTCCACCAATGTCTGCAATCCTAAGTGGCTGCAACTCTAATTGGTGAAGATGTGATAACATTTGCTCCACACATGTCAGGGAACCTGACAACAACAACAGCTAGGTTGTGAAAAATAATGACTAAAGGCGTGCTGGTGGAATACATGGACTTACTATGAGACTGGGGAATGCAGGTTTCAAGTATACTGCACACAAGAGAAATAAAACAGGGTGTGATGATATGAAGAGAAAGCGCTGGCCTACCTTAGAGTGGGCGATGGAGAGGGTGTCCACCCACACGCGCCAACCGCCCCACTCGTACTTGATGGCGTGGTAGAGGAGGATGCGGAAGATGTTGTAGACCATCTCTGTGATCTTCTGCTCCTCGGGGTTCTTGGGGTTGATGTAGCCCAGCGAGAACATCCAGTCCTGCCACACAGAACACTGCAGCAGACACCTGCAGAAGATAAAATCAAAACACAAAACACGCTATTACAAAAAAGGTTCACCTTTAAAACAACACCAAGTAGTTTTTTTCAACCTTAAAATAATGTTTCCTAAACCATTTCAGTGGTTCATCAACTCATAACAGGGTGAAAGGCACTTCTGAATTCGCTTTGCCGCCCTCCATGGGCTAAAACCGCACTAAGTTTGGAGGAGCGGGCGGCCTCTCTGTAGTTTGAATGAGAGACAATTCCATTTCCAGCCTGTAGAGTGAAAACTACGAAGTGTTGATTTAAAACAAAAAAAAGTAAAGTTCTGACTGTAACCACTTCTTGGCTTCTGTTTTTTCTCTTCCATGTTGGCTACTTCTACCTCCTCACCTAAAGCCTGTCTCACATGATTCAGCCTATGAGCACTTTGGCAGGAAGAACAGGGGAACAGACAGGTAGCAGCTGTCCATTCTCACCCTACTTTACTGGTGGGTCTTTGTTGGCTTCATTTTACATGACATATCACCTCATTTCCTACTCCCCCACCACACACTTCCCTTACATTTCTGATCACTGACTGTTCACTGACGATCATATTATGTTTTGTTTTTCATTCTTTAGTTTTTGTTCATGTTTATTGGACTAAATCCTTGAGGTTTCTAATTTAACGGCATGTATCCTTCTCTTTTGTTATAGCCTTTAGTCAAGGTCGTAACATCCACACCAGGTTACACACTGCTCCATTGGGGAGACCCAGATGTACGCTACTTCTCCAGGAGATGGACATATTAATATCCACTTGGCTCCGCTTTCCCATCCCATCCCCCCTTCCTTAGAGCCACTGCCAACTGCCACAGCAGCAGTGAGCAGTGAGCAGCCAGCCAGCCAACCAATCAGCCAACAGCCCACCCACACACACAGCCAGCAAAACCCTTTATGCGCCTGTCTCTGCCAATGCCGACGTAAAATATGCCCTCTGTCGAGGTCTGTCACGGCGGAGAGCTGCCCGACACAGAGCTGCGAGTGGGGTGAATGGCAGCAGGAGCACTGGGCTGGAGAAGCCTGTGTGTGTGGAGAGAAATGCAGTGATTGGCTGCTACGCAGTGCTAATGAGCCCACGTGAACCAATCAGGGCCAGCGTGGCACTACAGAGAGCACCGAGAGCAGCTCGTCAGTCAACTGGTGACTCACAGCCAATTAACAATGACACAAAACAAAACAACTGCTTTTCTCCTGACATACTGTAGGCATCTTTTTGATACTCCTATGCTTAATCATTTAACAACATGTAGAGCAGTGTTGATGGGAGAATTGTAGTGATTAATCGCCAGTTTGTAATGCAGGTTTTCAAAATTAACACATGTACCTGTGTAGTCTAACAGTGAGCCTATGTTTTGGAATTTCTGTGTGTTCGTTTGTGTTTGTGTGTGCATATTTTCCACAAAAATCTAAACGCAGCATGGATTTTCTGCAGAAGCTTGAGTGTCCTTGTGTAAGTGTCTTTGTATGTGTGCTTGTGTGTGTGTGTGTGTGTGTGTGTGTGTGTGTCTGTGAGAAAGAGAGTGTGTGTGGAGAAGAACTCACCGTCTGTTCTCTCTGCTGTTGCTGAACAGCTTGATCATGTCGGACAGGAAGAGCCGACGCACCTCCATCAGGTCAGAGCTGGGCGTGGAGTTCTTCAGCAGAGTGGCCACAACCTTCAAAATCACTACGGGCACAAACACATTTTAATTTATTACTTGGACTGGCAGATATTATTTAGCAGTGTTACTCATCATAACAATATCAACATCTGAGCTGAATCCTTTGCGCCCTAGGCTATTTTCAATGATGCATGCCACATTGTGGTGATCATGGGTTAGTAAACAATTTAAATTATAGTAATGATTTCGTATAACTGGATACAAATAGTAACTACAACAAATTTCAGGTCATATTTTTTTCTTGTGAACACAGGTGCACAGATGAGTGCACAGATGAGTGCTACATCATTTGAAAGCTCAGGCTGTGCTGTTGATGATTTGTGTCATCTTCTCGTATTGTACAGGAAGTAACTTAACACAGAAGAATGAGTGTGATTTTGGACACACTTTGAATCCGTTGGACTCAAACAGTTAAAAGTGGTGTTCAACAATATCTAGTATCTATTTACTAGCCACACAAACACACACACGTCGGACCTCATCATACACAGACAAGCCCGTGTCTAATATCACAACTGATAACAGTCACCCCCTCCAACAGAAGGAGAGTTTGTATGAAAGCTTGTGAGAGCCAGAGGCAGCTCTGGCGGCTGAGCGTTCAGCCTTACTGGGGTTCTGGATCTTCACACTGGAGTCGGGCTCTGGGTGGGGCTTGTGGACCACCTGCGTGCAGACCTGCTCCGTAAGAATCTGCAAAACCAAAAAACATCTTAGTCATTTTTAGACGTGTTGGCATTTGAAGGACATTTGAGCCACTGATTCTCAGACAGAGCTCAATGAAGGCTGACATTTCAGCGTGTCTGAATAGTGGCGAGGTGTGAAAAGACTTGGTATGCGTATGACCTCCCTATGATAAGGACAACCAGGGGTGGATGTTTACACCATCCTTCGAAATGTGCATATCTATAGTTGAGTCTGAGACTTTCAAAGTTGTCATTTTGTTAGTGAATTATTCCAAAATACATAAATGTAAGATGCATTTCTATGTCCCATTTATGGGATGACGTTTCTGGCAGAATGGAACTAAGATTCAAGATGATAGGACACCAAAAGCAATCTAATGGCCACGCATAATACCCCTGGCTCAAACTGAGAGATGGATATTAGTCATTCCCCATCATTACGTCACCTACCCCCCAGCCCCCTTAATTGCTTTTAATCTTGTGGTCTACTCTGTCCTACAAAGTGCAGTTACTATGCAAACACTGAAATTGAGACAAATGCCTTTAAAGTTGTAATGCTGCCCAGTCAAATATGTTGTAGGTATAATAGTGATAATGCTTTTATGTACTTTCTTAATAAAAAGACAAAATTAGATGTTATAGAGTCTATTTCTAGTCTAAACTCAGTTTTGACAAAATGTGTAGTTACTTCTATGTTCACATAAGAGCCCGCATCAACAGGGCACTGCATAGTTCTAGCGCCACTGGACTACAAAGACTGCTGACTAGTGTCTGACTAGTGTCTACTGAACTGCAAGAAATGTTGTCCTGTGACGACCCTGCTAAACTGTAAAGCAGTTTGAGCTTCATCTTGTATGTATGAATTGTGCTATACAAGTAAAGTTTATTATTATTATTATTATTACTGTCTTTTGGCTTTGTAGGGCAGCAACTGCTGGTGGTGTTTTGTGGACTGACCTCGTAGAGCGTGTTGTAGGTGGTGACCGTGATGGTGTTGGTGTGCATCATCAGTCTCTCGCCCAGCAGCGTGAAGAGGCTGTGCGTGTGCATGATCTCCACCTTCCTCCTGGCAGAGGGCACAGACGAGAACGAATTCTAGATGACTCTCTTAAAGACATACTATGCAACTTTCAGTGTTTTTACTCAATGGAGCTCCCCCTAGTGTCTCCAAGTAAATGGATAGTCATGTAAAAATGGACTGTTTTTCCGTCCAAGTAAGCGGTGAATATGAAAGTAGTCATGTCCACCAAGGTAAGTAAAGAATTTCTTCAGAATTTAACGTGATTCTGTTTGTTGCGATATTTGAGACTGTGAGTCCGAGTGTGGTGGGACAGACACCCAGATATTGCAAGCGTGGTATTCCGTCCACAGACAGCGGAGGCGGTCGAGAAAGTCTACTGACTTATAAAGATGATTAATTAACTGGAAAAAGTTGCATAGTGCTGTTTTAACCTACAGCATGCTGAACAACAAACTAACATATTGACCACAGAGAGAGAGAAAAAGCGATGGACAAAAAGACAGACAACATGATTAATGACACCATCACCACCTCCTTCCTCCATCCACGCATCCGTACACACACTGAAAAATGGTTAAAGACAGACAGATAACCAGACTGAGAGAGGTAACAAGATGTACAGACTGAAACATCTAATGCAGTAGACACACAAACAGCAAGAGAAAAAAAACTTAAACAGACTGAGGTAAACAGAGAGACAGTTATAGAGACAGATAGACACATATAACAACGACTGATACACAACAGCAGATTGGAAGAGAGAGAGAAGGAGAGGGATAGACAGATACCAGTGTTTTCCCCAAAGCGTCTAAGCGTATTGGCACCCATACGCTTCTTTTTTCGCCGATACGCATCAAGTTTTGCCGAGACGCTTTCATAAAATGCCGATACGCTTAAAAATCATGCACAAAAATATTCCCCCCGGGATTTTCCCCGAACAAGAAGCCCCAATGTAGTCAAATGTAGGCTGCGTTTTTAGGAAACTTCCGTGGTGGGTGTGTAAACTACTATACTGGCGAAACTGGCCAATCACATGCCGATTACAGTGCTCCTTTGTTTTTTTTCCGCCAGTCAGCTGTATCAGAGAGTATTGTAGAATCTAAGATCTTTAACGCAAACCTCGGGGCTACTAAAACTGCCTGACTTTGACTGTAAATGCTACACAAGAAGGAAGGAGAACGCTATCCTTGGGACATGCTCATGTAGCAAGAAAACTTTCTCCACAGTGTACAGAATGCGATCGGATCATCTAGCTGCTGAAAGAGAGTGAGAGAGAGCGTGAAAGGCAAATCCTCCTTTATGTAGAGCAGAGTCAAGACTGTTTCATTGAATGGGACACTCGTGGAATTTAACTAATAAATTGGCCCTTACGTCTTTCTGGATTTGTTGATGGTTCTTTTTAACAAAATGTCACAATCCGCAATTATTTGTGATTATTTCAAGCCTAATAGTGTACGTTGTTACTGTTTGGATTTCCAGAAAATTAGCTTCATTTCAGACCAGGCTGCAGCCTGTATGGGGTTGTTAGCATGCTAACGCTAGCGAACTACGCTAACATAATGTTTTAAACTGAAAGCTGCCACTTTACTCACCAACACCCACCTAGATACTAATACTGATATTAGCTGAAGTGGAGAAAGTAATATAAAGTTGTAAGGTTATTGCAGCGTGTTAAATTCACGCCTCTTTCCCTAATTTGTTTTTTTTTTTTTTAAATTTATTTTTAATTTATTTATTTATTTATTTTTTTTTAATGCGTTGGTGCAAATAGTTGGTAATGAGCAGGAAGTAGTAAATTTTGGAAGTAAACGGTGGTTGTAAGTGAATTGTGGAAGTACATTTTGGAAATTTGGGTAGCAGGTAGCTAAACTGTGGTCACACGCTAAAGGATTGATCACCTTTAGTGGGGCCGCCTCAGGGGAGGGTGTACAGTGAATAAAGCCCCGAAACACCCGCTGATCCTGAGGTACACTGCTGAGGATGTGTCCCACATAGTGTATGGATAATTGTAATGGCTGTAGTTAGGAAAGCCTGAGGTGTGGTACAATGAGTGCTCTCCCCACATGTGCAAGTGTCTTGTATTTTTATGTATTTATCTAGTTATTTTAAATGTTAAGGAAATGTTGGAGGAAACTGCAAAGGCTTGCCAGTGGTCCTGGATGAGATGCATGTTGTTGGCATGGTGAAAGCCATGGGGGAAAGCGATAGGTAGGTGCTGCTGAGTGGATCATGTAAACGGCCCCAGCAGCCCCAGTCACTGTAACGGTAGCCGGCTGGTTCAGGTTAACCCTTGTTGAGCATCTGTCTGTACGGCTCCAGTTGGCCATCCCCTCAGCTGCTCTGTCCTGTACAGCTCACATGAGGTTGCGTGAATAGCTGTAGTCAGCGGCCAGTTGTGCGTGTTACACCTGGGAGTAGGGACTAACAGCCTGAACTATTTACGTGATTATAGATAGTGTAGGGGTAGGTGTAATAGCTATAGTTTCTCCCTAAGGTGCTCTTCCTACATGCACAAGTACTTTGTGTTCTTTGTAAAAAAAAAGGTGAGTAGATGACTGTTAGCATTACCACATTACCAATCATTTCAATGAGCTAGTTCGTTAGCTTGTTAGAATAACACTGAAATAAGAATTTGTTGTCATCAGACATCATTCCAGATAATACTAGACTACACTGAATCATATGTATCTGCAGAATCTAAGATCTGTGGTACCAATTCAGCTTTCATGTGGCCATACAGGGAGATATTTAGCTGATAGTAGGAACGTACTGTGACGTTGTACGTAAGAGTGGTTGGAGGCTGCGGCAGACAAGTGGGCGGCCCAGAAAAACAGGAGGCTCAACATTTAGTTTAGACATTTTAGTGACAGCCTAGTCAAATTCATGTGACATTATATAGTGCTTGCAGTATTTCTTGTGTGACAATAAATTAGCCTTCCCACCTGGGAGTTTTGGCTCTTTCAACTCACCAAGTGCAACGAGTTTTTTGTTCTATTTGTGCCAAAAAATGCAACATTTTATTAAAAGTGTTATGTTTCCACCAGCCTTCTGGGACCAAAATTTAGCTTCAGATCTTCCTAGAATGCACCATTTTAGCTCTAGAAAAAAAAAAAAATTCCCACAGTGCATGCCCACCAATCCTCCTAGCTACCGTGCCACTGCGTCATCGTATTTACATCAAAATTTAAACCCTTCTTTTTATTTCTGGGGAAAACACTGAGATACACTGACACAAACACACACAGACACACACACACACACACACACACAGCTGAGAGAGAGACACTAATAACGCTGGCGGGGCAATAGCTGTTCACTCTCTGTGCCCGGACTAGCTCACACTCCATCACAGCCGTGGGTAGCCTCACCCAATAAGATGGAGCACAATGAACAAATACATGAAGTGGCGTCAGCTTGACATGATCTCAGCTGACACTGCGATGCTTAAGGGGTGACTCACACAAACACTTTAACGTTAACATTCTCCAACAAACACACAAACACACAAACACACACACACACACACACACACACACACACACACACACACAGTAGAAAAATGAACATGTTCAGACACAACAAAAGGATCTCACAGAGAGGACTGTCACCCATCCCGTCACAGCCGAGTGGTGACAAGGCAATCCCAGCCGCCCTGTCTGAGGGGACAGGCCCCACGGGGGAGGGAAAAAGACGCCGCGACAACAATCGCCGTGGTGACAAAGTGGACAGCCAGCAGCAGCAGCAGCTCGCTGGCACTACGGCTGTGTGTGACACAGACATGAGGTCTGCGATCTTTAGACCTCTGAAGGACACACTGGACTAACATGAAGGATCAGGCACAGTGGGCCAGGCAGTGATTCATATTCAAAGGGAATACGTCACTATGGAAAGACATACACGTCCCCTGCTAGTCATTTGGGTGCTAAGCACAATAGTTTTTTTCTCAATTAACTATGCTACCTTTGTAGCTATTGCTTATATCTTTCAACACATTGCATGTTTTTCTAACTCAAATACTGTATGTCATCATCACAATTGTTGTAATTGTTTTTTTTTTTCATAGCCTGGTAAACCAGCCCCTCGTACTTCATTTCATTTTGTACAGAGGGTCTGGAGAAACGATTTCTTCCTGGAGGTGTGGACTCTGCTGAAGTTTAAAACAAGCAGCTCTGCCTTTACCCAATCGCTAATGTCTGATCGTCACATATGCAATTAGCCTACCTACGCAATACAATTCAAATGTAGCACACAAAGCGTCATGGCTCACAAACACACCCTCTGTTTGCTGATTGGCTAGGAGTTGCTCGGTCCTATTACATGAACTTCAACGGCCTCCGGTTCAGACCCTCTGTACAAAATGAAATGAAGTACGAGGGGCAGGTTTACCAGGCTAGTTTTTTCATCAACTTGATTCTGGCACTTGGTGCCCTACCTGCCATGCCTGAGGTGCGATATGAGTACAGCGGCCCTGGACACATATGGCCAAATGTGAGATCTTAGTTTGGTGTTTCAGAGTCATTCGAATTTGGTACTTCAGATGCTTGAACAGAGTGTGACTCACCCCTCCATTATTGGGGCGTAATATCTTTTACGGGGGCACTATATTCTAAGTTTTTAGAATAATCACATTAATAGACCGGCACCCCCCAACCCTGCTATTTTTGTGCCTTCTATTGGTCTTGATTGGGGGGTACAGTACCGCATTACATCACGCAACACTCGGTCTGATTGTGCGAACCTGTGCTTTTCCCAGCCTCTCCCCCGTAATCCCCAGATGTAAGCCAGCTATCTTTGACACCGTAACTCTAATCTGACCCCAAAGCGTCTACCCTTGCAGGACCTCCACATAGGAATTTTCAAATGGCTGTTCAGTGGGAGAGGAAGGCTCTTGCACTTATTTGGGTCAGCTACACCATGTCTTGGAGGAGAACAGATTACATTAGCCTTCCACAGCTGGTGCTCACTCTGAGAGTGCTCTCTATTTACATACTGTTACTAGAGCACGTAAGGTGGTGAATGTGGAGACAGTTTTTGATGCAGAAGTGATATTTAAATGAACGTATCTGCATATATAGCTGTACCTACCTATATACACAACCGTCACCACACACACACACGCGCAGAGCCACACACATACACAAATGTCCTTAGATGTCTATTTTAACAATTTCATCTGACTGTTCGTGTTGGGATACAGCGAGGAGAATACGATTATTTATGAGCTATAATGCTGTGTTTTCTTCACAGGTGTGGGTTAGTTGGCTTAATACCAACGTCTGGTCAAAATGTCATGTAAAAAATCCAACAGGAAATACCTTTACGGGGAAAAATGTTGATGCCTGCCAAACTCATTTGAGTAGGCTATTTGCAGTTAAAGACAACTGACAAAATGTTGAAGTGTACATTTAAGAAAGAGTACTTCCAGGTGTCAGCTACTTACTTATGGCCAAGGTGCTTCAGGAAGTAGCCAAGTACTTTGAGTGCTTGCACACGGATACTCTCACTTTTGGAAGCCAGGAGTTTGTAGACAACCCTAGAGAGAGAAAATAGTTGCCTGTTTCAGCCACTTGTCAAAGACAGATCTGGGTAAGTGCTTCATCACTGTCTAGACACAATATAAACAAGTACACACACACTAAACAAAATCCCTTACCCCCCACAGAAAAAGTTCACAGTGAATCTACCACATAATCTATTTCCCCATTTCATTTAAACTCTAACTTCAGAGACGAAACAGTAGAGAGAAAGCAAAATTGACTGAGAGGGAAAGAAAGTGGAAGAGAGAGATAAAGAGAGAGACTGTGAGTGGGAGAGAGTGAGAGAGGGAGAGAGAGAAAAAGAGAGAGAGAGGGGGGCAGAGAAAAAAAAAAGAGTCTGTCAGAACTGAGGTGACAGCAACTGGATGTGACACTTAAGTACCCCCGCAGTGTGCCTAGGGCCATGGAAAGTGTGATTGATGCTGGCATGACAGGGCACAGTGAAGCAGACTTATGTAACCCAGGCACAGGCAAGAAAGAGAGGGGGGAAGACAGAGAGGGAGAGAGAGAGGGAGAGGGAGAGAGAGAGAGAGAGAGAGAGAGAGATACAGAAAGAAAGTAAAGAGAGTGAGGGACTAGGCAGACAGAGAGAGAGAGAAAGGAAGGAAAGAGAGAGAGAGTGAGAGACTAGGCAGAGAGAGGGAGAGGGAGAGTGAGAGAGAGAGAGACTACTGTAGGCAGACAGAGAGAAAAAGAGAGAGAGAAAGGAAGGAAAGAGAGAGTGAAAGATAGGCAGAGGCAGAGACAGAGAGAGAGAGAGAGAGAGAGAGAGATAGAAGGAAAGAGAGAGAAAGAGAGAGAGAAAGCGAGAGAGAGAGAGATAGAAAGAGAGAGAATGACAAGGCGCAGTTTGTCCCCTGGGGCTCACCGTATTCCGTTCCTCTGGTCGAAGGCGGGGATCATGGAGGCGGGATGCTCCGACATCAGGGCCACGAGGAGCTGCAGCACGTCATGGATGTTCTCATCCTGCGGCAGAGGGAGAGATCACAGAGGGATCCGCAAAAGAACACAAAGGGGAGAGAGGGAGAGAGAGAGAGATAGAGAGAGAGAACAAATGAGGACGTGAGAAAGAGTGTGAGTGAAGAGAAACTCAAAAATCAATATGCATTTTGAACATCTCTCTGCAGTTTGTACTCCGGGAAAGGCACATCTAAGCAGTATGGAATGTAATGAGCTGAGGGCATTGACACACGCAGTAACACAGGCAGAAATTGCCTGCTGATTTGTGCTGCGTGTTGTGTCATGTTCCTACCTCGTGCATTGTCAACAGGTAATTCAAAATGCTCTGCAATTCATCCTCCTTCACGCCTCGGTCCTTCAAAACACAAGAGCATACACATGTACACACACACATACACACACACACACACACGCACGCACACACACACCAGACACAAACACAAATAGAAAAAAAAAATAAGGACATCTTTTTTAAAGACATAACAAGCATTCATTGATGTAAAGTAAGGAATGATGACAGAAAAGAAACAAGTAAAAGCAAATAAAGTAGCTTTTAAGTGATTTCATATTCATTTCATCACTGGCACATTACTGCATGCTCCATGTTTGGCATTTATCTGAATTTCCTGCAAATGACTGTTAAAAAAAATCTTCATGCCATCATCGAATTCCTAGTGTTATAAAAGCCTGAAATGATGTTATATTTACACGCAGACGATTAAAAAAAAAAGGCACTATCAACTTCCTGTGTACACAGGAGACCCATCACTCAGCATCGACTCCTACAAACTCTGCCCTTTGCTCTCCTATATACCTTACAATACAAATATCTTTAAACTTAGTTTGAATGAGCTCAGATCATTTTCAAACTTCCACAACAAAGACTATGGGGAAAATAATGACACATAAAGGGACCTAAAACTGTAGGTGCTGTGAGCAACAACAGGCAGGAAGTACACAAGAGTGTTGTGCATTTCAGGGCTCAGTCAGACCTGATGCCTGGGGGGCATGAATGTGATTGTTTTTAATGAGGGACAGTGAATTAGATGAGTCACAGGACGGAAGGAACAACACTGCCTAGCAACCAAGCTGCCACTGTAAACAAAAAGCCAGTGCCACTGAAGCTTGTGAAATTATTATTTTTCTTGAGAGACATTACCTTTTGCATTCATCCATTTTAAAAAGTAAAAAGAAAAAGATAGCAGGGGTGTTTTGAAGGTAGCCAGGGTACTGCAGTGAGTGAATACTGCTATTGAACGAAGTGGTGACTATGGTCAGAAGTAGCGATGAGATACCATGATGTACAGCTTTATTTGGATGTAAAATACCATGCTTTTTGTTTGTCATTTCTCTTGCAATAAAGCAAAAGGCGTTACTTTTTGACTGGCCCTTGTATTATGGGTATTTGTGACAGTTTGTAATAAATGTTTTAATGTGCTATTAAATAGGCACAAAGAGTAATACTGCAATATGTAATAACTTTCAAGGTTAACTGCTGATTTTAATATCACGCCTGTGTCACCATCTTTTAGCACAGTGTCTTATGTCTCGCGGGTGTGGTCCGACAGTATACAGTAGTACAGTACAGCCAGACATTTCACGCTGCTTGGCCAGCGTTTCCTTATATACCAAGGTGGCGCCATGTGGCCGTCACGTGACTGTGAATTCAGGTCAGTATTATATATAGTTGCAGGAGGGAGGGCTGTGGGCAGGTGGGGTTGGTGTGTGTGTGTGTGTGTGTGTGTGTGTGTGTGTGTGTGTGTGTGTGTGTGTGTGTGTGTGTGTGCTCCTACCTTGAGGATGAGCTGCTTGAGGAAGAGGAGCATGAAAGCTCGCAAGGAGATCACCTCTTTCTGCGTGGGGCGGGGTCCATCTGCAGGCACAGGATACACACAAGCACACACACACACACACACCCACAAGCACACGCACACACACACACACACACACACACACACATCCAAACCAAAGGGTGAAAAAGAGAGTCATGTTAGCACAGTTAGTGAGTTTATCTTTTATAGAAAGTAAGGAATAATGAGGAGATAATGAGGAGAGAAACACATATGTTGCATATATATAGCCACAATGGCTACTGGACATCTGAGCGAAACAGAATGGAGAGAGAAAGAGAGAGAGACAGACAGATAGTTAGAAAAAGAAAGAGAGAGCTAGAGAGAAAGAGAGATAAAAGAGAAAGAGTGAGAGAGCACCCAGTCACAACGTTCCATCATATCACTATGAAAATGTAAATAGCAAGCAACTTTCCTTCATTAGAAACTTTTCTTTATCGATGGCAAGCAACTCTCCTTCATACATGTCTTACGTTCATGTCACACACAAAACTCAAAACTCAAAACATCTCCCCACACCTCAATTTCCATGAGGTCCATGACGTGTGAAAGCGACAGGCCCATGCTCGTCATGCAGAATTAGGGCGAGTGGAGCCATTTCCTCTGCTGCAGAATGCTAACAGCTAACAGCGCTAACAACCCCTCCACAGCAGCACTTAGCGCGTAGCCAGGGGAATTCAGGCCCACTAAGTGACGCACGGACCCTGATTCCTCCCGCCTCCATGACTCCAAACACGGGTGTCATGGATATACATACACACATGCGCACACACACACAAACGTAATTTATGCCCACACACACACACACAAACGTTATTCACGCTCACACTCACACACACTCACATACATACACACAAATGTAATTCACACACACACACACACACACACACACACACACACGCGCGCGCACACACACACAAACACTCACACACACACAAACACACACACACACACTTCTCTCATCTTAATTGAATCAACTGTACAGGAGGTTTCTTGTGATGAGTTGTGAAATTGCCAATGGTGGCCTCCCTCTCCTCCTATCTGTGCGTGCAGTGCAGCGGTGGGGTTAGGGCTGGATGGTGGGAGAGTGGGGTGGTGCTGCAGGTCCTCTGAGCCAGAAGATGCAGGCAACATCCACAGTCAGCCCACTCCCACACTGACTCCTACCCCCACTCCAACACCCACCCCCCACTCCCACACTGACCCCCCACTCCAACACCCACCCCTCACTCCCACACTGACTCCTACCCCCACTCCCACACTGACTCCTACCCCCACTCCTACACTGACTCCTACCCCCAATCCCACACTGACCCCCCACTCCCACACTGAGTACTACCCCCACTCCCACACTGACCCCCCACTCCCACACTGAGTATTACCCCCACTCCCACACTGACTCCTACCCCCACTCCTACACTGACTCCTACCCCCACTCCCACACTGACCCCCCACTCCCACACTGAGTACTACCCCCACTCCCACACTGACCCCCCACCTCCCATACTGACCCCCCACTCCCACACTGACTCATACCCCCACTCCTACACTGACTCCTACCCCCACTCCCACACTGACCCCCCACTCCTACACTGAGTACTACCCCCACTCCCACACTGACCCCCACTCCCACACTGAGTACTACCCCCACTCCCACACTGACCCCCCACCTCCCATACTGACCCCCCACTCCCACACTGACTCATACCCCCACTCCTACACTGACTCCTACCCCCACTCCCACACTGACCCCCCACTCCTACACTGACTCATACCCCCACTCCCACACTGACTCCTACCCCCACTCCCACACTGAGTACTACCCCCACTCCCACACTGAGTACTACCCCCACTCCCACACTGACCCCCCACTCCCACACTGAGTACTACCCCCACTCCCACACTGACCCCCCACTCCCACACTGAGTACTACCCCCACTCCCACACTGACTCCTACCCCCACTCCCACACTGACTCCTACCCCCACTCCCACACTGACTCCTACCCCCACTCCCACACTGACCCCCCACTCCCACACTGAGTACTACCCCCACTCCCACACTGACCCCCCACTCCTACACTGACTCATACCCCCACTCCCACACTGACCCCCCACTCCCACACTGAGTACTACCCCCACTCCCACACTGACCCCCCACTCCTACACTGACTCATACCCCCACTCCCACACTGACCCCCCACTCCCACACTGACGCCCCACTCCCACACTGACTCCTAACCCCACTCCCACACCCACTGCTGCCTGTGCTGCCCTACAAAGGCAAAGTGCAGTAACTGCGAGAACACAGAATCTGAGTAAAATGCCTTGAAAGTTGTCACAATGCCCAGTCAAACATGTTGTAGCTATAATAGTGGCTATGCTTTTATGTACTTTCTTAATAGGAAGAAGCAAGATATTTAGTCACAAGACAAGGGAGGTGTTATAAAGTCAATTTGCAGTCTGACCTTGTAACATGTCTCCAGTCTGTGTGTGTGTGTGTGTGTGTGTGTGTATATGTGTGTGTGCATGAGTGTTCATGTGTGTGTCTATGTGTGCATAAGTGTACATGCATGTGTGTATGTGTGCACGCATGTGTGAGTGTGTGTGTGTGCGTGTATGTGTGTGTTCATGTGTGTGTGTATATGTGTGCATGAGTGTACATTCATGTGTGTATGTGTGCATAAGTGTGTGCGCATGTGTGAGCGTGTGTGTGTGTCTGTGTGTCTGTGGTGGCTGGAGCTGTCTAACTCCATTTCGGCAGCAGTCATCTGATGAGACTGGGGCCTGTGTATCTGCGGAGGCCCACTGTGTCTTGTGATTGGAACTACAGGGGGATGTCTAGAGTGCTGCTCCTGTGAATTACTCACCAGTCAAGCCAAGCACATCCACAGCACCCTCAGCAGCTGGGTGGAGGCACGGACTAAATGAGGCCAGTCTGAAGAATGTGTTCGCTCTGGTTAGCTCCTTTGATTTCAAACTTGGCCAACACGTCAACATGACTTCAAAGTAAACGCAATTTAGACTCACATCTATGTGGATTTGCTGATAAAATAATGGGTAGTCAAGGCATTGTCTCGATAAGTGTTGTGTGCGTGTATGTTCGTGTTCTTGTTCTTGGAGTAAAATCACATATTTAGATCATGTCTGAGCAGATAGGACATCTGTTAGATTTGTGTATGAATTGCAGACGTAAGTAAAGCAGTATGTGTGTGTGTGTGTGTGTGTGTGTGTGTGTGTGTGTCTGTGTGTATAGGTGTGTGTATGTGTCAGTATATGTGTATCTCACCAGAGATGGTGGATTAGTTAACCCCTTATATAACAAATTGCAGACTTAAGTAATACAGTATTTGTGTGTGTGTGTGTGTGTGTGTGTGTGTGTGTGTGTGTGTGTGTGTGTGTGTGTGTGTGTGTGTGTGTGTGTGTGTGTGTGTGTGCGCGTGCGTGCGTGCCTGTGTGTGTGTGTACGAGAGTGTGTACTGTAGGTGTACATGGGTATGTGTGAGCATGTGTGTCTGACCAGAGATGGTGGATTAGTTAAGCCCAGTGGACAAACTGATTGACTACAGCACCTCCGCCGGGCTGAGCGATGGCACTGTGGGGAAATAATCGCCATGCCACAGAGACCCAACACCTGCACAACACCACCCCCCACCACACACACACACACACACACACACACACACACACACACACACACACACACACACCACCACCACCACTAACAGCAGCGACCCACTGAGAGGTCACACACCGTTACCATGGCAACTCCACTCCTGTCTCCATTAGCAGGAAGGAAGAGGAGAAGGGAGTGGAGAAGAAAGTGAAGAAGAAAGAGGGGGGAAAGAGGGGAGTCAGGATGATCGAGAGATCGGGGCGACCATAACTCAGTGTTATCTTGGGTCCCAGAACGCTCCAACAGGCCAGCCCCCAGCCACCCCCTCGTTCCGATAAGATCAGCTCAGGTACGGCCCTTACACACCCTGCTAATGCTCATCCACCAACCCCTGCCTTTGCGTTTGGCATGAGCGAGGTCCTGTCATGGACATAATGGTCTGTCAACGTTTTCCATAAGATCCTATCTTAACGCAGTGGAAAGTGTTTTAGACTCCCGGGTGAAGGATTCCTCTTCATCCAGCAGGTCTTACCACCTGCTCTACATCCTTGCGTGAAAGTGATAAAGTTTGATGTGATGAGGGACGCAAAGAAAGGGGGGGTCTGTTCTCTGCAGAGTTCTTATCAAAGAACAATACAGGGCAGAAAGCAAGAAATAATTCTATGCCTGAAATAAACAAATGTTTTAAAGTTATTATGACCATCTACTAAAAATGTTAAATGTAGCCTGCTGTCCAACACCTGATTTCAGGCACCATGCCTGAGCTCTTTCAGGCCTGATAGTAGCCTTTATACACCATGCTTAAAACAGCTGGATATGTGAAAAGCTATGTCTTTGTCGAAGGTTTAAAGAAACAAAGACCATCACGAGAGAAAAGCTGAGCTCAATAGCCAATCATATTATCATCCTTCCCATTCTGCACTTCCGAAGCGATGTGTTGACTGGCCGATGTCTGTTTTGCATTTGCAGAGCCAGGACCACAGCAAGAGGAACCTTAAGGAACACTTCATTAAATTAAGCAAAAAAATAAGTAGTAATAATAACTCAGACAGCACCTTTAAGTGTCTGCCAACAGTTGACATGTTTGTTTAAACGGTGTAAGCATGTGCGTTTGTGTATGATAAGTCGACTGTGTTCATGTGTGAGTGACACATTAAAAAACTGGAAGGATGGAAAGGACATGAAACAAAAAAATACACAATGAGCAAGTAGCATAAAGAGGACACCATTTGTAGACATAAATCTGCTAATGCTAAAACTGGCAGATGCAACATGAGAGAGAGAGACTCGGTACATCACAATGCATTTACGAAGAGCTTTAGTTAAAAGCTCCTGGATTTCCACATCTCCATAATACTTTTAACAACCCTATCTGCCTTTCCCTCAAAAAAGAAAAAAAGTAAAAAGATGTACGTACTGTAGCTTGTATGGTGGGCTCAGTGTGACAGCCAACAGAAGATAATGATCCAGCACCGCACTGATTTGAAGCTCTTAAAATGACAGTGATTAACGCACCCAAAGATTCCTCCTCACCACAGCAGATCTACCACCAGACGACTGTCCCACTGGGGCAGCTTGCGCCGATGCTGTGCTGTGTATAGCTGGATGAATACATTCTCTCTCAGACAAGTAAAGAACACTACACTGCCATACGTGTGGATGAACACACACAACCTCCGTAAAAAAGCCATGAACACGCAGACACCCATTCATACTGGCAGTGTACTGTATGCAGAAGGACCCATAAGAATATTCGCAGTCATTTGATGATCTTCAGATCACTCCATTCAGCTTAAATCAATTACAGTTTTACTGTTTATCATCATCCTATTATTTGTAAAGGAAATTCAGTCAACCCTGTTGTGTAAAATGTGCTATATAAATAAATGTACTTGGCATATTCAGGGTAATCTGTGTGTGTGTGTGTATGCTTCAATATATGACTGTATAATGGGTATTTAAAATGTGCTAATTTTCATGTGTTAACTTGAATCAACAACATGATTTATCTCCACAGCGTTTCATTTTTGGTGAGAATATACTGATGCGCAGCCACTCAAGCATACAGTACTGTGCAAAGGTTATAGGCAGGTGTGAAAACAATGCCGTAAACTAGGAATGCTTGCAAAAATAGAAGTGTTAATCATTTATTCTCATCACCCAACAAAAAGCAGTGAATGAACAAAAGAGAAATCTAAATGAAATCAATATTTGGTGTTACCCCCCTTTGCCTTCAAAACAGCATCAATTCTTCTAGGTATACTTACATGCAGTTTTTGAAAGGAACTCGACTGGTAGGTTGTTCCAAACATCTTGAAGAACTAAACACAGATCTTCTGTGGATGTAGGCTTCCTCACATATACACATACTGTACAACCAATCTGGTATAATTTGTTAATCATACACCTGACTATAATCCTGCAAAATCATTGTTTCACTTTGTGCAAAGTGTCTGAAATGTCTGAAACGTCTGCCTTGGCATTTGCTCGCTCCACAGTCACTTCAAACAATCACTACTGCTTGTTACATTAAGCTTTTACTAAACCCCCAGACCAAGTAGACCTAGAACCCCTTCGACAAAATTCCTCAAGCATTCTTCTGGTTATGGCTTTAAATCTTCAATTTTAAAGCTCGAGTTCAAGGTCATAGTTTTCAGCCATTCATCTGTTCGTAAGGAATGAATAAAAGAAGAAAGGAAGGAAAGAATGATAGAAAGAAAGACAAAGAAAAAAAAAAGAACGACAGCTTTTTTCAGCTTTTATACGATGTTATAGTTTTTGACCCATTACAGCCAAAAACAACATTTCCCAGATGCTGTGCACGTGTGCAGGTGTAATTGAACTGAACCATGCCTGAGAAACCTTTGCAACGGCCAAAGTTGTGTCCTTGTGTAATCTATTTTGAATTGTGGACACAAATAAATACATGTGTGTGTATGTGAGTGTGTGTGTGTGTATGTGAGTGTCTGTGTGTGTGTGTGTGTGTGTGCTCACCCAGGCCTCCTGCGGGTTGCTGGCCCAGTAGTAGTACTTGAGCATGTGTGTGTGTGTGTGTGTGTGTGTGTGTGTGTGTGTGTGTGTGTGTGTGTGTGTGTGCTCACCCAGGCCCTTGGGGGTGATGGCGCTGCTGTCCTGCGGGTTGCTGGCCCAGTAGTAGTACTTGAGCGTGTGCATGAGCTGCAGGACCGTGCCGACCCTGCGGATGGTGGAGTAGATGGTTGCCGTGCCGATGAACTCTGCCGACAGGTACGTGTAGAGGGACAGCTGCACCTACAGTTCACACAAGGAGGAGGAGGAAGAAGAGGAAGAGGAGGGTGAAGATCAGAATCAGAATTAGAATCAGTTTTATTGGCCAAGTGTACTTACAGTAATGTGCAAAAGTTTTAGGCAGGTTCATCAATTAACAAAATGTAGTGACTGAACAAAAGAGAAACCTAAATCAAATCAATATTTGGTGTGACCACCCTTGTCAAGATGTTTGGCGTGAGCTACCAGCCAAGTTCCTTCAAAAACTTTATGCAAGTATACCTAGACGAATTCATGCTCTTTTGAAGTCAAAGGGTGGTCACACCAAATATTGATTTAACTTAGGTTTCTCTTTTGTTCAGTCACTGCATTTTGTTAATTGATAAACATAAATGATTAACATTTCCATTTTTGAAGGTCTTCACCCCTGTCTAAAACTTTTGCACATTACTGTAAATGCACAAGGAATTTGACCCTGATAGATGTTACAGTAGCTCTCTATACATTCAATATAAAGACATGTAGCAGTATACATTCCATCGGACAAACAGAAATATATAACCACATACTGTACAATAGAGAGAACAATATACATAATGGGCACCTTTATACATAACATACAAGTAGGACACAATATACAATAGGGCTGGGTATCATCTAGGACATTCGATATGCAATTCGATATGACTTTCGATACAGGGCTCACGATACGATACGATTTTCGATACAGTGCAATTCAATTTGATTTGATTCCGATATCGATACATATTACTTTATAATTATTACTCAATGTCATTCACTCAACAAAACCAGACAAATATTATTTTTATGTTCAATTTATTGAACGGGAAAATAAAGTGCAGAATATCGATATTATATATCGTTTTTAAAAATATCAATATATATCGCTGTATCGACTTTTTTTTAGCACAGCAGTAATATGTAAGTAGGACAAAATATACAAGACCAGCACACATGGACTGCGATGTAAAGTGCACCTAATAGTTGTCTGTGAAGATTCTCATTCATCCAGGTCATGGTGGTACTAAGGTGTTAGTAACTGAGGAACACTACAACACTTCTTCTGAAGAAGCCTTCTGGATGAAAGGTGAAATGTCTTTAAACTCTACAAGTAAAAGAAGTGTAGTTGCTTACAAATGCGCTCCTCTGATGCACCTTATAGTGCAATGCAGTATAATGCGTCAGGGTCATAAAGATTTGAGGGCCCTGTGTGGTGATTACAGCACTTCAGACTGCCAACGTTATATCACATCTTCCTAAATTAAAATGAGTGAGAGGGGAGTTGCCTTCCCAGACATTGTGGATTAAATATACATTTTAAATAAATAAAGAGGGAGATCCTAAGTTTGACTGCCTATCTGGTGAGAGTTGACACAATTACACACACACACACAAACACATACACACAAAGACACACACACACACACACACACACACAAACACATACACACAAAGACACACACACACACACACACACACACACACACACACACACACACACACACACACACACACACTAGTTGACTGTGGACAAACATGGCGGAGGTAATTAGGAGGTGCTCTAATGAGGGGATACGCAGCCCTTGCTTCCATCTTTGGAACTAATCTGGTGCACACACACACACGTTAACACCCACGCTCATACTCATACGGTAACACACATATGTTCACATACACACACACACACACACACACACACAGAAATGCTCAGACATACACACACATGCTCGCACACACACACATGCTCGCACACACACGCTCACTCACACGCACTCCCACACACACACACACACATGCACACACTCCCACACACACGCACTCCCACACATACGCACTCCCCCACACACACACACACACAGGCCAGCTGTGAGGGGAAGGGACTCTCTAGACCTTCCTTCTACTCCCTCCCTCCATCTCTCCCTCCCTCTCTTCCTCCCTCCTTCTCTCCCTCCCTCTCTCCCTCTCTCCATCTCTCCCTCCCTACCTCCCTCTCTCCATCTCTCCCTCCCTCCCTCCCTCCCTCCCTCCATCTCTGCAGCATTTACGCGCTGAGGGGAGAAAATAGAACAGGGAGCAGGCTCATTTTGATGAGGCAGAAAATTCCCTGCCTACAGTAAGGTCTTCATCATGCATCAGGCCTTGGGCCGAGAGCTACTGTATCACAACTCTGGCCACAGAGAGCTGGCCTTTGGTATCCTGTTTCTGTGTTTCCTTTGTGTGTGTGTGCATTTGTGTGTGTTTGTGTGGGAGTGCGTGTGAGTGAGCGCGTGTGCAAGCGTGTGTGTGTGTGTCCGAGCATTTCTGTGTGTGTGTGTATGTAAAAGTGTGAGTGCATGTGTGTGTATGTGTGTGTGTATGTGTATATGAGAGTCTGAGGTGGAAGAGAGAGGAGGAGATGATATAGAGGCAATGACAGAGGATGTAGCGAAAGTGATCCTATTATTGGCATAGTGTCTATCACCAGCCTATTATCAGTGCCTGTTATTACAGCTCTGGAAAAAATTAAGAGACCACTGTAAAATTATCGGTTTCTCTGATTTAACTATTTATAGGTATATGTGTGAGTAAAGGGAACATTTTTGTTTTATTCTGTAAACTACTGGCAACATTTCTCCCAAATTCCAAATTCTCACAACTCACACTGGAGAGGTTATACATGTAGAGATGCTGATGTGGTCTCAATGTTTTCTAGAGCTGTATTGTATTTCTGTTGCTGTTCCACTTAAAATGAAACTTTACCCTAAAAAGAAGTTATCCCTATAAAAACCGACAAATTCAGCTCCCGTAAGTCTTTGGTTTGAGTAACTGAACTTATAAAGTTTACTTCAAACTGATTTCACGTCCAAATGTCTCTCACCAGGTTGAAGAGAGAGGAGGTACTGTACTGATGAGCTTCAGCCTGGTAAACCAGCCCCTCCTACTACATTTCATTTCGTACAGAGGGCCTGGCTGTGCTGCATTGAATGATTATTGCTTCCTGAAGGTGTAGACTCTGCTGAAGTTTAAAATGATTGGATCTGCCTTTTACTCGATCGCTAACGTCTGGTCATGTATGCAATTAGCCTAGCTAATTAGCCTAGCTATAAGTCTGCCTACCATGGACTGCCCGCTGTCTGCACACTACAATTCAAATGTAGCACACAAAGTCGACATCATCTCTCACAAACACTCCCTCCGTTCGCTGATTGGCCCGGTCAACATTCTACCGGGGT
>CM050214.1:15125206-15145206 GCA_027475355.1 Coilia nasus
AAATAATTTTATCTTAAGGTTAGGAGTACAGTACTTCTAAATCAGACTGAAAGTTTTTATGTAGGAGTGGTTTCTTAAAAGTAATTCACAAAGCCGCTGAGAACTACTTTTAGTGAGGAAAAACTAGAAAAAAAACTCTTAGGATACGATAAAAGCTCTGTTGCTATGGCCTCATGCAGGAACCTGCTTGCATTTGCATTCATGTGTGGTTGATGAGCGACAGATCTGTGCAGGTAGGCGTGTGCTACGCTATCGCGCTGCGCTGCTGTAGGAGCGTGACAACGAAGATCACAGGCTACAAATGAAACGGTGACGGGATTACATTGGGGATTGACAAAGTATCTATGCAAAATGCATTTACGATTACACGTTTACATATATAAGTAGACTAATTGAATTTGATTATGAATAAAGTGCATATACATTTCGAAAAAGCTCTTGGTGGGGTTACCGCATTCCTTCCTTCCTTGCATATTTATTCCCTTCCCTTGTAGAAGTATATGTGCACTTTGTTCATAATCAAATTCAATTAGTCTACTTCTCATTAATGTAAATGTGTAATCATGAATGTATTTAAAAAAGGTGCATAGATACTTTGTCAATCCACAGTGTAGCTATCCCATTAACATTTAATTTGTAGCCTGTAATCTCTGTCGTCACTCACTCCCACAGCACAGCACAGCACAGCACAGCACAGCACAGCACAGCACAGCACAGCACAGCACAGCACAGCACAGCACAGCACAGCACAGCACAGCACATACCTAGCTGGACGGATCTGTCACTCATCAACCAATCACGGATGTAAATGCAAGCAGGCTCGTGCGCAAGAGACCAAAGCAAAGGAGCTTTTATCTTATCTTAAAGAGTTGTCGTTTTTCCTAACTAAAAGTAGGTCTCAGCAGCTTTGTGAATAAGTTTTAAGAGAAAACTCTTAGTTAGCAAGTTTTAGTGCAATTTAGGAGTCCTCTTAGCGCTAAAGATAAAAATTCTTTGTGAATATGGACCCTGGAAATGTAATAACCAATGTCCTACTGGGTCTCCCATAGAGCTGCACCGTTACAGGACCTGGTGCAGGTAATCATGAATGAGCCATTTAAAACAGTGACCTGGGGTGCCATCTTGTTATTAGAAAGCCCAAACCACAAGCACAGGGAAAATGACATCTTTTGCCATAAGAAGTGTATATCAGGTACCGCTTCCGTGCCCTCTAGTACACTTCAGCATCTCTCTGGGCCAATTAGTGCCTCAGCAAGTGAGATGTCTTTGGGGATATTACAATTTACGTAATTGTAACGTAAAGATGCAGACCTAGGTAAAGTAAAAATCCCACAAGCAAAAAACAACAACAACAACAGAAACACACAAACAAAAATAACTGAGACTCATTAGATGAAGTCAGTTGGAGTTGAAATAAACAGTTGTGTAGATTTTCAGGTTTAATTCTAATGACCTGATTTCTGTCTGCGCAGCTTATTCTAAAAAAAAACCCATGGCATCCTCAAAGAACCAACCACCACATCAAAAGCTACTAAAGTGGGCTGGTTTTGCTGGTGAGGTTTGGGGGTTGGGGAGTTTGGGTGGGGGGTACACACACCTGCAGCATGAGGGCGTCGGGGAGTGCACGAAGATGAAGGCATCCTCAAAGAACCAACCACCACATCAAAAGCTACTGGTACTAAAATGGGTTGGATTGCTGGTAAAGGGTTGGGGGTTGGGGAGTTTGGGTCAGGGCGAGGACACCCACCTGCAGCATGAGGGCGTGGGGGGAGTGCACGAAGATGGAGGCGTTCTCGCGGGGCGAGGACTCCAGGCACAGCTGGGCATCAGTGGCCTTGGCGTTGTAGGTGAAGGAGATGCTGCTGGCCAGCTTTCCGTCGTACAGCACCTGCTTGTGATGCTCCGCCAGGTGGATGTCACTCTCTGATTTAAACTTGAACGTGCCCTGTGTGCAGAAAAGAGACGTGGACAGACACGAAGGGATGGAGACAGACAGAGAATTTTATTCCTTTTTCAAGGTTTAACAGAATTTTGAATCAGATGTCTTTCATGTAGTGTTATCTGAACTCAGTAAATCTATACAATACTATTTGTACAATATGACCTATTTATAACCTATACTGTAGGTACAAATGGATGCAACAGTAGTTTTGTCAATGGGGTGGGGGTGTTATTGATGGGTTTAAATGACCCAACTCAACCCAGCTGCAGCCAACTGGATAAAACTTCTCTCTACTCACAAACTTTCTAACTACTGGATAGAGATGCTATAAAAGTTACTTCAAGACTCCAATACAGTGCTTCTCCATGTAATACCCACTGACATAAGTAATGAGTTAATGTCCTTTGTCAAGACACATATCTCTACTGTAAATGCATGTCACCATGAGGCACATTGCCGTACAAAGCGAAAAGGCAGTAACTACAAGTAACTACATATTTTGTCAAAACTGACTGGAAATTGACTTTATAACACCTACTTTGTCTTGTGACTAAATGTCTTGCTTCTTCCTATAAAGGAAGTACCTGAGAGCATTACCACTACTACACCTACAAAATAATATTAAAATGTAAAATTCCATGGCTATGCAGGATTTCTATAACCTTGGGCACCTAGTGTAACCATGAAAAACAGACACGTGGGGGCTGGCTCTGGAGGACTCTTCAGCCCAAACAGCACCACAGAAACGTGCAGGCAGCTTCAGCTGGAGCTGGGGCCTCCCTCCCAGCACCTCTGACTGCAGTGGGCCGGGCCGGGACGGGCCAGGCCACGTCTCGTGCGGTTTGGCCTTAGCCCTCAGGTGCCACTAACAGGCAGCTCCTGCCACGATGTGCCAGGGCTTTAGAGAGGGCAGGAGGGGAGTGGAGGCTGGAGAGTGGGTTCAGACTAAATGCCACCCCCCTTCCCTTATTTCCCCTCCTCCTCACATCAGCCCCCTCTGTGTAGTTATAAAGAACTACAGAGAGACAGTCCGCTCCTCCAAACATACTTACTGTGTTTATAGCCCATGGAGGGTGGCAAAGCGAATTCAGAAGTGCCATTCACCCTGTTACCCTGTTAAGTTGATGAACAACTGAAATAATTTGAGACTGAAAAAAAAACTAAAATATTGTTTTAATGTTAATGTTTGTTGCTACAAAAAAAAATCAACAGCAGCAAGTTTGAACAGTTAGCTATGCCACCTGCCAAAAAGGGTAAAACCCCTTCTGTTTTGACAAGTCCAAGAGGAGTTAAAAATCAAGGGGACTCCACTGAATAGGAAATGACACTTAGCGAAATATAGAAAAAACAACACAATAACAAAACACCCGGCACTCATCATTAAGCCTGACCCCTCCTTGTTGCCTTTCAAAAGGGCCCGTTCAAAGGCGCCGCGTGTCCACTCTAATTGCCACCACCCTTCACAAAGCGGCCCATGAGTGCTACCTGTCAGACAGGAGGACATAACGAGCCTCTTCTCTCCTCCTCTCCTCTACTCTCCTCCTGCACACAAAGAGGTGCGCCCACGTCAGGCCTGCTGAGAGCGCACTGGCCTCGTGCCAACGCCGGCGCTGCACTTAGCAACAAAAGACAAGCGCCCAGACGGAGCCCGAGCAGCGCTGACACATGTGGCCCCCATTGCCACATCATACAGGAGAGAGAGAGAGAGAGAGAGAGAGAGAGAGAGAGAGAGAGAGAGAGAGAGAGAGAGAGAGAGAGAGAGAGAGAGAGAGAGGAAGAGATAGGCAGAGGGAGGGAGAGAAGGGAGAGAGAGAAAGAGAGACAGGCAGAGGGAGGGAGGGAGAGAGAGAGAGTAAGGAAGAGACATACAGAGGGAGAGAGAGAGAGTAAGGAAGAGACATACAGAGAGAGAGAGAGAGAGTAAGGAAGAGACATACAGAGGGAGAGAGAGAGAGAGAGAGAGAGAGAGAGAGAGAGAGAGAGAGGAAGAGACAGGCAGAGGGAGGGAGAGGAGGGAGAGAGAGAAAGAGAGACAGGCAGAGGGGGGGAGGGAGAGAGAGAGAGAGAGAGAGAGTAAGGAAGAGACATACAGAGAGAGAGAGGCAGAGAGGGAGAGGGAGAGAGAGAGAGAGGAAGAGACAGGCAGAGGGAGGGAGGGAGGGAGAGAGAGAGTAAGGAAGAGACATACAGAGGGAGAGAGAGGCAGAGAGAGCGAGGGGGGGGGGGGAGACAGGCAGAGGGAGGCAGAGGAGGGAGAGAGAGAGGGAAGGAGAGAGAAAGAGAGAGAGAAAGAGAGAGATAGAGAGAAAGAGACATATAGAGGGAGGAAGAGAGAGAGAGAAAGAGAGAGGGGGGAGAGACAGAGAGAGAGAAAGAGAGTGAGAGAGAGAGAGGAAGAGACGGGCAGAGGGGGGATAGAGGGACAGAGAGAGACAGAAAGAGAGAGATAGAGAGAAAGACACATACAGAGGGAGGGAGAGAGAGAGAGAAAGAGAGAGGGGGGAGAGACAGAAAGAGAGAAAGAGAGTGAGAGGGAGAGAGAGAGAGAGGAAGAGACATACCGAGGGAGGGAGGGAGAGAGAGAGAAAAAGAGATGTGCGCGGGGGGGGGGGGGGAGATGTGTAGAGGGAAGGAGAGAGAGAGATGCACAGAGGGAGGAAGAGAGAAAGAGAGAGGTAGAACTGTGAGAAAAAAGCAGGGTGAGACAAAGGTAGAAAAAACTCCAAGGGATAAAGAGCAAAAGATGGAGACAGCCAGAGAGACAGACAAAGCCCAAACGACTACCTGTGCCTGTATTTTGTGTACCTCACAATCCCCAGGTCTACTTTTCATCTTCAGTACAAGTACAGTATCCTCACGTCCCACTGCTGACAAACCAGCGCATCAGCATCACAGCTCAACAGCAGCCACAAGTCAGAGAAAAAGCATACGCTGTACACATATTATATAGGAGAGAGGCTTAGACAGTCAGAGAGTTTGAGAGACACACAGATGGACAGAAAAACAAAGCTAGGCAGGGAAAAGGCATTCAGAGAGACAGAGAGGGGGGGGGGGACAGAGAGAGAAAGAGAGGGAGGGAGAGAGAGAAACAGAGAGATAGACAGACAAACAGACAGACAGACAGACAGACAGACAGACAGACAGACAGACAGAGAAACAGGAAGCCAGACAGACATTACAAGGGAACAAATTAAAGAATGAACTTTAAATAAACAGATACATAAAAAGAGAAAAATAGATGGGTGTGGCATAGAGAGAAGGAGGAGAGAAAAGGAGAGGGAGAGGGATGATAAAGCACTGATTTTACAAATGATTGGACACAGTGTTCTCTCTGCATTAACTCATTCCCCTCACAAACTCTGCACACTGATGCTCCACTCATGCCTCCAGTCGTTTTGCCGGTCCTGCATCTTTACACGGGGGGGAGGATGGATGGGAGGGGGCTGACAGGGCATCCAGCCACGGGCCCCAAAGACTGACACCTCTGTCTCGCTCGCTGCTGGCCGCTGAGCTTTAGTCTGGGCTGCCTGGGAGGGGGGTAAGTGGAGCAGAGAGCAGAGGCGGCAGAGCCAGCCCAGCCGAACAGGACAAGGTGTCTGGGACGCGGGTCGTTGCTCGCGCTAGCACGGCCTGTTCCTAAGGTTGGCGCCAAGTGAGCACGCCGGCCGGCCGGGCATACGTACATTTACTGGGCGGCGCACTGCATCGCATCGTCGGGCTTCCTTGCTCATTTCTCCGGCGTGTTCGTTCTGCCTTTTTTAAGAGGCCTTCCTCCCCAGAGAGCGTGATGGGAGAGACAACCAGCTGCTGCAGAATTCACTGACAGAGATAAACGGCAGAGGAGCCAGAGTGCACACTCGAGAGTGTGTGGGTGTGTGTGTACCCCTATGCCCAAGTTTGCGCGTGCACACACCCACACACACTTTCTCTCTGATTCAGACACACAAGCTCTTAATCTTCCTCTCTCTTAGTCTTCTCTCTTTCTTCCACACACACACTCCCAGATAGACACACCACACACACACACTTTTCTGCACTGCCTCTAAACTTTTAATTTGTACAACATGCGGTTTATATACGAGCTGTCTTTTGTCAGAGGAATATACTTAGCTTTTGGTAATCTTTCATTTAGCCAATGGAAGCACCAGAATTTCTATGCATTTAGTACTGTAATTTGTAGCAAGCCTCAGAACCCACCAATGTAGGCTATTTAAATAAATTTACCATCATGTCAATGTACAATAATTCACGATGTCCTTACAGTCTTATTTAAAAGTTAATTATATCAGCCAGTTAGCTATGTTGACCTGTTATGCCTAATGTCCCTGTTAGCCCACAATATCTGTATATTGAGGCAAATTTGGTTGCTAGTGCAACTATTATGAACATTAATCCGTTATGTAAATGTGAACACAGAACACAAAGCCTATCCTACCTGGTGTGTGCATAAACTGGCATATCATTGTCAGCTGCCCTTGATAAGTGGATGCAAGTAAATGCAAATGTCAGATGAGACACTTTCACATGTTCCCTGAAGTGGAACAAATTAAGTGTAGGGCACATTTCATGCAACAAATGTTAACAGGACTTTTACAGGACGTTACAGACATCCCAACCTGCAGAAACTTAAGGTATTTTACGAAGGTCAAGAAGACTTTGATGTGTCCACGCAAATTCATTTTGTTGACGAATTTACGTAATCGATGACGTCGATCACGTCAACTAATCATCCCAGCCTTAGTGCACTCATTACACATCTCTTGGCCACCAGCTCCCCACCAACAGGCCCTACTCTCTATGACAGGTGACTATGACATGGCTGGTGTTTGCTGGCCTATCTCCTGCATGGCACCAGCCCACCAGGCAACAGCTTGTCTGGCTGGGCTATGACACCCTGTCCTGGCTTCTGGGCCACCCCCCTGCACATTCTGAAGGACCTTTTGTGCCAATTCAAACGGATGGTGTGGGACGGCAGGTCACCAAAGCAGAGTGAGCAGTGCCCTCTCAGGAAAGCTGAGCATCTAAACCAACATCTCACCGCTCATACCGCTCATGCACAGCTGTCATCTCTTAGGGTGAGGATCATCAATGTGCAGCCTAAAAGTACTGAAGACTACACAACTACTACACAACCCTTGTTACATTTTAAGTATACCAAAAGAATCTGAATCACTAAATTACTAATTATTTAGATGCAGTCGGACAAGGAGGTTATGTTTTTACTCCCGTTTGTTTGTTTGTTTCTTTGTCTGTCATCAATATAACACTGGATGGATTTGTGGGCTAATGGGCTAAGTGAGAAGTGATTAGATTTTGGTGGTGATCAGGATCACCATCTGAATCCAGGAATTTTTTAAATGATTCTTCACCATTGCGAGATAGGGCCAAATTGTTCCCCACAGAACTGTCGCCCTCTTGTTGCTATCTTAAAAGTGATTCGATTTTGGTGGTGATCTGAGCTGCCTTGGCGGAGGTCTGCGCTCTCTGAGTGCTTTTCTAGTTAGCAATATTATTTACTATTGAACCATAATTACACCCTAAAATGGCTCAGAATCCATGTGCCGTTATTGTTTGTCAAAATTCTACATTTTCTATCCTTTACAGTCAGAACAGCAGCATAGATGCACTGTAAAAAGTGTGGCATGAAATGTTTTTGTCATATCTGCATTAAGGCATTCCTCTCAATGTCCCCCAGCGCACTATGCAGTCTTTCTCATACTCTATTGCTTCATCTCAGGTGTTTATAAGGGGTGACGCTGAAAGCCAAAAGGACATTCAGAGCCGAGAGAACCTCCTGCAGCCTGTGTGAGGCTCCCCTGCTCTGAAACTCAGATCACCCGCTGAAGGTCACTCTTCAAGCATACCTCTAAGTGTGAGACAGAGTGAGTTAGTGAGTGAGTGAGAGAGAAAGAGAGACGGAAAGAGGAAGAGGAAGTGAGAGAGACAGAGAGAGAGAGAAAGAGATAGAGATAGAACAGGAGAAAAAAAATCATCGGAAACATCCCTCGAGAATTTCACGCTCACTGAACCTTGCATTTTTAATGCAGTACTTTTTAATACATCTACATCTCTTGGACTCACTCGCTTACTCTCTCTCTCGCTCGCTCGTTCGTTCGTTCGTTCATTGGTTGGTTCCCTCGTGCGCCGATGCCGCTTTCAGCCTGCAACTCTGGCACAACACGTCATGCTGGCTAATAATCCGGGCATTACACGCCACAGCAGTTTCCCCCACCGCCTCACACTGCGGGCCTGGATCAGACAGCATGTCTCTAAGGCCTTGGGGAAGCCTATTTTGTTTTAAATTAGAAATGAAGTTTAGACATGGGGTTCGCATAAAATTAAACTTCTCTCTTGCTCTCTCTTCCTCTCGCCCTCGCTCCCTCCCCCTGTGTTTTCTACAGCCTTTAGTTAGAGAACCTCTTAAAAGGAGAACATTAATAATGAAGTGAATGACTGAAGTAGTGAATGAAGACGTGTTTTCACAGATCTGGTGAAACATAAAGGCACTAATTTCTGACTTCTGACACCAACATGTCAGCAGCATAAGGGTACATTTCTCTAACAGGCTACAGGCAAATGATCACAATCAGCACAATATCAGAAATAATGATGACAAGCCCAGCTACCAAGGTTTATGTGGTGAGGATTCTTATTACCTATGGTTATTTGTGATGTTTACTGAAAATAATTACACAACCACACAGACATGACAGTTTTCCATGTTCATTGCTCTCATCATTAATGATGGGTCCAAGCATTAGACCAGTACAAATCATTTTAATATTTTTTTAAAGTATTTATTTGGCCTTTTTATGGCATTATTTACACAGGACAGTGAAGATGGTGACAGGAAGTAAGTGGGAGAGAGAGATGGAAAAGGGCTGGGAAATGACCACAGGCCGGATTCGAACCTGGGTCCCATGTCTGTTCATGGTCGGGTGCTCTAACCACTGCGCCACTGCACTGTCTAGCTACACAGTGGTCATAGGCCATAAGGCACATTCTGAGCCTGAGGAAGGGTGAGGAAGCCCAAAACGTCACACGGTACATAATAAAAAACTTCGGAGCAAAAATCGGGTTGAGCTGACTTTTCCTTTCCACTTATGCCGACTGCCCTTTTGGTCCTGCTCCCAGTGTTCATTAGGGATGTGCCTGCTTTGACTGAACTCACAAGGCACATTCTGCCTTCTTATCTGACAGATTCGTTTCAGTATCGTTACCAGCTAAAGCAAAAGCTCACAATACAAGCATTTCACACAAACAACTCATACCACCACACTAATTTGAGAAGGCCTTTAAAAAAGAACTAGGACACTGTGTTGCACTGCATATGTGGCTCTTCCGGAACTTTCTGGAGGTTGTAGAGCAAAAAAAGGGGGGTAGAAAAGGGGGGACATTCAGCAGCAGCTTGCACCGCGAGACGCCCAGCCCCCATCTAACCCTTCTGCCATCAGGCAACGGAAACAGTCTGTACACAGGACGGGCGGGCGACGGGGTTCTCGGCGAGAATGCTAATGGCCAGAGGAAGACGTGTCAGCACTCACCGCGGGGAGGCGGCTCGCTTCCTGCTCCGGGGCACACGGCTCCTCTCTCGGCCGGCCCTGCTTTTTCTGGGCACGCTGCCTACGCCGGCTGACACCCGACCCCCTTTTTTTAATGCCTCCGTGTGACATTACAGAGATCCCTCCTTTCCACCATTTTTAACGTGTTAAAAGTGACGTAGCATCCAGGGCGAGCCGCTGACACACACTTGATGGGAAGCGCATCCGGAGAAGAACACATACGGTGAAGGCAGCACGACATTCGTAATATTTTCCCAGGAAGCAGACCCCCATCCACCACACCCCTCATCCCACGCACCAAATCCCCCACCTCCCACCTCCCGCATCCCCATTCTAATCAATCTTGATAACATCCATGAGCGCACGTGGAGTGGAACAGGTGGCAAACGCCTCGCGCCTCTGACACTTGACAGACACCTCCTGGACCTTAGGGCTCCTGCAGGGTGGGTGGTGGGGATGGGTGGAGGGCTTGCGGGTGGGATTGGATTTTGTTGGCACGTGTGTGTGTGTGTGTGTGTGTGTGTGTGTGTGTGTGTGTGTGTGTGTGTGTGTGTGTGTGTGTGTGTGTGTGTGGTGTACCTTGTAGCCCGGGCCCAGCTGGTGGATGGCGAAGATTTGCGCGGGGTTGAGCGCCTCGCTGAACACGTACACGGCCCCCAGTTGGCCACAGAACACCCTGTTCGCGTCGGCCGTCTCTGATGATCCCAGGAAGCATTTGTCGTAACTCTGCAGCACATAAAGATGGAAGAGAAAAGAGGAAGAGACACCTTATATTCTATTTGACGTACTACTTTGTTTGGATATATTGAGTTAGCCTGGTAAATCCGCCCCTCGTACTTCATTTCATTTTGTAAAGAGGGTCTGGACCGGTATCTCTTGAGGGTCATGTAAGCAGACCGAGCTACGGCGATTCAATCAGCGAACAGAGGAAGTGTTCGTAAGCCATGGCGTTGACCTTGTGTGCTACATTTAAATTGTAGTGTGTAAGTAGGCAAATATTATACATGACGACCAGGCGTTAACGATTGGGTAAAGGCAGAGGCACTCGTTTTAAGGTTTTGTTCACACCTCCAGGAAGAAATCGTTTCTCATGGCCTCCACTCGAGACCCTCCGTACAAAATGAAATGAAGTACGAGGGGCTGGTTTACCAGGCTAATGTTGAGTTGGGTGTATTCCTAAAACAAGTCTCTTTTCCTGGTATTGGTCAGCTTATTTAATGTCTGGATCACATTACCTAATTTGATTTGTTTTTAAACCACACCTGTGGTGTAGTATTTTCCACACCTTGATAAAGACTCATTTGAGGCGTGTATACTCAATAAAGGACTTTATGCAGCAGAGTGGCTTGGGATGTTTTTTCTTATTTTCTGGTCTATCTGCCCATTTCCCTTGAAGAGCAACTGGGCATTGATTTCCTTACTTTATTTATTTAAGACCTGACACTCAATGAGTGGTCAGTGGTGTTTGTTGATATGATGACACAGAAATTGTAAGAAATTATTGTTTCCATCAGGTCATACTGTATACATGATTTTGTCCACTGGCTTGTACAGAATGCCCATTGAGTTGTTGGTAATACTTTGCTGCTAAAACAGGTCAATAAACTGCTACTTCCAAATTTTAATAGAAAACCAGCAATGTTTCAATTAGCAGATTTTAAAATTTGAAACAAAAAAAAAAAAGATCTTTTTATGACCTCCTTCCTCAGTTTTTTTTTGATTGAACACCTGTTAAACACTATACTACACTTTATTACTCCCCCACCAGAAATGAAAAAGAGCTTGTGGAAACGTGCGTAGTCTTTTGTTACTCTGCCAAAATGCTTTTGAACCTGATGGAATCCTTTTTCTATTGCTTCGTTTCTGTACTCTCTATGACATGTCAATGGTTTCATGGCGGCTGGCAACTCAATGCAAAGGTGTGTTATTACCCTAAACTGGGCTGTAGTGTCGGACTAAGTTTGGAACTGTTCCACAGTCAATGAGTACTGAAAAAAAACCTCAACCATAATTTGCTACAATATTTGTATCCTTGTATGAATTATTGTCATTGACTACTCTGTGAGTTCCTTCTTCCATTTTAAAACTTTAAGGGCTCTATTTTCACGATCATATGCACATTGTCTAAAGTCTGTCGCGCAAGTTGCTTTGGGGGCGTTCCCGAGACAATAATTATGCTATTTTGACAACGGGAAAAGTGAACATTGCGCCTGGCGCATGGTTCAAAAGGGTTGGTCCTAAGTTACCTAATTAATCATAGGTGTGTTCGGGGCGTAACATGCAATAAACCATTCAGAGTTTATACTCTCATTCCCTTTAAAAGCCAGCCGTGCTTTGTCCATGGCTTGTTGCTATTACGATGGCGTGTTTCCCATCAGGAGCGTTTTTCTTTGAAGACCGATCTGCTCGCGCATGAGCAGTTAATCTTCCGGGATGGATATTTAAGTCTGTTTTTTTACACTTACTGTTTCCCTTTGGTTATGAACAATGTGTGTATGTTTATTTAAAAAAACTGATTGCTCAATAAATGTGCATTATTGCAAAATATGTATCAGTGTTTATGTCGTTGCACTTAGTAAATAATCAGATTCGTAGTCGTATGCAATTGGGCATCTTTTTGGAGCTTGAAGACGTTTTAAGCCCTGTTGTTGGCATGATGTAGCTATGTGTTAATAACCATGCCTTTAGTGGATAGCTATCGTCCCCTAACAGCGACTCATTAAGAGGGGGATCCCTCTCGTTATATCCCAAAGCGTTGTGCGCCCACAAAATAGCTTTTCAGCAATGCGCAACTGACGACAGACCAGGGTTTTGTTGGTCACTGGCGGATTTCATTTTTGCGTCCTTATAATAGCATCTGGCATGCTTTGCGCCAGATCACGCCTCTTCTTTTTGCTGACACACCCCTGATGGCGCAGTGTCATCTGCTATCTAGACAACGTGAGTTTTTGCCTGAAAAAATGAACGGTGCGCTGGCACAGAATAGTAATGACACCATGCGCACGTCGCGAATGCACAGTGCGCCGCGGCATGATAGGGCCCTATGACTTTAAGATGTTTCAGAAAATATGGCTCCAATACACTTTTACAGCCATTGTAAGTAGTCAGTGACCACAGCAACAACTTAAAATTAAGATAATAGCATTCCTCAAAATTCAGATGTTCACCATTTTATAATATTGTAAACAACCTCAAAATGGGGCTTTAATTGTAAAATACCAAAGTTACCTTTCAATACTAAATTAAACTTAATTAAAAAACTAAACAAGTGTTATTTTACTTACAGACCACAATACCCACCATATCACTAGATATATATACCCACCATATCACTAGTTTTGCTAGATCACATGCTGTCTTGAGTACTGTGCAGTAACTGGGTTTTATTTGATTATATTATAAGGCCCTTTAGGATGCTGACGGATGTCTCATTGACTTCGAATAGGCAACTCTAGCATTCTGAGGTCCAATATTTTTGTATAATGAATAATAATGATAAACAATAATGAAAAAGTGTAATGACCACTGTCAATGGCAACAAGTTTTGGGCTTCTTTCATATCACTCTGGATGTAGTCCGTTCACTTAACGTAATGGAACAGCAACAACATAAGCTGCTTGTTCTCTGGGGTTTCTCTTTGACATCTGTTTGCTACTGCCCAGGTATACAGACATTGTGGAGTTTTGTTTGTGTAGCGGTCCCTTTGTACCTTTTAAAAAATGTACCTTGTTTACAATCAAAACAACACACAAGTATTTATTGCAGGACAAACTAAACTATCTTTATTTTAAGGCCTACTGCAGAGGTTACATAAGCATCAAGAACAAAATCAGCAGGTTTTGCTGCAGGTCAGATAATTCCAGCGTCTGTCCCTGAAAACACAAACAAAAGATTATAAACAGAATACATTTTATTACATCTACAGACAAACACTGGAATTGTTGTTATTACTTATTAAAAGTTATTGGTGTAGACATTTTTATGACCTATGGATGAGATACTCACTCATGCTTGTTCTCATGGTAGCTGTAGGCTCCTGCTAGGTAGTGACCTGAAGGAACACCCCAACTTATGACTTTGTCAAAATCGTTAACATAACCGCTCCACTGGCAATTACCAGTGCAGAAGTTACTTGCTGTGCAGCAAGTGAATTTCCATCTGTCAGAATAAACAAAGAAAATATCCATTTAGAAATCAAGCACCAATAACATCATCTGTTGCCACACGTGGTTCTAAGTTGCATGCTGTTTCACATCACTTTAGAGTTAGCACAAAATAGTTTATGCTAATTAGTAATTAACACTATAGCTGTAGTCAGCGGCCAGTTGTGCGTGTTACACCTGGGAGTAGGGACTAACAGCCTGAACTATTTACGTGATTATAGATAGTGTAGGGGTAGGTGTAATAGCTATAGTTTCTCCCTAAGGTGCTCTTCCTACATGCACAAGTACTTTGTGTTCTTTGTAAATTAATCAGAAATATCAATGATTAAGGCTCATTTTCTTGTGCATTTTACAAGTAGGAAAATGTAAATAATTGGGAATATTTTTGGTCCTTGAAAAATTAAATCATATTTAAGTACCTTCTGTCCTCATGACGGTTGTCATGAAAACTGTACATGCCAGTAATCACATGGTTGGATGGACACTGGAAGTTCAGGACCTCATCAAAGTCATTCACCCAGTTAGTTGTCATACAGCTTGTTGTCTGTGTAAAAGTCCGTTGGCAATGGAAATCCCACATCCGGTCTTCATGATGATTGTTATGCTCACTAAAGACAGGTAAGAGAGACTGAGAAGACTGACACATTCAACTAAAAACAAATGGTTCTTATGTCCAGGACATGATAGCAAATGATGAACTAATGAATGTATACAGAGTAGCAATTTCGAAAATGCACCTGATATCAATTTTTAGTGCGGTCATGTTGCATTTGGACTCACAACTAAAGCGATTTTGCTAAGCTAGGCTGGACAGAACATTGGAATGGCTAGCTTGACAACCAAAGTTATGGAACCAACCACTGGGTTTTGGCCATAGCAACAGTCAAGTTTGGAAAGAGTGATGGTAGTTTGTCCAGTAAGTTCAGAACAGACTCGTGTGGATTAAACGAGTCCCCAAATTAACATAAGGCCAGTGTGACAACCGTGGTATACACAAACGCAGTAAAGCGTATTCTGCCTAGGCTATTAGAAAGGTAATGCACCACCTGGAATGTGCATTAACTTTCTGATATGCGAACACGGTCATCCATTATCTCTTAAAATATTTTAGAAGAATTAGGACAATGATCAAACCTTGTTTGTTACCTCATGATATAAGAAATGGAGTCAGAACTGGGACAGTTAAAGGTCAAAGCCTGGTCAAAGCCATTCTGCCAGCGCAAATCTGCATTGCAAAAAAAAAAAAAAGCATGATGAAATGTTCTTCAATATTACAAAAATGTTGTCAAAAATCATTCATTTGAAAATACTGCTGCTCTATGCTTACCTTTTGCTTCAACCAGAAGAGAAGCGATGAACAGGAAAAGGACATGAATGTTCTTCATGGCTGCGTAGAGATCGCACTGTTGTGATGCGATGTGGTGGTGGACGTTTTTCGCAAGCTTTTTATAGGCCTCCCTCTACATGTAGGTTATTTCAGGTCATCACCTTGAAACTTAGCAGGTGTTTTTCTGAGTCACTATGTACTTGTGATAACGAACTGTGCTATTAACTTCATACAGACACGCTGTAATCTGTAATGTTGTCAGTCTACTCTTGCCATCAGAGACATGTGAACACATAAAACCATACTTCTGCAAACAAGATGTAAACAAAGTCATCATCATCTGACCTTTTTAAATTGAAATAATCAGCCTAATGTCACCATGATGTCACTACTATGAAGACTTAAGTTAAAAATCTAAATTATGATTTTTATGCAAAATCCTTGACATTTATACATTAATACCATAGCCATTAAAAGAGCCAATGTATTGCATTTAAGCTTATGATTAGATAGTGAATTTGAATTCTCTTAGGGTAAACAATGCAAAATAAATAAATAAGTATAATAATAGAATATAATAAATAAATATAATACTCTTAAAACTCTTAGCTAAATAGCTAAATTAGTTTTTGCTTTTTCTGTGCCCAACCCTTGAAACAACACACTATAGTGTTGAAATTGTCAGTGATGTTTGCATGTCATTAAAAATGCATCATAGTGTGGTTAAACTTCATACCGTGCAACCGTACCAAGCAAAGTCTGTCAGACAATTTTAGGTTTAAGTTTAAGTGCCAAAACAAATATCTGGAAACTTGTTGCGATTGGTAGTGGTGGCATTATGTAATGAATTAATAAGATATTTAATAAAGAACTGTGTTATTGATGTATTATGTTTAAATGTTATAACATAATACAGACATCAAATGTGATAACCTCTTCATTTCTTAAGTGTTAAACATTCACAGCTAAGCTACAAATTAATAAAAGTGTGGGAATGATATCAGCTGTATGTTCTTGGAAAGGTAACAGCGGGAAAAAGATAATTGAAAGGAACGATTGCAAAATTAAAGGGTGATAAGGGGAGGTCTCTGAGGTTAGATTAGCATAATGTGAAGAAGTGCAGACATACCTAGCTGTAAAACCTTTCATAGCATTCACTCCCACTTCTAGCTCAAGTACAAACATTTTTCCTCTCTTATTCCTTCCTAATCAGGACCATTCTTGGATAAAATATATGTAGCTCAAATTTATTATTACCTTCAGTCCTGGTAGTACATAAGGTATTTTATTATTATTATTATTATTATTATTATTAATATTACAATGATACTATGTTTAAAAAAGTAACTACCGCTAGGAAATCACACATGCATGCTAATTCAAGCTTCAAATGTGATGCAATGCATACACTTGCTGATTAATATTATATTTGCTACTAAGCAATCAATCAACTAATCAAAAGAATCATATTGTAGGTGTTGCTGAAAGCTCAGCATAACCATTCAGAGCAAAATGAGGAAAGGCAGGGAAGTAGTGATCCTTTGTGTACCTTAAGGGGTGTTCACACCTACTTTGTTGCGTTCCAAACCCTGAACTGATACAAATATTTGCCACTGTTCTTGGGTTCGGTTTTGTGTTCACATTGCAAACATTTAGGAACAAATAAAAGAAGATAAGAACTTCGTGAGGATTTTTTACCAAAATGAATAGATGTGCATTTCCATGCACAATGAACTTTATTTGAACTTTATTAAAGGGTTAGAAAAAGAAAACGTCATAAAACGTGTCATCATGTATTGTTACAATGAGCTAAGTGTGAAAGCACCATAAGATTCATACCCATTTAGAGACCACCTGTTTATGAAGAACATATTCAAGCTTTAAATGTCCAAGTTTTATATGTTTTTTTTTAATGCACTGTAATACAGACTTTGTATTACGTCTGTTTTTTTTTTTTCAATCGCAGCTTTATACGTTTTGTATTTACCTTGCCCTCATTTTCTCCTTCGCACCTTCCCCCTTTGCAGACTTTACCAAGATAAATACTTATTCTACCCTAAAGGACTTTAGTCCTTGTGGAAATCATGGAATAGGTTTCTATGCACCACTAGTCCTTATCTTTGCAGAATGCTGGTCCATTTATTCAAACACAAAAGACTTCTTTCATGCACAAAATGAAAAACAAATTCCCAACATGCCAAACGGCAGCAGGCAGTTCTGGGAAAAAATACTTAGTGCCACTTTTAAGACATCATTACAGACTCATTTTTTTCCCTCTAAGTCACAAGGCAAAACAAGACGAGAAAAATGAGCAACAAGAGACATTTTGTTGTATGGGTTCATTTTTAGGGGAAGACCATGGGGACAAAAGGATAAATATAGACACAGATATGAGGTATCCTTTATATAGGGGATGTGGAGGGAGGGGGGGGGGGGGGGTTGAGGGTTGAAGTTGACAAGATTGCTCATACTCACATCATTAGTGTTGACCGTGCCAGGCCATGTCGCCGTAGGACACCAGCTGACCGTTGACGTAGCAACGGATCTCGCTGTTCCTCAGCGGTTGTAGATGTGGGACGATGCTGATCATGTACCACTGTGGGACCACAAGTACACAGAGAGGGAAACACCACTGAGTCAAAGCGCCTAGGCTTTCAGGATCTCCACAACAAACGATTCCGGGAAATCTTAATACTTTAGAGATACGTTTGTAATTTGATTAAGCAATTCCAGAACTAAATGAAAAGATTAAAGAGCTACTAAAATAGTCTCTAATAGACTCCAATAGCCTTACTATACAGTAAAGCTAATGCCGAATAATAACAAATGATGCCGTGTTTAAACCGTGAAAAAAAATATGCATTGATTGACACTGCTTTTAACATGACCAGAGTTGTGCTTGCTTCATCAGAGCAGATTCACTCTCCAGTAGCAGCATTTTTTTTTCTTTTTTTCATCAATCTAGATCGCAAGCCACAGGCTCACTGATTCAGACAGGGCCACTGTGACTCACGATTACATTAAGAATAAATGATAAGCCCTGTCACAAGAAGTAGTTAAATATTGCATGTGCTCCATCTAGCCTCGTCGTCGCTAAATCTTGGCTCAGGGACGCAGAACATCCCATCCCGACTTGTGAGGCTAACGCAACACAGCTAAGGCGGACTAACACGCCTCCCCAAGTTAAGTCACTCCATCCAACTTCCAGGATATGAGGTAATATGCAAGTGGACCACTTTATATATCGAGTGAAAGACTGGTTCAAAATGTGTGTTTTGCTGGTCATCAACATCACTATGTATAGTATGCTTAGTGGCAAGAGACCAGGCTGAAGGCAGCAGTGGTCCAGCTTCATCGTACTGCATTAAATCTTATAATGCTCTCATAAAATCTAGTCGTGAAACAAACTAGTTTTTACAGGATGTCTCCAAAGTCTGAACACTTAGGAAATATCACTGTTTATGACCATTTCTTGCCCCACACATAAAACCACATTACAGATTTTATTTATTTATATTTAGTGTTAAGATTTAGATTTTTTTTTTTACTACAAAGATGCGTTTAGCCTCAGGGGCACCCTGTAGTTTTCAACAAACTATGTCTGCCATCGTATGTCCAAACGAGTAAATGAGAAAGGGTAGTGAAAAAAGAAACATTATTTTAGATTACTACCAATGACATGTTAAGGGCACTAATATGAACACACTGATAGGTCCTCCCCACTCTCTATATGTGTCCGTGCATATATTTGTGCTATATATATTTGTGCTCTGCACCTGTGTTTCTGTACTATTGAGTGTGCATGCTGACCAAAGAGTGTAGTTAGTAAGACTACATAGGTTTGCATAAGCTTTCTAGAACGTTCTAGAGGATTTCTACAAGATTTTGCAAGTATGCTCTCAGGTGCGAGGGGATTTGGGGCAGCATACAGGAAATTAATTTCCATTTCCATACAGGAGAGCACTGAGTAATTTAAGAGGTGGCCACAGCTCTGTATCTCAAGGGATAGATTTAATAGATATACTTCCTGCTCCAAAAATATAAAATGATTTGGAATGAAAAACATCATTCAAAAAGTAATCTCACTACTGACTAAACTGGAATACCTCACATTATCTCTCTCTCTCTCTCTCCCTCCCCCTCTCTCTGCTATTATTTTTGCTTATCGCAATCCATGACCACTCCATTCCATCTTTGCAAATGCTCGCTTTAGCACAGCTGCAATCTACAGCCTGCTGATCTACAATGCTGTATCATCCACTGCCCTCTCCTAGACTAGGGTGCAGGGAAGAAGGGAAGACAAAAAGAGAGAGAGAGAGAGAGAGAGAGAGGCAGAGTGAGGAGGAGAGAGAGAGGGAGTGAAGTACGGAACGGAAACAAAGGAGAGAAAGATGGAGGGAAAGAGAGAGCTTGAAAGGCAGAGAGAGAATGTGAAAGAGAGAAAGACTTGTGCTTTTTAAAACCCCTGTATTGAGGCATTATAGGGCTAAAGGATACTTTAAAAAGCTGTTACACAGCACCACCCCAATTACAGCATCACCATGAAAGCAAGAAAAAGACAGAGAGAGAGAGAGAGAGAGAGAGAGGGGAATGGAGGGAGAAAAAGAGAGACAGGAGGAGGGAGACGGAGAGCTGCGTCTGTTCAACGATAATTACTGAACTGCACTGGGGTTCACTCCAAGCAGTGCACATACATTCCAGCTTTTGCCTGGCAGGGGGCAGCAAGGGTACTGCATGAGTGAGTGTGTGTGTGTGTGTGTACACGTGTGTGTGTGTGTGTGTGTGGGTGTGATGTGTGTGGGTGGGTAGAGGGGTGTAGCCACGGAGGGAAGGGTGGAGGGGGCACACGGAAGGATAAGAGATGGAGGCAACAGCAGGAGGTGTTGCAAGAGGGCTCCAGGCACAGGGGCGTAGTGGGCATTATAATTGGCACACTGGAATTCAGCATACCCAACCCTCACCCTCTCCTTCTGTCTACCCCATAACCAACCCCCCCTCCACACACA
>CM050214.1:15147706-15160206 GCA_027475355.1 Coilia nasus
GCATTTAGTACTGTAATTTGTAGCAAGCCTCAGAACCCACCAATGTAGGCTATTTAAATAAATTTACCATCATGTCAATGTACAATAATTCAAGATGTCCTTACAGTCTTATTTAAAAGTTAATTATATCAGCCAGTTAGCTATGTTGACCTGTTATGTCTAATGTCCCTGTTAGCCCACAATATCTGTATATTGAGGCAAATTTGGTTGCTAGTGCAACTATTATGAACATTAATCCGTTATGTAAATGTGAACACAGAACACAAAGCCTATCCTACCTGGTGTGTGCATAAACTGGCATAGCATTGTCAGCTGCCCTTGATAAGTGGATGCAAGTAAATGCAAATGTCAGATGAGACACTTTCACATGTTCCCTGAAGTGGAACAAATTAAGTGTAGGGCACATTTCATGCAACAAATGTTAACAGGACTTTTACAGGACGTTACAGACATCCCAACCTGCAGAAACTTAAGGTATTTTACGAAGGTCAAGAAGACTTTGATGTGTCCACGCAAATTCATTTTGTTGACGAATTTACGTAATCGATGACGTCGATCACGTCAACTAATCATCCCAGCCTTAGTGCACTCATTACACATCTCTTGGCCACCAGCTCCCCACCAACAGGCCCTACTCTCTATGACAGGTGACTATGACATGGCTGGTGTTTGCTGGCCTATCTCCTGCATGGCACCAGCCCACCAGGCAACAGCTTGTCTGGCTGGGCTATGACACCCTGTCCTGGCTTCTGGGCCACCCCCCTGCACATTCTGAAGGACCTTTTGTGCCAATTCAAACGGATGGTGTGGGACGGCAGGTCACCAAAGCAGAGTGAGCAGTGCCCTCTCAGGAAAGCTGAGCATCTAAACCAACATCTCACTGCTCATACCGCTCATGCACAGCTGTCATCTCTTAGGGTGAGGATCATCAATGTGCAGCCTAAAAGTACTGAAGACTACACAACTACTACACAACCCTTGTTACATTTTAAGTATACCAAAAGAATCTGAATCACTAAATTACTAATTATTTAGATGCAGTCGGCCAAGGAGGTTATGTTTTTACTCCCGTTTGTTTGTTTGTTTCTTTGTCTGTCATCAATATAACACTGGATGGATTTGTGGGCTAATGGGCTAAGTGAGAAGTGATTAGATTTTGGTGGTGATCAGGATCACCATCTGAATCCAGGAATTTTTTAAATGATTCTTCACCATTGCGAGATAGGGCCAAATTGTTCCCCACAGAACTGTCGCCCTCTTGTTGCTATCTTAAAAGTGATTCGATTTTGGTGGTGATCTGAGCTGCCTTGGCGGAGGTCTGCGCTCTCTGAGTGCTTTTCTAGTTAGCAATATTATTTACTATTGAACCATAATTACACCCTAAAATGGCTCAGAATCCATGTGCCGTTATTGTTTGTCAAAATTCTACATTTTCTATCCTTTACAGTCAGAACAGCAGCATAGATGCACTGTAAAAAGTGTGGCATGAAATGTTTTTGTCATATCTGCATTAAGGCATTCCTCTCAATGTCCCCCAGCGCACTATGCAGTCTTTCTCATACTCTATTGCTTCATCTCAGGTGTTTATAAGGGGTGACGCTGAAAGCCAAAAGGACATTCAGAGCCGAGAGAACCTCCTGCAGCCTGTGTGAGGCTCCCCTGCTCTGAAACTCAGATCACCCGCTGAAGGTCACTCTTCAAGCATACCTCTAAGTGTGAGACAGAGTGAGTTAGTGAGTGAGTGAGAGAGAAAGAGAGACGGAAAGAGGAAGAGGAAGTGAGAGAGACAGAGAGAGAGAGAAAGAGATAGAGATAGAACAGGAGAAAAAAAATCATCGGAAACATCCCTCGAGAATTTCACGCTCACTGAACCTTGCATTTTTAATGCAGTACTTTTTAATACATCTACATCTCTTGGACTCACTCGCTTACTCTCTCTCTCGCTCGCTCGTTCGTTCGTTCGTTCATTGGTTGGTTCCCTCGTGCGCCGATGCCGCTTTCAGCCTGCAACTCTGGCACAACACGTCATGCTGGCTAATAATCCGGGCATTACACGCCACAGCAGTTTCCCCCACCGCCTCACACTGCGGGCCTGGATCAGACAGCATGTCTCTAAGGCCTTGGGGAAGCCTATTTTGTTTTAAATTAGAAATGAAGTTTAGACATGGGGTTCGCATAAAATTAAACTTCTCTCTTGCTCTCTCTTCCTCTCGCCCTCGCTCCCTCCCCCTGTGTTTTCTACAGCCTTTAGTTAGAGAACCTCTTAAAAGGAGAACATTAATAATGAAGTGAATGACTGAAGTAGTGAATGAAGACGTGTTTTCACAGATCTGGTGAAACATAAAGGCACTAATTTCTGACTTCTGACACCAACATGTCAGCAGCATAAGGGTACATTTCTCTAACAGGCTACAGGCAAATGATCACAATCAGCACAATATCAGAAATAATGATGACAAGCCCAGCTACCAAGGTTTATGTGGTGAGGATTCTTATTACCTATGGTTATTTGTGATGTTTACTGAAAATAATTACACAACCACACAGACATGACAGTTTTCCATGTTCATTGCTCTCATCATTAATGATGGGTCCAAGCATTAGACCAGTACAAATCATTTTAATATTTTTTTAAAGTATTTATTTGGCCTTTTTATGGCATTATTTACACAGGACAGTGAAGATGGTGACAGGAAGTAAGTGGGAGAGAGAGATGGAAAAGGGCTGGGAAATGACCACAGGCCGGATTCGAACCTGGGTCCCATGTCTGTTCATGGTCGGGTGCTCTAACCACTGCGCCACTGCACTGTCTAGCTACACAGTGGTCATAGGCCATAAGGCACATTCTGAGCCTGAGGAAGGGTGAGGAAGCCCAAAACGTCACACGGTACATAATAAAAAACTTCGGAGCAAAAATCGGGTTGAGCTGACTTTTCCTTTCCACTTATGCCGACTGCCCTTTTGGTCCTGCTCCCAGTGTTCATTAGGGATGTGCCTGCTTTGACTGAACTCACAAGGCACATTCTGCCTTCTTATCTGACAGATTCGTTTCAGTATCGTTACCAGCTAAAGCAAAAGCTCACAATACAAGCATTTCACACAAACAACCCATACCACCACACTAATTTGAGAAGGCCTTTAAAAAAGAACTAGGACACTGTGTTGCACTGCATATGTGGCTCTTCCGGAACTTTCTGGAGGTTGTAGAGCAAAAAAAGGGGGGTAGAAAAGGGGGGACATTCAGCAGCAGCTTGCACCGCGAGACGCCCAGCCCCCATCTAACCCTTCTGCCATCAGGCAACGGAAACAGTCTGTACACAGGACGGGCGGGCGACGGGGTTCTCGGCGAGAATGCTAATGGCCAGAGGAAGACGTGTCAGCACTCACCGCGGGGAGGCGGCTCGCTTCCTGCTCCGGGGCACACGGCTCCTCTCTCGGCCGGCCCTGCTTTTTCTGGGCACGCTGCCTACGCCGGCTGACACCCGACCCCCTTTTTTTAATGCCTCCGTGTGACATTACAGAGATCCCTCCTCTCCACCATTTTTAACGTGTTAAAAGTGACGTAGCATCCAGGGCGAGCCGCTGACACACACTTGTGTGATGGGAAGCGCATCCGGAGAAGAACACATACGGTGAAGCCAGCACGACATTCGTAATATTTTCCCAGGAAGCAGACCCCCATCCACCACACCCCTCATCCCACGCACCAAATCCCCCACCTCCCACCTCCCGCATCCCCATTCTAATCAATCTTGATAACATCCATGAGCGCACGTGGAGTGGAACAGGTGGCAAACGCCTCGCGCCTCTGACACTTGACAGACACCTCCTGGACCTTAGGGCTCCTGCAGGGTGGGTGGTGGGGATGGGTGGAGGGCTTGCGGGTGGGATTGGATTTTGTTGGCACGTGTGTGTGTGTGTGTGTGTGTGTGTGTGTGTGTGTGTGTGTGTGTGTGTGTGTGTGTGTGTGTGTGTGTGTGTGTGTGTGGTGTACCTTATAGCCCGGGCCCAGCTGGTGGATGGCGAAGATTTGCGCGGGGTTGAGCGCCTCGCTGAACACGTACACGGCCCCCAGTTGGCCACAGAACACCCTGTTCGCGTCGGCCGTCTCTGATGATCCCAGGAAGCATTTGTCGTAACTCTGCAGCACATAAAGATGGAAGAGAAAAGAGGAAGAGACACCTTATATTCTATTTGACGTACTACTTTGTTTGGATATATTGAGTTAGCCTGGTAAATCCGCCCCTCGTACTTCATTTCATTTTGTAAAGAGGGTCTGGACCGGTATCTCTTGAGGGTCATGTAAGCAGACCGAGCTACGGCGATTCAATCAGCGAACAGAGGAAGTGTTCGTAAGCCATGGCGTTGACCTTGTGTGCTACATTTAAAATTGTAGTGTGTAAGTAGGCAAATATTATACATGACGACCAGGCGTTAACGATTGGGTAAAGGCAGAGGCACTCGTTTTAAGGTTTTGTTCACACCTCCAGGAAGAAATCGTTTCTCATGGCCTCCACTCGAGACCCTCCGTACAAAATGAAATGAAGCACGAGGGGCTGGTTTACCAGGCTAATGTTGAGTTGGGTGTATTCCTAAAACAAGTCTCTTTTCCTGGTATTGGTCAGCTTATTTAATGTCTGGATCACATTACCTAATTTGATTTGTTTTTAAAGCACACCTGTGGTGTAGTATTTTCCACACCTTGATAAAGACTCATTTGAGGCGTGTATACTCAATAAAGGACTTTATGCAGCAGAGTGCCTTGGGATGTTTTTTCTTATTTTCTGGTCTATCTGCCCATTTCCCTTGAAGAGCAACTGGGCATTGATTTCCTTACTTTATTTATTTAAGACCTGACACTCAATGAGTGGTCAGTGGTGTTTGTTGATATGATGACACAGAAATTGTAAGAAATTATTGTTTCCATCAGGTCATACTGTATACATGATTTTGTCCACTGGCTTGTACAGAATGCCCATTGAGTTGTTGGTAATACTTTGCTGCTAAAACAGGTCAATAAACTGCTACTTCCAAATTTTAATAGAAAACCAGCAATGTTTCAATTAGCAGATTTTAAAATTTGAAACAAAAAAAAAAAAGATCTTTTTATGACCTCCTTCCCTATTTTTTGTGATGTTGAACACCTGTTAAACACTATACTACACTTTATTACTCCACCACCAGAAATGAAAAAGAGCTTGTGGAAACGTGCGTAGTCTTTTGTTACTCTGCCAAAATGCCTTTGAACCTGATGGAATCCTTTTTCTATTGCTTCGTTTCTGTACTCTTTATGACATGTCAATGGTTTCATGGCGGCTGGCAACTCAATGCAAAGGTGTGTTATTACCCTAAACTGGGCTGTAGTGTCGGACTAAGTTTGGAACTGTTCCACAGTCAATGAGTACTGAAAAAAAACCTCAACCATAATTTGCTACAATATTTGTATCCTTGTATGAATTATTGTCATTGACTACTCTGTGAGTTCCTTCTTCCATTTTAAAACTTTAAGGGCTCTACTTTCACGATCATATGCGCATTGTCTAAAGTCTGTCGCGCAAGTTGCTTTGGGGGCGTTCCCGAGACAATATGCTATTTTGACAACGGGAAAAGTGAACATTGCGCCTGGCGCATGGTTCAAAAGGGTTGGTCCTAAGTTACCTAATTAATCATAGGTGTGTTCGGGGCGTAACATGCAATAAACCAATCAGAGTTTATACTCTCATTCCCTTTAAAAGCCAGCCGCGCTTTGCCCATGGCTTGTTGCTATTACGATGGCGTGTTATCCATCAGGAGCGTTTTTCTTTGAAGACCGATCTGCTTGTGCATGAGCAGTTAATCTTCCGGGATGGATATTTAAGTCTGTTTTTTTACACTTACTGTTTCCCTTTGGTTATGAACAATGTGTGTATGTTTATTAAAAAAACGGATTGCTCAATAAATGTGCATTATTGCAAAATATGTATCAGTGTTTATGTTGTTGCACTTAGTAAATAATCAGATTCGTAGTCGTATGCAATTGGGCATCTTTTTGGAGCTTGAAGACGTTTTAAGCCCTGTTGTTGGCATGATGTAGCTATGTGTTAATAACCATGCCTTTAGTGGATAGCTATCGTCCCCTAACAGCGACTCATTAAGAGGGGGATCCCTCTCGTTATATCCCAAAGCGTTGTGCGCACATAAAATAGCTTTTCAGCAATGCGCAACTGACGACAGACCAGGGTTTTGTTGGTCACTGGCGGATTTAATTTTTGCGTCCTTATAATAGCATCTGGCAGGCTTTGCGCCAGATCACGCCTCTTCTTTTTGCTGACACACCCGTGATGGTGCAGTGTCATCTGCTATCTAGACAACATGAGTTTTTGCCTGAAAAAATGAACGGTGCGCTGGCACAGAATAGTAATGACACCATGCGCACATCGCGAATGCACAGTGCGCCGCGGCATGATAGGGCCCTATGACTTTAAGATGTTTCAGAAAATATTGCTCCAATACACTTTTACAGCCATTGTAAGTAGTCAGTGACCACAGCAACAACTTAAAATTATTAAGATAATAGCATTCCTCAAAATTCAGATGTTCACCATTTTATAATATTGTAAACAACCTCAAAATGGGGGTTTAATTGTAAAATACCAAAGTTACCTTTCAATACTGAGTAACTAAATTAAACTTAATTAAAAAACTAAACAAGTGTTATTTTACTTACAGACCACCATACCCACCATATCACTAGTTTTGCTAGATCACATGCTGTCTTGAGTACTGTGCAGTAACTGGGTTTTATTTGATTATATTATAAGGCCCTTTAGGATGCTGACGGATGTCTCATTGACTTCGAATAGGCAACTCTAGCATTCTGAGGTCCAATGTTTTTGTATAATGAATAATAATGATAAACAATAATGAAAAAGTGTAATGACCACTGTCAATGGCAACACGTTTTGGGCTTCTTTCATATCACTCTGGATGTAGTCCGTTTACTTAACGTAATGGAACAGCAACAACATAAGCTGCTTGTTCTCTGGGGTTTCTCTTTGACATCTGTTTGCTACTGCCCAGGTATACAGACATTGTGGAGTTTTGTTCGTGTAGCGGTCCCTTTGTACCTTTTAAAAAATGTACCTTGTTTACAATCAAAACAACACACAAGTATTTATTGCAGGACAAACTAAACTATCTTTATTTTAAGGCCTACTGCAGAGGTTGCATAAGCATCAACAACAAAATCAGCAGGTTTTGCTGCAGGTCAGATAATTCCAGCGTCTGTCCCTGAAAACACAAACAAAAGATTATAAACAGAATACATTTTATTACATCTACAGACAAACACTGGAATTGTTGTTATTACTTATTAAAAGTTATTGGTGTAGACATTTTTATGACCTATGGATGAGATACTCACTCATGCTTGTTCTCATGGTAGCTGTAGGCTCCTGCTAGGTAGTGACCTGAAGGAACACCCCAACTTATGACTTTGTCAAAATCGTTAACATAACCGCTCCACTGGCAATTACCAGTGCAGAAGTTACTTGCTGTGCAGCAAGTGAATTTCCATCTGTCAGAATAAACAAAGAAAATATCCATTTAGAAATCAAGCACCAATAACATCATCTGTTGCCACACGTGGTTCTAAGTTGCATGCTGTTTCACATCACTTTAGAGTTAGCACAAAATAGTTTATGCTAATTAGTAATTCACACTATATTTGTATATATTTAATCAGAAATATCAATGATTAAGGCTCATTTTCTTGTGCATTTTACAAGTAGGAAAATGTAAATAATTGGGAATATTTTTGGTCCTTGAAAAATTAAATCATATTTAAGTACCTTCTGTCCTCATGACGGTTGTCATGAAAACTGTACATGCCAGTAATCACATGGTGGGATGGACACTGGAAGTTCAGGACCTCATCAAAGTCATTCACCCAGTTAGTTGTCATACAGCTTGGTGTCTGTGTAAAAGTCCGTTGGCAATGGAAATCCCACATCCGGTCTTCATGATGATTGTTATGCTCACTAAAGACAGGTAAGAGAGACTGAGAAGACTGACACATTCAACTAAAAACAAATGGTTCTTATGTCCAGGACATGATAGCAAATGATGAACTAATGAATGTATACAGAGTAGCAATTTCTAAAATGCACCTGATATCAATTTTTAGTGCGGTCATGTTGCATTTGGACTCACAACTAAAGTGATTTTGCTAAGCTAGGCTGGACAGAACATTGGAATGGCTAGCTTGACAACCAAAGTTATGGAACCAACCACTGGGTTTTGGCCATAGCAACAGTCAAGTTTGCAAAGAGTGATGGTAGTTTGTCCAGTAAGTTCAGAACAGACTCGTGTGGAGGAAAGAAGTAATTCTACAAACAAGTTTGTTTTAGTGATTGAAACATGTAAATTATGACCTCAAATTAACATAAGGCCAGTGTGACAACCGTGGTATACACAAACGCAGTAAAGCGTATTATTCTGCCCAGGCTATAAGAAAAGTAATGCACCACCTGGAACGTGCATTAACTTTCTGATATGCGAACACGGTCATCCATTATCTCTTAAAATATTTTAGAAGAATTAGGACAATGATCAAACCTTGTTTGTTACCTCATGATATAAGAAATGGAGTCAGAACTGGGACAGTTAAAGGTCAAAGCCTGGTCAAAGCCATTCTGCCAGCGCAAATCTGCATTGCAAAAAAAAAAAAAGCATGATGAAATGTTCTTCAATATTACAAAAATGTTGTCAAAAATCATTCATTTGAAAATACTGCTGCTCTATGCTTACCTTTTGCTTCAACCAGAAGAGAAGCGATGAACAGGAAAAGGACATGAATGATCTTCATGGCTGCGTAGAGATCGCACTGTTGTGATGCGATGTCGTGGTGGACGTTTTTCGCAAGCTTTTTATAGGCCTCCCTCTACATGTAGGTTATTTCAGGTCATCACCTTGAAACTTAGCAGGTGTTTTTCTGAGTCACTATGTACTTGTGATAACAAACTGTGCTATTAACTTCATACAGACACGCTGTAATCTGTAATGTTGTCAGTCTACTCTTGCCATCAGAGACATGTGAACACATAAAACCATACTTCTGCAAACAAGATGTAAACAAAGTCATCATCATCTGACCTTTTTAAATTGAAATAATCAGCCTAATGTCACCATGATGTCACTACTATGAAGACTTAAGTTAAAAATCTAAATTATGATTTTTATGCAAAATCCTTGACATTTATACATTAATACCATAGCCATTAAAAGAGCCAATGTATTGCATTTAAGCTTATGATAAGATAGTGAATTTGAATTCTCTTAGGGTAAACAATGCAAAATAAATACATAAGTATAATAATAGAATATAATAAATAAATATAATACTCTTAAAACTCTTAGCTAAATAGCTAAATTAGTTTTTGCTTTTTCTGTGCCCAACCCTTGAAACAACACACTATAGTGCTGAAATTGTCAGTGATGTTTGCATGTCATTAAAAATGCATCATAGTGTGGTTAAACTTCATACCGTGCAATATAAGCAAAGTCTGTCAGACAATTTTAGGTTTAAATTTAAGTGCCAAAACAAATATCTGGAAACTTGTTGCGATTGGTAGTAGTGGCATTATTTAATGAATTAATAAGATATTTAATAAAGAACTGTGTTATTGATGTATTATGTTTAAATGTTATAACATAATACAGACATCAAATGTGATAACCTCTTCATTTCTTAAGTGTTAAACATTCACAGCTAAGCTACAAATTAATAAAAGTGTGGGAATGATATCAGCTGTATGTTCTTGGAAAGGTAACAGCGGGAAAAAGATAATTGAAAGGAACGATTGCAAAATTAAAGGGTGATAAGGGGAGGCCTCTGAGGTTAGATTAGCGTAATGTGAAGAAGTGCAGACATACCTAGCTGTAAAACCTTTCATAGCATTCACTCCCACTTCTAGCTCAAGTACAAACATTTTTCCTCTCTTATTCCTTCCTAATCAGGACCATTCTTGGATAAAATATATGTAGCTCAAATTTATTATTACCTTCAGTCCTGGTAGTACATAAGGTATTTTATTATTATTATTATTATTATTATTATTATTATTATTATTATTATTATAAATATTACAATGATACTATGTTTAAAAAAGTAACTACCGCTAGGAAATCACACATGCATGCTAATTCAAGCTTCAAATGTGATGCAATGCATACACTTGCTGATTAATATTATATTTGCTACTAAGCAATCAATCAACTAATCAAAAGAATCATATTGTAGGTGTTGCTGAAAGCTCAGCATAACCATTCAGAGCAAAATGAGGAAAGGCAGGGAAGTAGTGATCCTTTGTGTACCCTTAAGGGGTGTTCACACCTACTTTGTTGCGTTCCAAACCCTGAACTGATACAAATATTTGCCACTGTTCTTGGGTTCGGTTTTGTGTTCACATTGCAAACATTTAGGAACAAATAAAAGAAGATAAGAACTTCGTGAGGATTTTTTACCAAAATGAATAGATGTGCATTTCCATGCACAATGAACTTTATTTGAACTTTATTAAAGGGTTAGAAAAAGAAAATGTCATAAAACGTGTCATCATGTATTGTTACAATGAGCTAAGTGTGAAAGCACCATAAGATTCATACCCATTTAGAGACCACCTGTTTATGAAGAACATATTCAAGCTTTAAATGTCCAAGTTTTATATGTTTTTTTTTAATGCACTGTAATACAGACTTTGTATTACGTCTGTTTTTTTTTTTCAATCGTTTTGTATTTACCTTGCCCTCATTTTCTCCTTCGCACTTCCCCCCTTTGCAGACTTTACCAAGATAAATACTTATTCTACCCTAAAGGACTTTAGTCCTTGTGGAAATCATGGAATAGGTTTCTATGCACCACCTAGTCCTTATCTTTGCAGAATGCTGGTCCATTTATTCAAACACAAAAGACTTCTTTCATGCACAAAATGAAAAACAAATTCCAACATGCCAAACGGCAGCAGGCAGTTCTGGGAAAAAATACTTAGTGCCACTTTTAAGACATCATTACAGACTCATTTTTTTCCCTCTAAGTCACAAGGCAAAACAAGACGAGAAAAATGAGCAACAGAGACATTTTGTTGTATGGGTTCATTTTAGGGGAAGACCATGGGGACAAAGACGATAAATATAGACACAGATATGAGGCATCCTTTATATGAGGGATGTGGAGGGAGGGGGGGGGGGGGGGGGGGGGGGGTTGAGGGTTGAAGTTGACAAGATTGCTCATACTCACATCATTAGTGTTGACGTGCCAGGCCATGTCGCCGTAGGACACCAGCTGACCGTTGACGTAGCAACGGATCTCGCTGTTCCTCCAGCGGTTGTAGATGTGGACGATGCTGATCATGTACCACTGTGGGACCACAAGTACACAGAGAGGGAAACATCACTGAGTCAAAGCGCCTAGGCTTTCAGGAATCTCCACAACAAACGATTCCGGGAATCTTTAATACTTTAGAGATACGTTTGTAATTTGATTAAGCAATTCCAGAACTAAATGAAAAGATTAAAGAGCTACTAAAATAGTCTCTAATAGACTCCAATAGCCTTACTATACAGTAAAAGCTAATGCCGAATAATAACAAATGATGCCGTGTTTAAACCGTGAAAAAAAATATGCAGTGATTGACACTGCTTTTAACATAACCAGAGTTGTGCTGCTTCATCAGAGCAGATTGACTCTCCAGTAGCAGCATTTTTTTTTTTTTTTTTTCATCAATCTAGATCGCAAGCCACAGGCTCACTGATTCAGACAGGGCCACTGTGACTCACGGATTACATTAAGAATAAATGATAAGCCCTGTCACAAGAAGTAGTTAAATATTGCATGTGCTCCATCTAGCCTCGTCGTCGCTAAATCTTGGCTCAGGGACGCAGAACATCCCGTCCCGACTTGTGAGGCTAACGCAACACAGCTAAGGCGGACTAACACGCCTCCCCAAGTTAAGTCACTCCATCCAACTTCCAGGATATGAGGTATATGCAGTGGACCACTTTATATATCGAGTGAAAGACTGGTTCAAAATGTGTGTTTTGCTGGTCATCCAGCACTTACAGTGATTTATGCTTAGTGGCAAGCGACCAGGCTGAAGGCAGCAGTGGTCCAGCTTCATCGTACCGCATTAAATCTTATAATGCTCTCATAAAATCTAGTCGTGAAACAAACTAGTTTTTACAGGATGTCTCCAAAGTCTGAACACTTAGGAAATATCACTGTTTATGACCATTTCTTGCCCCACACATAAAACCACATTACAGATTTTATGTATTTATATTTAGTGTTAAGATTTAGATTTTTGTTTTTTTACTACAAAGATGCGTTTAGCCTCAGGGGCACCCTGTAGTTTTCAACAAACTATGTCTGCCATCGCTGTTGTTACGACCCTGTATGTGTTTCTGTGGTTTTTGTGTTTCGGTTTGTCTCTGTTTTCTGTTTTACTCTTGCAGATCCCGTGGGT
>CM050214.1:15165206-15182706 GCA_027475355.1 Coilia nasus
TTGGCAAGATAACGCAATAATGCAATGTCACAATGACGCAATGCCCCTTTGATGCGGGCTCTTGCGTGAACACAGGCCAACAGTCCTTGTAATCCAGAGGCGCTAGAACGATGCAAGTGTGTGAGTTTGAGCTCTACTTAAACCAACACTAAAGCACTTTTTTCTCTTCGGTCATCCTACAGGTTGGAAGCGGAAATGTCTTTTTTATGTCCCATTCAAACTACAGATCGGCGACCCGCTTTTGCAAACCCACGAGGGCCGCGAAGCGAATTTAGAAGTGCCGCTCACCCTGTTGTGAGTTGATGAACCACTGAACCGATTATGGAAACATTATTTTAAGGATGAAAAAACTACTTAGTGTTGCTTTAAAGTCTGTCACCTTCCCTGTCATGCTACTGCTGCAAATATAACAAATGTTATTTTTCGTATTAATACTGGATGTGATCTGTAAACTGTGGAAAGAGACAAGTAATGTAAAGTAAAGAAACAGGGCTCTCAAGCACACGTTCGAAGCTCGTCACCAACCATTGTTTCAGGTTGCGCAGTGACATTAATCTTTTGACACGCCTCACAACTATGAAAATCTCAACATAAGAAAAAAAAAAAAAACAGTTTTCCCATTACGTCCCTCATCAGGAAACCATCAAAAAAGCACAGGGGTCCTGAGCGAGAAGCATGATTACGGAAAAGGTCAGACCTAATGAGGCTTCACTCTGGAGTGCCTGGACATGGAGGGGTGCGCCATTGCTACCGTATCAGAATGTTCTGGTTTTTCCTGGAAGCATCTGCTTGGCCATTAATGATTTTGATGACATTTAAGTATTTACATGTTTATCTGGTAAGAGATCTGCGCTGACTCCTGCGGGAACTCGAGTGGTTTGTTGAAGATTAGAGACGGCAAAATGAAATTACGCGGCAGGAGTCTCAGGGTCTGGAGGGCTTTCAACTCTTTACAACATCATAGACGTCATGTTGTGCAAGTGTCTCTAGTTACCAACAACAAACAGAAAATGAGCAGATCTACAGCTTGAATCCTTTATAGGATTAAAGGTGTACTTCCATCGTGTTTTCATTAATTTTGCGGTGTTCTCTAGTATTAATAATTGCCCTGTACGCTGGTTTTAATGAAAAAAATGTTCTAGTGCTTCTGTTTCAGGCTGTTTTAGTTTGGTGGAGGGGGTGGGGCCGGGAGAACGACACGATTTCACCAGAGGCACGCTCCCTGCAGCTTCCTTTGCCCCACAGTCAACTTGATAGCAGAGTAAAGTAAAGGGGAAAAGTCAACTTGACAGCGCTAAAACTGCACACAGAATGTCTACGGAGATGTGTTTGATCCTGAATCCGAAGAGGAAGGAGAGATGCCACAAGCACAGTCGCTTCCTGACCGTTTGTCAATGAACGTTTCAGAATGGTAATATTTGCATAACAAAACAGTGCAAGTGCCCGGCTAAATGCAGTTCAGTCATTCAACTAGCCTGCTAATCTTCTGCTAATCGAGTCAGTCACAGGCTAACATTATTTAAAGCCCATTCGGTCAGTTTCTCTTATATGTATTTCCACGTCTACGTCACGCCGAAGGCCCTTTTCACATTGGGTCGTTTTTCCGCCTATTGTCTTCTTTTGACTGTTATAGAAAACGGGGATAGAAAAACATTTTGATATGCAGCATGCATATGCAACTCGGGGTGACCTATCATATTTCAAAAGAGCAAGTACTAAACGGTTTCTCATGGAAGTATACCTTTAAGTAATGTACCCTCTCTTCAGCGCATTAACAGAAGCTTGTGGTGCCTCACCACATTCCCCACTTGCATCATACTACAAGGACAAAGAGGTTTAAAGCAATACTAAGTAGTGTTCGGTCACCCTACAGTTTGGAAGCTAGACATCAGACATAGAGAACTACAGAGATATGGTCTGCTCCTCCAAAATTACTTAGTGCGCCCATGGAAGGCGGCAAAGCAAATTCAGAAGTGCCTTTCACCCTGTTAAATGTTGATGAACCACTGAAACGATTTTGGAAACATTACTTTAAGGTTGAAAAGACTACTTAGTGTTGCTTTAAGACATATTTTTGTGAGCCTTTCCATGATGGTGCAGTCCTTTGAAGTGAAGCAAACATTTACAACACACGTTTAAACATCACATGATCGTTTGGTGACCATCAGGCCTTCTGTTATTTAGCATCACCCCTCATCCACTGATCTCAGGGCATAAAGCAAGAAATAATTCTATCCCTGAAATTATCAAAATGTTTCAGTTATAACTATCTACTACCAAATTTTAAATGTAGCCTACTGTCCCACACCTGAATTCAGGCACCATGCCTGAGATCTTTATGCCTGAGATCTACTATAAGCACGTGATGATGTAACACTGAGCTTTGACTCTGACTCTATCTACAGTCACTCAATGCTAAAAATGTAAGGCAGAGGAGAGCACTTCCTGTGAGTGTGTGATAATAGTCCTGTAGCATGTGGACCACTCCTCCCATGAGAACCTAATTTTAGAAGAGTTCTGACACTGTAGGCCATGCAGGCTAAAAGAGGTACAGTGCCGGAGTCAGATTGGACCGCCATGCTATCACTTCATATCCTCCTTCTGTCTCATTATGTTAAGAGTCCCAGTAGGAGCAAGGGCTGTGTGCTGGGACAATCGCTCATTTAACAGAGGAGGGCAAAAACAAATGCAGATTTTCCTTTCAACACACTAATCACGGCAGATGGAAATGCAAGTTGTGTGAACATTATGTTGGGAAGTCTTGTCCTTCAGTTGGAGTTCCGTGAATACTTTGGCACTTTCTTGAATCATCAGTGGTAACACCACTCAACTTTACTTTCAAAAGACGATTCTAATTATGCCACGGCAATCATGGGAAGTGACAAACACATGCTGTGACGTGACAGTGTCACATTTATTCCAGCTGTCATTGCCTCTCCTTAAATTTTTGATGCCGTGACAGCTTTTGCTTACAAGCTGTCCAAATTCTGCACAAACACTTACGATGAATCATGATGACATTTTTAATTTGCCATTTTTTTTTCAGAAACCGGTGCCAAGACAGTTTCCAGAACATACAGTATGCAGGAACAATGGTGAGTCACTGTCCTTGGGTTACTGTGGCATATTCTTCCACCTTTAGTGACAAGTAATTGCCTCAGGCCAGTAGACCATAAGAGTCAGCGTAACAGAAACAGCATAACAGCGCATTACCAGCTTTTACCTAACAGCAAAAAAAAAAAAAACTCCTAAAAAGGCCCATTTATCCAAAGGCTTGCCCAAATAACCTAGCCATAAACTCCATTTGGAAGGCTGAACCGATGCAGCACTCAGTGGTTAATGGCTGGAGATGGATAAATGGTGAAAGCCAGCAAATACTGGTGTAGTACAGAGCTGAGAATATATCAGCAAAAAGAGGACCTTTACAACAAGCTAGAAACAATGTCCTCCCCCAACGTCAAACTTTAAATGGACAGTGATTGCTTTTGAACAACCACATATGACTGTTATTGGCCTATGGCCTATGGCCAATGGTCTTCAGCTGAAGCAGTTCCTCTCTTTTTTTATAAAGGACAAAACAAATGCACGAGAGGCTCCTACTAGCCTGGTAAACCACGAAATGCACGAGAGGCTCCTACTAGCCTGGTAAACCAGCCCTTCGTACTTCATTGCATTTTGTACAGAGGGTCTGGAGTGGAGGCAGTGACAAATGATTTCTTCCTGGAGGTATGAAGTTTAAAAAAAGAAGCTCTGCCTTCACCCAATCGCTAACGTCTGGTCGTCACATATGCAATTAGCCTACCTATGCACTACAATTCAAATGTAGCACACAAAGTCAACATCATGGCTCACAAACACACCCTCTGTTCACTGATTGGCTAGGAGTTGCTCGGTCCTCTTACATGAACTTCGACGGCCTCCGCTCCAGACCCTCTGTACAAAATGAAATGAAGTACAAGGGGTGGGTTGACCAGGCTGGGCTCCTACACCTCCTAAAGGTGCAGACTGTAGTACTTGTAAAGGGATTATGTGAGTAAACAATTAATTAATCTTCCTAACTTACTAAGGCACATTAATCTAATCTGGTTATCTCTGTCCACTCTATCCCAGCCAAATCAAGCTTAAAGCAGGCTTATGCTAGCCTGATGCATCAGCCACTTTCACATTGCTTCACTGTGCAAGTGTCTGAAACCTCTGCATTGCCATTCATTCGCGCCATGGTCGCTTCAAACAATCGCTACTGCTCGTTACATTAAGCTTTTACCAAAACCTGTAGAAAGCAGACCAATAACATCTTTCCCCTTGATACAATTCTTCAAGCATTCTTCTTGTTCTTAGAAAGCTTGAGTTCAACGTCATCATTTTCAGCCCTCCATCTATTCACACAGGCCGTCCACATTCAGAGACGGAGCGAACATGTTCATGCTCCCTGACGCAGTTGCTGGAGGTAAGTGAAATTGAGCAGAGGCACTTGTCGGCGCTAGGCTGGCTAGGCTTACACAGGACTGGAAACAAAGCACTTTCCTCTGTTCAGAACCCGAAGGGAGGGAAATGGGAATGGATCCTGACTTACCAGTAGAGGTACGGCTTGTCCTTGTCCACATTGATATTATTGAGCGGGTCCATACGGAACCAGGTGTTGAGAGTGAAGCCATTCTGGTAAGGCCACTTAGCGATGGGGGGCAGAGCAATGGCCTGGAAAGAGACGAGGAAGAGGAGGAGGAAGAGGAGGAGGAGCTCTCAATCAACATTGTGTCGACAACTCAATTACAAACAACACAGCTCAAGTCAAAGCAAAACACTATGATTCCGATATGATTGATATTGACCTTAGCACTCCCTAACACTAAGTGTGTAGTGTGGCTCTGTAGTGCAAAACAGGAAACCGTATGTTTTAAGAGAGTAAATAATTCAGAGGCCACTTTATGCTCTGTTCGGCATTTGGGCCAAGGCGTGTAAGAGTACATAATAACAACATGAAGTCTGAGGTGTAACAGTACTACCATAAACAAACAAATTAGCCAAAATGTTGCATTGCAACCCTACAATTTTGCAGTACAACCCTCTGTGCCCACATCAGGTAAGTAAGAGTGAACTCCAATGTGCATAGATGAGAGAGACTGCATGGGGTGGAGAGTGGTAGAGCCTGAGCCTCAGCCCAGGGCGGAGTGGAGTGCGGTGTGTGTTTGTGCGTGTGCATGTGCGTGCGCGTGCGTGCATGTGTGTGTGTGTGTGTGTGTGTGTGTGTGTGTGTGTGTGTGTGTGTGTGTGTGTGTGAAGTGTGTGTGTGTGTATAGTGTGTGTGCATGTGATGTGTGTGTGATGTGTGTGTGAAGTGTGTGTGAAGTGTGTGTGTGTGTGTGAAGTGTGTGTGTGTGTGTGTGTGTGTGTGTGTGTGTGTGTGTGTGTGTGTGTGTGTGTGTGTGTGTGTGTGTGTGTGATGTGTGTGTGTGGTGCGCTGGGGCACTGGGGCCTACCGCTGCACTGCGTCCGGGGAAGTTGAAGAAGGTATCTGGGCCATGCCTCTGGGGCATCTGATTCAATACTGACAGCAGCTTGATGGCGTGCCTGGGCTGCAGTGGGAAAGACGAGGGAAGGAGAGAGAGAGAGAGAGAGAGAGAGAGAGAGAGAGAGAGAGAGAGAGAGAGAGAGAGAGAGAGAAAGAAGGGGGGGGGGAGGGATAGAGAGAAAGAGGGAGATGGAGAGAAAGAGGGAGAGAGAGAGAAAGAGGGAGAGGGAGAGAGAGAGAAGGAGGGAGATAGAGAGGGATGGAGAAAGAGAGAGAGGGGGAAGAGGGAGGGGGGGGAGAGGAAGAGAGAGAGAGAGGAGGGAGAGAGAGAGACAAAGAGAGAGGCAGAGAGGAAGGAAGAATAGGTGTGATGAGTGGAAAAGGAAACACAAAGACAATTTTGGTAGCACTGTGTCTGAACCCTCCATTTTATGACAAACCTGTCAGGGTCAGATGCTCTACAATCATTGTTGTCAAGGCAGTCAGGCAGCCCTTTAAATTAAAGTGTCAGGTCACCATAATCAGTAACTTAGGACAGCCCTTAGTGTTTTGATGCTATAACAGCTTGCAAACACAAAACCAAAGTATTTACATAACAACACACTATCATATTATTGGGCATCCATACTACTGACAGTCACAGAGTGATATGTATAACAGATGCTATAACATATTATGCCTATTAGGCTATGCCAGGCTTATGACATAGGATCCAACTGAAGGGTTTATATTTATGAAGGGGGCTGGGGGTATGCACTTAAAAGCCAAGGGCTATATATCAATGCCAGGGTGGAGAGCAACTAGATGACATCATCCCAACTGCTGCAACCACTGTGGATCAATGGCCTGCCAGTCAACTGTGGCCACCCCCACCACTGGGGGATCGATCCCAAGGCAACCCCCGAACAGATGCACCTCTAGGGACAGCTCCTGCAGACAGGAGATCTTTGGCTGGGTGGGGCAGCCATTGGGAGGGGGAGCATTGACAAAAGCTGTCGCCAGCTGTGCTCGCCCTATCCACACACACAGACACAGCATGCACACAAACACAGCCACACACACACACACACACACACACACACACACACACACAAACACACACACACTATATCTGCTTACTCACCCACATTCCGTTGTCTCCTCTTAACATGCTGAAAAGGAACTTCAGCTCCTTTACTGTGATGCTGTAGCTGGCTAGAACCCCCAGCATGTCCACTAATAAGTCTGAGAGAGAGAGAAAGAGAGAGAGAGAGAAGGAAAGAGAGAAAGAGAGAGAGATAGGCAAGAGAGAAAGAGAGAGAGAAGAGAAAATGTAGAAAGAAAGAAAGAAAGAAAGAAAGAAATAGAAGAGGAAAAGAAAGGCAAGAAAACATAATGAGTCAGCAGAGAGTCAACCCAAGGTCTGCCGATTCACGAGGAGACGCGCGAGCCCAGCAAGGGCAAAAACAAGCACGACAGAGAGAAAGAGGGAGAGGGAGAGAGATGAGTGATCCCCAGACAATCACTCCTCTCTGCCTCTCTCTCTCTCACTCTTTCTCTCCGTCTCTCTGGCTTGGTGTAAGCAGACCCATCCGTCTCTGGAGATCGCTCTCTCCAGCCAAATATGAACACTCATCAGTTACACACAACAACAACTCACCATTGATCTCTCTTCACAGACCAACATGGAGGATAACGAGGCTGGCATGGAAACACAAACATTTTCGGCTCAGCGCGTCATGTGTGGCGCAGACGGAGGAGAAGGAAATAAAATAATGTTTCCAAAATCCTGTCAGTGGTTCATTAACTTGTAACTGGGTAAAACGCACTTCTGAATTTGCTTTGCCACCCTCCTACATGGGCTATAACCGCAGTAAGTAAGTTTTGGAGGAGTGGAGCGTCTCTCTGTAGTTCGAATGAGAAGCAATTCCACTTCCAACTTAAGAGAAACGACCACTCTCGGTGTGCACCATCTATCTAAATGGCACCGGCCCAAAAGGAATGAGGACCTCTCTCTTTGTGATCCCCCGTCACTAGCCCGTAAAACTCAGGTTCTAAGAGGCCGTTAACATGAGGCATGGTACTCCATCAGAAATACTGCACGCTAGCCCTTTAAAATGCATACATCACCATTTATAAAACACATGAAGGCCAAAGGCATATGAGGACTAATAGGCAGATGAACGGCGTAACAAGGCTTCCTAAGTAGATCTGACAAAAAGGGCCAAGGAGGCGAGCGTTTTAGGAAATATGCTTGCCGGAACAATTTTTGCACATTAGCAACGCGTTTAATGAATTGTACAGTTCAGTGCACATAATTACGGAGACATATTGACCATTAACACAGCATGGTGAAGTAAAGGAAATGGAAGCCCACTGGCTTCACCCTGTGGGACCATACCTCAGATACATAACATGGGAAACGTGTCTGAAATGAATCATTTGCATCTCAAAACTACTGCCAAAATCTTTTTTTTTCCCTTGCCTTCATTTCCTAGCCAGACGGCAGCCCTACTTGCCCCCTATTACTGTAGGAAAATAATAATATTAAAACATCATCTTTGCATGTTCCATTTTCCTCTCACTGACCTGGATCTGACCTAATTGTTTCTTTTTTTTATGCAAGCTAAAGAATGCTTTTGCTCATGTGTCCGAACGTTTTGTTTTGCAGTAAGGGGTAATTTCCTCCTGTGATTTTGATATGATTTTAAAGGTGTCATTCCCAGAGAAACTGTTTAGTACTTTTTTTTTTGAAATGCGATAGGTTACTATGAGTTGCATATGCATGCTTCAAATGTTCTTCTACCCCGATTGCCTGCATTAGTCAATGAAAGGAAATAGGCAGAAAAACGAACAAATAAGAAAAGTGCAAACGAAGTAACGCAAGTCTGTGAATTAGAAAAAGCCATGCCATAGTTGTGATTACTGGAGGAGTCTCATGGCAGCACACATTCACCTGGTAAAATATAGGTAAGCAGGTGTGTTTATTTAGAATGTTTAGATCTTCTATTTGGTGTGCTATGACCGAATGGGGCTTTTAAAGATTGTAGCCTCTGACTAGCATAGCTGAGAACCTGTCATTCTCCCCGCTCCATCTCCTCCACCAAACTAGAATAGCCTGTAACAGGAGCACTACAGTATTTTTTTCACCAAAACTGGCTCACAGGGCATTAATACTAGAGACCACCATAAATTACTGAAAAAATGATGCAATGACACCTTTAAAACACAGGCACCACAAGGATCATGAATGAAATGCACTTTCTAACAAAGGTTCATGCAGTTCATCAATACACAAGCCCCAAACACCAAAAGACACACACACACACACACACACACACACACAGGCGGTGTGGTCTCACCTGCGATCATGTCGTCGACGGAGCTCATCTTGTTGAGCACCTGCTGGATGAGGCCCACCTCGGTGCTGGTCTGCAGGTTGCGCACGCTCTTGCGCAGGATGGCGGTGAACATGCTCCAGATCTCGGCCTGGCACGTCACGTCGCAGTGCTCCAGCAGCTCCACCATGCAGCCGATGCTCTCCGCGTCCTGGATGATGAAGTTCATCTCCAGGTCAAACTCGCCGCCCACCAGCTGCAGCGGAAGAGGACAGGAGGTGGGGGGAGGTGGGGATGTGGGGATGGGGGGATGGAAAGAGAGGGGGAGGAAGAAAGGAAGTGTGGGAAATGGAGAGAGCAATAAAGATGAAAGAAATAAGGATTGGAGAGGTAGAAGGATGGAATAAGATCAAAGCGGTGTAAAAAAAATATATGATTGTCAGGTTTCAGGAAAAAGAAGAAAAGAGGAAAGGAAGGGGAAAAGGTTTAGTCATCAGCTTAACTTTTAATTCCGTGTCATATGAACTGATTGCTGTTCAAGATTAGAAAGCTAATTTCTCCTTTTCAAGATATTCTTCAGATGTTATGGAAAAATGTTGTTTGTTGAACTGTTGAAGAAAGAAAAAAACAAACAAAACACATACAAAGACCGTGGACCACTTCCCCCCTTAAAAGAAACTCAAGGACCCCCCCATTTCTGAGGCTAACAGGGCTATGGAAATGCATGAATTGGTGCAGCATCACAGCCCCAGCTAGGGGATGGCATGAAGATGATAGGCCTGTCATTTCAACACACTCTGCATAACATATGTTGCTTAAGAAACATGAAAAAAAATACTGTTGTACCATATTTGCTTGCTGACCACCAGTAGTCTGCGGACCACACTTTGAGAAACACTGCTCTACACTGATCTGATCCACCATCAATGTCTAGATTGTTGCATCTTAGCAGGCATAAAAATGGCCACCTCTGATGCAAACGAGGCCCCGGGCTATACACTGCTTCAAAGGGGCTTTCACCCCACAGCACATCATATCACTGAGATGAGTTACACGAGCCAACCCTGACAGCCCTACACGGCAAACACACCTTGGTCCCTGACACCTCCTTAAGATGCCTGTCAATCTCACTGCTTTTTGGCCCGTCATGACTTGGCACTCACACTGAACACCCACGCACACACACACACACACACACACATACCAATCCAAACACCCACCCACACACAGCACAGGCTTGCCACAAACACACCTCCACAAAAAAACAGCAGTTGCTTAACCTTCGCCGTTGCTCTTGCGAGATAAGTGATCTCTTGCGGCTAACTCAAGCCATCCCAAAAACATCACTCACAGACAGGCACTGCACTCTAATTGGAGACAAAACCCAAAGATCATTGAACGTCTGTAGTGTTTCCTTGGTTGGGGTGAACAGGTCTTTAGTAAAGACACACACACCTCACACACACACACACACACACACACACACACACACAAACAAGACACCGTTATGAGCCCCTAGGGAGGCACCGTTCACAAGGCATGAGGTGATTTGTGATGATAATGTGTCATTTCCTGCCCCTACCTAATGTAGAATCTTTATCTATGCAATAGCATGGTAGTGGGGTGGGGTTAGTTGGGCGCGAGGAATCCAGTTCGATAGATTCCATATGCAACGCTGCCCGCCGTGGTCATTAATAAGGGGAAGATTGATTGCTTGTGCCTGAGCTATCAATAGCCTCCGAGATTGCCGGCATACTTTAGAATAGTTCTGTAAAACTCTAAAAACATTGATTAACACTGAACTCTGTGGGTGGTGTTGATTTAACCATAAAAATAGAGAAGCATGAGAATTACTTAGAGGAAATAGAGCATTTTTAGGCATCAAAGAAAGTAGGATGTGTCTGTGTGTGTGTGTGTGTGTGTGTGTGTGTGTGTGTGTGTGTGTGTGTGTGTGTGTGTGTGTGTGTGTGTGTTTGTGTGTGTGTGTTTGTGTGCGTGTGTGTGTGTCTGTGTGTGTGTCTGGTTTCTTTAAGCACCTAAGCATCAGGCAGTCCTGTGGTCATTTATTCTAGTGAAGCATCCCGCCTCCTGATAATCAGTCCTTGCTTTCAGCCCTCGCATTAATGAATTCCTTTACAAATGAGGTGGAGAGACCAAAATAAAAAATACCAGCCATAAATGGATGAGGTGAATCAGACACTCTGAATGGGAAGGACTCCTGGAGCAGAGCCAAGCAAGCCAGATCACAAGCGCACCTAACAACACATTATCATTTCCTAGAAACAATCCACATTCCATTACAATGCATATTCAAGCTGATCGATCCCATTTCATACAGTTGTGCTGGTGCAATCTGTACTTCATGTAAAGCTGTGCTTTCAAATGTGTTTACTTCGATTTGAGATCCTAGGTTATGGTAGGACACCACACACAATGATACTGTTCATGCAGAACCATCCTGAAGTGGGGGATTTGTCCTGAAAATGAGGTGTTGCTCGAAACCCATAGGCTAATGTGGTCTTGGGGTGAAAGACCTCAGAGAGTCATCATTCCAGACCAGCACAAGATTATTGATCCACAATGTACAGAATCCATTAGTGGAAATTAGGCTGAACCACTAAAGGACAGCATGAGCAAAAAATAAAAAAGGATAATTTTCTTAACGTCAAATTTTTTTGAAACAGTTTTTTTTCCCTTTGCTACTCTATCAGATCCTTCTGACACAGAAAACACACAAACAATCCTTCTTAAAACACTGACATTGTGTTTCTGAGAGAAGAAACAAGACTTTTTTTTTTTTTTTTAGACGTGAAACCTGAGTGTGAACACCAGCTCTGCAAATGGACACCATCCGCATTAATCTCCAAACTGACACTAAAAGGAGTTAAAAGCAAGCACACTGGCATGAAGGACACTGATGCGGAGTTGCTAGGCAACAGTTGTGCGGGAAAAAAAACAAGACCGCACACACAAAACACCTACTCATCACGCTATGCCATCGGGTTCCAAAGGTGGACCCTGTGACCTGCCACGAAAGACCCAGGGGCATTATGGGGTATCTAAATGAGTAGCCTGTAATGGCGGTGGAAACAGGAAGATGAAGTGTGTTAATCTTCAGGAGGGTTTCACCATGCGACACAGAGAATGACGCAAAAAGAACGCAACACCACGACTTCTTGGAAGGAGGTCAGAGAGGATAAGAGAGAAGGAACAGAGTGGGAGAGAGAGAGAGAGATAGAGAGAGAGCGAGAGAGAGACAGAGAAAGTGTTGTGTGTGTGTGAAAGAGAGAGAGAGAGAGAGAGAGAGAGAGAGAGAGAGAGAGAGAGAGAGAGAGAGGGACCGACCATTTGCTGAGACAGAATGTCCGCTTAGTCAGAGGCACACAATAATGTATGGCTGTCCAACTATGCAAGCCTCTTAAAGCTGACCTCAGTGGGGTGTTCATCTTTTGTTCAAAACAGGCATGTGGTACAAAAGGGGGCCATTATGAATGGCGGCGAGCCAAGACATAAAAGAGAAACACTTAGAAATCTGAATCACCACAGTAATGGTGCGCTTCCATTAGGAGCACACGCCTTTTGTGAGTCTGTCCTCAGAACACTGCTGTGGTAAGGATCAAAACCAAATTAAAGCCCCTAAATCCACGTCAGCCAATTGGCCAGCCAGCGCTCCCCCTGAAGCTAGGTGTATACTCGCCGCATGCAGAAGTACGCGCGCAAAAGTGACGTCACAGCGCCGCACGCCCATATATACTTCATTCGACACACACGGCAATCTTCTCCTCGTCAGAGGTGTCAAATGCCACAGTAGTTCGGGAACCTTGCGTGTCAGAGGAGTGAAACATGACTGAATTGCAGGTTTACATCACGATTTGGGAATTAAACTGGATAAATCCGAAAAGGTTTGAGTCAGTGTGTATATTTACAGTGTTTTCAGCTTTATAAAACCTTATGAATGATGATAGGATAAGGCAAAAAGTTAGCTTAATAAACAAAGTGCAGGTTTGCACCTAAGTTGGTTTGTGGATAAAACTGAACAAAATCCTAAAAGTTTTTAGTCAGTGTTTGTATTTCTTGTGAGTTTCCAGTAATATTAGCTGATTTGTAGCAATGGAAAATACATGTTTAGGCTGGTAGTTACTAGGCTAAAGTTAGCTGAAACCAGACTAGCCATTGCCTATTGTTTTCAATGGGGCTGCCGCGCGCAAGTTACAAAAAATCGGAGGTGCACGCACGGCAAACCTGCGCTTGAGAACGCCGTGCCAGATGTGCACTGACGTCATTTTGTTGTCACTTTTGCGCGCGCACCACTGCGCGCGGCGAGTATATCCAGGCCTTGAGTGTTCAACTTACATGCGGACTGACCCGCACCCCCACCCTCCATCAAACAAACACCCCGCACTACCAGTGACCTTTCCCTGGGCTCTTGGCTTTAATCTAGTTGGAGAGCGAGTCGAGGGGAAGTCTGGGAGAGATGTTGCTGTGAGCATGCCCATGAGGATGAGCCTGAGGAAGGGCCCTCAGGCCACTGGTGACCCCAGCGTGCCCTTCTCAAAGTTGGGCTGAGCCTTCTTGCTCCCCAGGAAGTTCTCTCGAGATTGAGCTCTCTCTGGTCAGCTCAGCTCGGTCAACACCCAGCAAGAATCAACACAGCTCCTCAGATACAGTTACTGTATGGCCCTTAAGGTCCCAGCGGATGGCTCTTCCTCTCTCTCCATCTCTCTCTCTCTTTCCCTGCTTCTCCTTGGCTATTGATCCTACCGTTGGCTGATTATACTGGGTCACTGCTGTGCACTCACTGTCCTCTCGGTCCAGCAGTGTCCTTGTTTCGCAGACACCAGCTGACACACTAAGACCCGCTTTAAAAATCACCTCTCTACCTCAACCCCAAACCCAACTCCCGCCCCCACCCCTTGGAAACCCACCCCTGATGAATCTAATTTGTCCGGTAAATTCATTTCATGGTCCGGGGAAAATAAAGGAAAAGAAAACCCAGACCGGAGAGGCTTTGATGTCCCTTGATGGCGTATCATTATCTGATTAAAGCGAGGTTAGCGGCTGGACACCCTCCACAAATTGGAGGATCGACATGGTGGGGCATGTGTCTGTGTGTGTTTGTGTGTGTGTGTGTGTGTGTGTGTGTGTGTGTGTGTGTGTGTGTGTGTGTGTATGTGTATGTGTGTGTGTGTCTGTGTGTGTGCGCGTGTGTGTGTGTGTGTGTTGTGTTCCCACTGAGGACATGCCGTCTCTTTGTCCTGAACCAAGGGTGTTTTCACTGGATGCAATAAATCCAAGAAGATGCAACAGGAAGAGCATCAGGCTAAAGAAGTGCGGACACTTCTAGTGCATTCCATTTGTAGTCGGAGCTCGGTTTCCGAGTGGTTGTGCGCATTGTGTTCAAAAGCAGGAAGTAACGCCATGTGCAACCCCGGGTCTCGGACGTTAACCCTAAAACGTCAGAGCACCTCAGAGGACCCAGAGTTCACAATTCAAGATGGCTGCACAGCTCAAGCACGTTGAGTGAAGGCTGTGATATTTTCAATTTATACATTATTCATGATGTTTGGTGTTGTCATCAGCCTTGCACAAAATCAGTGTTGTTTTAGTCATTACTACAAACTATTACGGTCATGTTAGTTGTGAAATATAGCATTGTGTGTACTCTACCAAGTGTCAATCCGAGTTTGGCAAATGGAATGCATCCAACTCAGTTTTTGTTGTGTGTTTAGCGGAGGTGAGGCCCGTCTGACCTTAGAATCTCGATTTTTTTTCGAGACAAATGGAATGCATCATTAGGTGACGTGAGACTGAGTTAGGGACTCATAGGTTCAGCAAGTGTGGGTGTTTTTTCGATGGCAGCTTTTCTTCCTTTCCAAAATCGGAGTCTTTTGTTTTCCAGTTGCTGGTCAATATAATTCATCATCTAAGACTGAACGACTGTGGGCAGAATGACGTTGTTCCAGCATGTCAAACAGGCTGCAATTATGCAACGTGGGCGCTGGACGCTGGTGACCCAGAAATAGAGCTTTTTAATTGTGCTCCACTCCTGAACTCCCACGTATGTTTTGAACACATCATCAAGTTCCTTTTCATTTGCCCAGGTGTCCCCTCTGGCAGAGGAAAAAACTACCAGAACAACTTTTTCCTGTCTTTTATCTTGATTTCTTATTCAGGAGATACAGATTGCTTCTTTTGTGTACTTGAGACTATAGTGAAAGAAAAAAGAGGACAATACAAACCTCATACAAAATGGGGGCAGATCTTACATTATTCACAGCTTTGTCATTTGTTGTGTAAACTCATTCAGGCTGGTAAAATGGCTCACACGGAGCGAACAGGGACCGTCTGAACGGATCGCACTCTTCCCGTTTCCCTTCTCTCTCTCTCTCGGTGTCAAAAGGGGAGTTTGCCAGCAACAAAGGCCCACTAAGCACGCTCACAAGCCACCATCACAAACCCCATCAATTCTGGTCGAGCGTGCTTGAAAGGTGCTCCGTGCTGCCCACTGATCCCCATGAGGCTTTGGCATCACCATGGTGCCCTTGCCGCACGTGCCCAGTGGGTCATGGGACATGGCTGGGTACCAGTGGGGCTACACGCACAATTTGCTGCCAATGCGCAAACACAAACAGTATAACTTGTGCTGTAATGTGAGAAAGGCAAGGCTACAAACAGTAATGCCTTAACACCCCACAATCATAATAAACAACACCAAACACATTTTAACTTATTTTAGATTTGCAATAAATAGTCAACGTGTTTCTTTTAAGGCTTGCGATTTAAGAGTGCACAAAGCATTTAACAGTGATCAAACATTTGACGGGGGCTCCTATTGTTTTTTTTTTCTCAACTGCATAAATATCGTTTTGTCAATCACAGCAAAAGAAAAAACGATCGAACAAACACAGGTAAACAAACATGGAGGAGACACCAATGGCTTCAATATGAGCAGCACATTCACACTAAAGCCAGACCAGGCCCATTCCAGTGGGCTTCACCATCTTCGGAGGAGAACATAAGCCCCACGCCCAGAGCCCCATCGAGCACGTAATAATGATCCCTCTGAACTGCGTGGCACAGCCCCACCAGCCTGATGCTGCCTGATGATCGGTGCCAAGTGGGCAGGCAGCTGGCACTGCACTCAACCTTTTGGCAGGGGGTGCAGAGCACCCTGTGGTCCTCCCACAGAGAGGGGCCGAGACAAGGACGCCGTCTCCATGACCTTCCAATAGACAGACACTTAGTGCCGCAGGAACAGCAGCAGCCCCCCCCCGAAACAGCCTCCCTCCTTGACAGTGAAGGAGTGCGGTGCGTTTCACGGAAGAGAAATTAACACGGTTGGCTGTGAATGGTAGCCAGGGTAAGAGCTCTGTGGAACTTTCCATTAACACGGTTGGCTGTGAATGGTAGCCAGGGTAAGAGCTCTGTGGAACTTTCCGAAGATGGCAAAATGACTGCTTTGCTGTCAATGCCTTAATGACTGCTTCAGTTGATGTTCATGTTTGATTTTTTTTACATGATTGTTTTTTAAAATCCCAGGTGTTTTTGGTTGTTGTGATATCAAAAACAAAAAATCAAAGCAGAAAAAAATGATTTTTTTTCTTTTATCACATTTTTGTCTACTTCTTTTTTTTATTTTTCCACTTTAATTGTGTTTATTTTTTTTTTACAAAGGCATTTGTGTCAGTCTGCTATAATGAGTAAATCCTACTGACTGTTTTGCAGTTGACACACCTAGGTTATGTCACTTGCATGTGCCTCAAATTCCTACACATTGCTTGAGTCCCACTAGCCATCATGTTTCACCCCTCTTCAGGATTTCCAACTGTCAACCCATCAGGTAGCCTGAAGGGCTTTCCCACTGCCCCTTCATGACCCGTATATCATCCAAATCCCATAAGTACATCATGTCCTTGTGCATGTGTGCGTGTGTGTGCGGATGGGGAGAATGGGGTAGGTGGGTGGGTGGGGGGGTTGGAGAGTCAGCCAGCAGGACTGTGGAGAGGCCCAGGCTGGGTAGGGAGAGATAACAACAGCCCTCCTTGGGCTCCCCCCCATGGCAGACAGACACACACAAGCTCAGCCTCACGGGGCCATTCTGATGTCTGTTGATAGAGATAGTCATGTCATGGAGACAGTGGTGAGAGATGGAGAGGAAAAGAGAGGGGCAGGAGAAGGGCAGAAGGAGAGAGAGAGAGAGAGAGAGAGAGAGAGAGAGAGAGAGAGAGAGAGCACACATGTGTTTGTGTGTGTGTGTGTGTCTATGTGTAAGTGTGAGATAAATAGATAGAATAGAGAATAGAGAAGAGAGAGAGAAAGAGAGACAGAGACAGAGTGATTAAGAGAGATAGAGAAACAGGAAGAGAGACAGAGAGACAGAGATAGAGAAAGAGTGAGGGAGGGAGAGAGAGAGAGGGAGAGAGGAGTGAGATAGAGAAATACATTAGGACCAAGCAGGAGCCTTGAGGTCACATTGAAAATGATCCCCATGGACTGGTGTGAGCAGAAGGTGAGCTCAGGGAGAGTAGCGGTGTCACGAACCCCCAGCAGGGTGCACACAATTTGCACTCGCCACACGGAGTAGCAGGGACACCACCGCAGGAGCCAGGAGAGATCAATATAAGACACAGATGGCAAGGAGCAAGAACCTCTCCTCATGTCTTAAGGAACAAGA
>CM050214.1:15187706-15247706 GCA_027475355.1 Coilia nasus
GAGCCCACTCTGGCGTACTCATACAAAAAATGCATGTGTCTGCTTGAGTTCAACCAGTCAACACCACTCTGATTGGTTGGAGCAATACATCTTCGTAACCCAACCAGTAAACGCCACACTGATTGGCCGAAACGACGTGTCAGGCGGCGCGATAGAGTGCATAATCACAGTCAAACGTTAGGTTGCTTTTTTCCCTTTCCCTTTTTCCCCGTCTCTACTGGAGAACCAAATGGCTCTGCCCAGGACGCCAAACTCGTGTTCAGAAAGTTGAAGGTAAGTTGAAAGTTCGGTCAGGTTAGGTAATTGTATGTTCATTTCTGTATTTGTAGTGTTAGCTGTTTTGGCTTTGTGGTCTTAAACCATCGGAATCTGCTGCTGTTATTGGCTAACGTTAGCTATTGCTATAGCATGCTAGTTCATTTAGAATGACTGAAAACGACCAGAGTGCCTAAAAATGTTAATGTTAACCGGAGTTTTAAAGGGGAAAATTTATGTAAAATGAAAATTGGCATGTTAAAACATCATACCGAGTTGGTATATTTGCCGAGGAGCAAAATTGCGCTAGTCTGTTGCATTTAGAACGTCACTATTATTTTTACTGTTTGGCCCAGAAGGCTAACAATGCAAGTAAGATTACGCTATTTTTAAACCATTAAAACAGCTTGAATACACTCCACACTGCATCGGTAGAATAACAAAGGCCATGGTATTCAAAACGAGGCACTGAGAACTTTTTAAGTGTTCACAATGTTTATTAAGAAAACTGTTCACAGGCAGTATAGTTTGCCGTTGTTTCTTGTGGCCGCCATGTGCGGACTCGTGGCGGAAACGAAGTTTTCAGTGCCTCGTGTTGAATGCCAGGGCCTTTGTTATACTGCCGATGCAGGGTGGAGTTTCTCTTTTAATTTATCTCAAATGGTAGACGGGTTAATTGCCTCTGAAGCAACCAACTTGCGAGTTTAAAAGCACAGTTACCAGCAAATTTCGAACATTTTGTGTATTTTGAGTCGCATGCATTTGAGTTTTGTAATTTTTGGATCTGCCAGGGCAGACACAGCCTAACTTCTGTATCTTGACTGTTTCTCTTACAACTGTATTCCATATAGCCTGGTGTCACTTACGCAAGAGAACATATCTATGCTTTTTGGTGAACAATACTTTTATGCATTGAAGTCATTGTTGTAAAGCTTTTAGTTGGCCATTTGTAAACTAGTCTGTCTTTGTCAGGTAGTGTACGGTGCTCTCTCATTTTGGACTTGGTGGTGTCCTGCCCTTTAGGAGTGAAACAACGCAAATAAGGTAAGTGTTGTGACTTCCGCATACCCCTTGCAAATGCCCTAGTCAAACAAAAAGTAAACTAAAGTAACTCCGACTCATGTCTGCATTTACAGATGGTTTTGAGAAGAGAACATGGCAGAAATGCCAAAGAGAACTCGGATCAACTTCTCTGGTATTCAGACAGTGATGATAAACTGGGCATTGCACACCAGCTGGTCGAGCTCCAGGCCACAGTATGGTGATGGGTTTCAGGCACACCAGCAGGTCCAGGCCTGATGGATCACGCTTCAGTAATATGACAGGCCGAGGCATGGTAAGTTCTCTAAAGACCATTTCATCAAAGCACTTTGCAATTTAGTAATTCGTACTGATGCGGCCCTGATTGTTAGGTTATGTCTGATTTCTTCTACTATTCTGTCTATCTACTGTATTGATAACAAACCCAGAAACCGATTACAATAACATATGTGAACCAGCTAGCCTTGCTGTTCTAAGGTCATCATAGTTAATGAACTTGTGTATTTGTTTCAGTGTATCAGAACAAGGTCTTAAACCTGCTGGTTGACCTTCACACTCAGCTCAAACACAACCTGCCTCTTCAGCCATTCACATTGAGAGGATGAAGACCAAGGAAGACTGAGTGGAGCAACACCTCTGTGATGAGCAAGCCTTTGATGCCCTGGTAAGTTTTGCAAGTCTGAAAAAAATATATGGATAGTTTAGCATGACAATAGTGATCTCACACACAGTGCTCTTAGGAGTGTCAGTCATGTATCATGGACTTATTCCAACAGGTGCTGTAACGTGCAAGAATTGGGGGAAAGGACACCAAAGACTGTGTCCACAAAGTCCTTGACAGGTATGTTTCTACATAGAGTATGAAGTTTGTGTGTGTGTGAGAGATGATGGGGTCCTCTCTTTGAACGGTCTGTGGTGTGGACCAGCCTGCATGCATCTTTTACATTTTACAATTTTGGATCTAATTATAGGCATTTAGAAGAAAGCATTCTATTTCTTACCTTTCAGACATTTTTTGCACCATTGACTTGCAATCATTTTCTGTTAATTCTTGTTTGCATAAGTGTCTGAACATATTTTGCTGTGATGTTTTTGTACTAATAACAGCAGATTACCTTTGTATTTCTAATCACTTGTCTTTTCTACTTGTGCAGATGGAGTTATAAAATGTGATTCAACAAGAACAGAGGGCTTCATAAGGCTGTGCGCCTCTAAACACCTTGAACATACACCACAAAGATGGGGAGGTCGAGGTCACGCCACCATTTCTCAGGATTGAAGACTTTTCACTATCCATCAAGCCAGTTAAAAACATGAAATTTAAATACATCCTGTTCCAGACATGGAAAGTCTGGAAATTTATATTTTTTGTGTGAAGTTTGGAAACAGTATGGAATTTTGTGATGTGTTGTCCCCTAAATGTGATATTGATTTAGTTGTGCTTAACCTTACTAAAGTTTTGCGCTGGAAACAAGTGAACCTGAAAATGGAGATTGATTTGAAATGCCATGTTTTTTTTTGTTTGTTTTTATTAAAATTACAATTATATAAAAACACTTCATTTTGTGTATTTCTGTAGATGGACTCTGTATCCTGCCATTTTCCTGTAGCTTCGTATGGCTCAGCAGATTTGCATTGGAAATGCTTTACACCTTTGCATGCATTTTCAGTTACCTGCAGTAAGCAGTAAAGTAGAAGTAGTAAGAAGCAGTAAGCCTATAAGTAGTAAAAGTAGTAAGAAGCAGTAAGCCTATAAGTAGTAAAAGTAGTAGAAGCAGTAAGCCTATAAAACTGTCTAAAATAAGTTTAAATTTAACGTCAAAAAGACGTCGACAACGACCTAATTTGGACTAGAACTGGCTCTGATCTGGCGGTCCCGGGAACGTCGATACCGGACGTACGGAAGACGTTGAAAAAAAGACGTCATCTGGCGTCACAGTCTGCGCCTTAATTCGCCCGAGATGAGACGTACAACAATGTCCCTAGTGAGACGTCTTTTCGCCCGGTCTTTGCGCAGTGGGTATTCCCCACTCATCTCCGCTTGGCTGCAATCAATCAACATGTCAGAGTTGATCAGTATCGCATTTGTCTCGGCGCTTAGTGGGAGCTGATATCACGCACGGTTGGGTAGCTCCATCTCAGGCGAGACTTTGCAGCTCTACAAACAGCCGCTCAGACACCACGAGCAGGTCACGTTCTGAGTCATTAAGAAACCCCGGCACAGCACATCTCGGCGAAATGCATTCCCTGAGCGCTTGAAAAAAAATAAAAATAAAGCTAATTCAAGGTCACAAACGCAGGTGCTGGTGGAAAACACAGCACCGACACTGACCCTGGAACAGAGGGTGCAGAAATCAAAGCCTGTGCGCATGAAGACCTTCCAACCTTTTTCTGTCTGTCGGCCTTTGATGCTGCCTGAAAGGTCATAGAGAGACACAGCCATGCATCACGTATGAGCAGAATAGTGCTACCTTGGGTAGCTTGAACATTATAAGCTACATGTGTTGAACATTGAATTTGACATGGAAAAACAGAGAAGCATTTTCGGAGACATTTAGCCTGAGACTGTATGACTCTAGCATGACTCTGCTTTCTCTCCACAGTGATGTACGATCTTGGACATTTAGCTTGATGTGTTAGCTCCACAGTGACTGTCACAGCATGAATGCTGAGGCTGCCCCTGATAGCTATTATACGCACCACACGGGTCAGGGGTCCACCCTGGGTATTGATGAATGACTCACGACTCATCGTGAATGACTCATGACTCATCGTGAATGACTCATAACTCATCATTGACCTCCAAATTCACATATTGAGCTGATCTTTTTCAAACACCTGACCAAGCTGAAAAAGAAAACAGTATCAAAGGTGTCCTTTACTTGTTGTGATTAGTAATAAAACATGAACATCTCAGACCTGCTTGGGTTAGCAAGCCTGCAGGTAGCAGTATTGGGTCTCTCACTGGCCAATAGTGCACCAGACTGCAGCATCAGTGCAGTAACACAGCCACTACCACTGCTAATCTTGTCTGGGGGTGGTGTTGCACTAGAAAACATCAAAGAGCTGAGAGTTCAGCGAGTTCAATTCGATGGTATACCACTATTGGGTCCAAGAGCAAGGCACTTCTCACTCCAAGTTGCTCCTGGGGGACGATCCCTATAGTTAGTTTATTGTAAATCTGTGTGGATAAGAGCATCTGACAAAAGGCGATTTAATGTAACATTTGGCTGACACATACGTTTAGTAGCATTCTTCAAAGAAACAGATATCAATTTTATTATGAACGCAGATGAGAAACACACACACACACACACACACACACACACACACACACACACACACACACACACACACACACATACAGGAAGGCTCTTTATATTTGAAATGCCATGTCTTCACATGGATAAACTGCCAATAAGAACGCTAACCTTCAGTTTACCTGACTGTAATTACAGTATGCACAGAATTCTTTTCCTACACACACACACACACACACACACACTCACACAGTTGGTCTATTCTTAACAGTCACAATTAAGAGTCATTATGAGCCTCCTGTAGCTCAAGGGGCTGAAAATAAGACTGAAGTGTGGGCTGCTAAATAATGCTAAGTGCTCCAAGCAGTTTACTATTCAACAGCCATACATTTCATAGGCAATAAAGCTAGCCACTGTGTACACTGTCTACTGATAGCAGTCCTTCTGCTTCACACTGAACATCAGCAAATAATGTGATGTTTCTGCAAATATGTCAGGTGTTATTTTGGATTAGTTGTGCACAGACGAAATGTTTTGTTATGCGTGGACTGCCACACTCACAGAAACAGCTCTAAACGGTAAAGATACTTGAAAATATATATATTTTTTACAAATATTTAGATTTTTTTTGCTTCCCTGCAACTAAACAGTTTTTGATGTTACAGAATAATACTGAGTAAGAGAACACATTTAAAAAAAATATATAACACTTGAGATTTCACCAGAACCGGCATTAGCAAGCCAGACAGCAAGATGAACAAAGGAGACACTGAGACAGAGAAAGAGTGAAAGAGACACAAACGGAGAGAGAGGGAGTCCCACAAACATTCCAAAAGAGGAGGGGGCACCCTGCTGTAACAAAGAGAGAGCCAGCAGCACAAGCCCCTTATCACCATCAAACAGATGGGGGGGGAGGCCTGTTTGCATGCATCACCAAGGAGGCCCCTTGGGGTTGGAGCACACAGCTGTCAATCATGCACAAGAGCTTTGCAATTGGGTCAGACATCCATCAATATCCCGGTGCGCAACTCACACCATCATGGCAGACAGAGGGGCTTACAGGAAAAGCGGACAGCATCAGATGGAGAAATACAGAGCTGCAAAAAGGCGCGCACACACACAAACACACACACACACACACACACACACACACACACACACACACACACACACACACACACACACACACACACACACACACAGAGAGTGGTATGGGAGTCACATGGAGAGAAGAAACAGATCCACATGATAAGTAATAGATCGACTCACTTAACCTCACCCACAGAATTAATTCTGTAACAAAGACATTCTGCAGCCACTTACACAATGCCAGCGGGTCGTGTGGTTGTTAATTCATCTCATTTAGAGCATGTGGGCAACGAGAGGCGGCCATGCTACACTTGTGAAAAGATCTTCGGCCACCCACACAACCTACTACATACCTCCTCATCATCATTATATTAAATACATCATAATGACACACTTCAGTAGAAAAGAATAACTGTTAGGAGCCGATGATAACCATGAACTATGGCTGTTAATGACTAACATTTCACGCGTTGTGTGAATAGGGTATTGAGCGGTTTCGGGACCTCCACCTACAGACTCGTGTCTCATGGTCAGGCCTTTATTAACGTACAGCTGGACCTCCTGCATACTGGGCCGCGAGGAGAATAGGAGCTGTTGCTACACACAGAGACTTTAGACAGCACACAGCATCCTTCTCTGTCTGTGTCATACATACACACAAATACACATACACACCAGGGGTGGAAATTAACTGTACAAAATGTGAACCTTTACCAGCCAATGACAAATACGTGGTAAAATTCACCAGCCACTCAACAGTAAATCATCATTCTCTGTCTGAAATCTGCCATCCACTTTCACATTTTACCAGTATGTGGCTGGTAGCTGGTGCCAATTTCCATCCCCATACACACACACATGCATGTGGACACACACACACACGCGCGCACACACACACACACACACACACACACAGTTGCTCTATCCTTCTCAGTCACAATTATGAGTCATTATGAAGCTCCAGTGGCTAAAGGGGCTCGAAATGATTGCTGACTGACTGACCCAACAAATATTCATACTGCTAACAATGTTCACACACTAGCTGGGAAAAGGCTGATTGGCAGAATGCTGAATCATACATTCAGACTGAGCTGCAGGACAACAGATTTCTGGGTTAGTTCACTGTCTTTTGTTTATGCAGTGGTCCATGTCAGCATTGCTTTGGCAGAATCTGCACTGGCTCCAGAAACACGCACAGACATTAATAGGAACACGGGTCTGAATGTGTTTTGTTGTTCTGCGTTACGCTATCATCGGCAAGCGTAGTGCTGCGTACTATTGCGTACACGCTGCTGTAGCAGCCCAGAAGGCCCGCTGCTGAAATTGAAATGTTAATTACACACACCGCAACCCCTCTCATCACCATCATCTCTACCTCATCAAGTACCAGCCTCAGCATGGCTGCCCTGTACGCTCACTGCTCTTTTTAACTGAGAGGCAGAGACAACACTCACAGGGCTGAGATGCCTCCTCCCCCTCCCTCTTCCTCCTCCCATCCTACACACACACGCTCCTCTCTCTCTCTCTCCCTCCCTCCCTCTCCTCCACCCTACTGCAGGAGAGGAGAGAAGAGGAAAGGAGAGGAGCGTAGCGTAGCGTAGCTGAGCTTGGGTAACCATGGAGACGGTGAGGCGGCACGAGGGGGCTGGAGTGGAGCGGAGGGGGGCTCCTGAGGAAGAGGCTGGAAGGGGACTGGAGGAGGTTGGAGGGGGCTGCTGAGGAAGAGGCTGGAGGAGGTTGGAGGGGGCTGCTGAGGAGGAGGAGACTGGAGGAGGTTGGAGGGGGGCTGCTGAGGAGGAGGAGACTGGAGGAGTTGGAGGGGGGCTGCTGAGGAGGAGGAGGCTGCAGGAGGTTGGAGGGGGGCTTCTGAGGAGGAGGGGGCTAGAGGGGGGCTGGAGGGGAGTGGGGCTGGAGGGGAGTGGGGCTGGAGGGGAGTGGAGGGGGGCTTCTGAGGAGGAGGGGGCTGGAGGGGGCTGGAGGGGAGTGGAGGGGGGCTTCTGAGGAGGAGGGGGCTAGAGGGGGGCTGGAGGGGAGGGGAGGGGGCTGCAGGGTGAAGATGGTGCAGCAGATGCTCAAGTGGCTGTAGCCGCGGGAGCCGGTGGTGCTGCTGCTAATGGTAATGGTGTATGTGTGTGTGTGTGTGGTGTGTGTGTGGTGTGTGTGCACGTGTGTATGTGCGTATAATGTGTGAGAGTGTGTGTGTGTGTTTATAGTGTGTGAGACAGACAGAGAGAGAGAGAGAGAGAGAGAGAGAGAGAGAGAGTGTGTGTCTGTGTCTGTGTGTAGGTGGTGTGTGTGGTGTCTGTGTGAGCGTGTGTGGTGTGGTATCGAGGGGGGATATGGGGTGCAGGTACAGCCAGCAGACAAAGGGACACCTATGCTGTACACAGCGCAAAAAAATACACTGCATTTCAAATGCACTCACACCACATCGCTTCTTTTACCGTGAATTATGTTGCATGTTATGTGCTTATTGATATTTACAGATCCAGAGTCTAGATTAAAGAGAAACAAAACTAATGTAAAAAATTTTAGTACAAAGCTGCAACATAAAGGGAAATAGCAAAGGTGAACATAGGAAGGGGTTTAAAGCACTTCCTAAATGCACACTCTATATCTCTGACTCCCAAAGCTTATTAAAGGAGTACTTCCACGAGAAACCGTTTAGTACTTGCTCTTTTCAAATATGATAGGTCCCCCCGAGTTGCATATGCATGCTGCACGTGAAAATGTTATTTCTACCCCGATTGCCTGCATTAGTCAATGAAAGAAAAGAAAAAGGCCGACAAAGTGACGTAAGTTTGTTAATTACAAAAAGCTATGCCACAGCTGTGATTACCAGGGAAGTCTTGATGCAGCACACGTTCACTTGTGAAGTATAGGTAAGTATGTGTGTTTGTTTTAGAAAGTTTAAGTCTTCTATTTCGTTTGCTATAACCAAATGGGCATTCAATGATTGTATTCTGTAACTAGCATAGCCGAAAGTAGACCTTCAAGCTTTGAAACATTTACATCCTTAATAATGAGATATTAATGCTTCATTTTATACAGGGATGACTTTCATACAAAACAGTTCAAAGTTTTAATATATTTGCATGAACCACAGCTGCAGAATACGTCATCTCAACATAACTTCCTTTACAGACAGGAGAAATGGGTGTAATATTTGTCAAGATCTAATACTGCTAGCATATCAACAGAAACATGCTGCCAAACTGCCAAACCTTCATTCTTAACTTTAACACATATGAGACAAGCAAAACCCTTAGAGGGTCTGTACAACTGTTATACACTAAAAATTCGTTGCGACAAGCCAACACACACACATACACACACACACACACACACACACACACACACACACACACACACACACACACACACACACACACACACACGCACACACACACACACACACATTCCCTGCCAACATCCTTTGCAGTTACAAAACCTGCCAGAAGTCTACAACTTTTTGAAGCCATCATTCCTTACTTTTAAACATATGACACAAGCACAACCCTTAGAGAATCTGTATAGCTGTTATACACTAAAAATCCTTTGTGACAAGCCAACACACACACACACACACACACACACACACACAAACACACACACACACACACACACTCCCTGCTAACGTCCTTAGCAGTTACAGAAAATGTCAGAACTCTACAACTTTTTGAAGCCTGAATTTGTGCCTACTTCCAAAGTAAATATTCTGAAGAGACTTGCTACCCCGCTCAAATTTGCATTTGCCGAGCAAGCGAAACTAATTTTCCCCTCGGAGTGTGTTTTTATTGATGAAGATGTGGGCGCGAGGCCTCGATGGAGTCTAATTACAAGACTGCTGCTGCTGCCTGCTATTGAATTGACTAATCAGAGACGGTAGTCCCTGATCATTTTACAGCTGCATCATACACACGTTAAGCAAGAGTATGCACAAATAAGGCACACACACACACACATAACTGAATGCATGCACAAATGCATAAGGACATGCATGTGCGCACACACGTGCACACACACACACAAACACCTTGCATCACAACCCATACATGTATAGATCTTGGCATGTGTCAACACAAGATGCTCAATCTTCTTGATCTGCGACATCTGTGACAGACTTAAACACACTGGACTTCTGTGTCCTGTCAGTATGTCAATCCCATGTAGCAGCACTCCTCCAAAACACACATGCGAACCCACACACACACAAACACACTTTCAGGATAAAATAAATGATTAAAACATTTAAAAATAAGTGAGCAAAAGTTCAAAAAGAAAGATGGTCTTATTAAACCCTTACTGACGGACCCCAACAACAGCCAATATTTCAAAAACATCCATGCTACCGAGAAAGAAACACACATGGGCACATAAATACACATAAATACACACATACACACACACACGCGCACACACAATTTGTCCATTTAAGTGGTTCTGCACGGGGACTTGCTTGACCTCACAGAAAGGAACTGAAAATGAACAGAGGCTTTCAGACCGCCAACGCTTCCGTTCGGTTATTCAGAGAACCAGAAAAGAAAACTACGGCATGGCGGCTGGAAGAGGGAGAAGCACGAACAAGCGTTGACAGGGCCTCAGCATGTCTCAGAGAAGGGGAACGGATCGGAGGGGGGGGTTTAGAAAAGGAGAAGGAAAACACATCGCACTGCACTCACGGTAGTAATGCTATTGGGGAGTGCAGCTTGACTGACAAGCCATTTTACTCCATCTTGAAGCGTGTCAGTTTTTTTCCCTTGCAGTGGACCATAGTCTGCACCGCCTGTCAATGCAAATAACAGATGTGATGTTGACAACCTGTTGGAAACAGCAGCAGCAGCAGCAGTTGTAGGTTGTCTCTTCAAGCCATAGTATATGCCTTACAGGTTGACACAGTACTGCACAGATCTTTACACAGGTTCTAGAAGCCTACAAGAGCTTAGAGTCAGGAAAGAGAGATCCAAACTGCAATGTCTGCACTAAAATGGTTTGGAATGGTTCCTTAATTTCCTTCAGGATAAATAAAGTATGTCTACTACTGGAAGTGAATTACTTTGATTGTTTGAGTAGTGTTTAGTCTAGGTGTGTTATGTAGATGAATGGTAGCCTGATTGTACCATCCAGTAGCCAGTCCAGGAAATGTGCAGTGTGCTTAAACCTCGATCATTTAGTAAATGAAGCTAGCACCCTGGGGTTTTAAAACAACACTATGCAACTTTTTCGAGTTAATTAATCATCTTCATAAGTCGGTAGATGCTTAAATGGGTCATTACCAGGCAAATTCTCGTCTGCCCCGCTGTCTGTGGACACAGTACCATGCTTGTAATATCTAGGCATCTGTCCTGGCACCCTCAGGCTTACAAAGTCTTGAATATCGCGAGAAGCAGGATCATGTTAAATTCTGAAGAAATTCTGATTTTACCTATCTCGGTGGACATGACTACATTCGTATTCACAGGTTACTCTGATCAGTTGAGTTGAAAACACACGCACAGGGTGAGAGGAAGGGAAAACTTCCACTAAACAATTTTTTGTTCCATTTTGTCCATTTACTTGGATACACTAGGGGGAGCTCTGCTGAGAAAAAGCACTCAAGGTTGCATAGCGCTGCTTTAACTCACTTTCTAGCATGCTCGACTCCAAAAGTGCTGGGAGTTGTGGGTTCGAGGGCAGACTAATACAGGGCTGGACAGCATGCCCTACTCAATGCAAGTTACACTTGCGTCTATGATGTCGGAAAAGGTAGAAGTGGAAACCAGAAGACAGCTTTCAGAGTGACACCATAACGACAGGTGCAGCACCAATCTAGCCTTCATTAAAAAAACACATGCTGCTTGCAAAAGGGAGCTGGCTGTTGCAGTACCCTCATTAACATTATAAAACACATTAACTTTTCCTCAATCTCTTATCTGATCACTGAATTACCAATATGTACAAATGGTATTATATAAATAAAGTTTTCTTACCCCAGGAGAATAAAACACAACTACAACCAAATTGCACAGGAAAAGGTGTTTGTATTAAACAAAGAAAAGACGGGAACAAAAATGAACTGCTCTGCACAGCACAAAAACAGAAAGACAGAGAGAGAGAAAGATAGAGAGAAAACGAGGGAGAGAGAGAGAGAGGGAGAGAGAGAGAGAGACTTTCCCTCTAACAATCACACGCATGCACACAGAGGGACTAAGGGAGGGAGAGGGAGAGATAGCTAGATAGAGACAGACAGAGAGAGAGAGAGAGAGAGAAAGAGAAAGAAAGGCCATTGTGGTGATGTTCTCCACCCATCTTCTGGGAGAAGAAGCGAGGCAACGTGGCCCTGGTGTCACTGCTGTATCCACAGCCCTGCTTTAACAGCCCCTGTGCTGAGCCAATCTCCAGCGGTAAATACAAGCACAGTCGTACCACAGAATATGCTTCACACAATCCAATTATTCCTTATCAGGTGGGTAAATGAATAGCTGGCGCGCGAGCACCTGACCCTTTTCCTTGCAGCAAGGAAGGCGATGGAGGGGAAAGGAGATTTTTTTTTTTTTTTTGGTGGAGAGCAGGTGGCTGGGTTACTGCTATTGTGTGAAGAACATTATGAGTAGCACATACATTAACAGTGTTCTGGAAATGAATACCGGGTGTGTGTGCGCACGCGCGCGCGCGCGCGTGTGTGTGTGTGTATGAGGGTGCATGCATGTATGTGTGTTTGTGTGTATGTCTCTCTTCCAAACCCTACAAAACAAACACAAAAAGAGAAAGAGAGAGCGAAAGAGAAAGAGAGAGAAAGAGGGAGAGATAAAGAAAGTAGCAATTTGAGGGGTGAGAGAAAGAAAGAGAGAGAGAGGGAGAGAGAGAGAGGGAGAGAATGCTCCCTACCAACACCTATATGTACTGTACTGTCTCTGATGTTCTTTGTGTTGGTGCTTTAGAGTGACTTCACCTCCACACGGTACAGTACTGCGGGTGAATAATGAATTACCACTTGCGCATCCAGAAACTGCTCCACAAACACAGGGCAACTATAGGCCTTATGGGCAGGAGCTAAATAAGCCATAGTGTGTGTGTGTGTGTGTGTGTGTGTGTGTGTGTGTGTGTGTGTGTGTGTGTGTGTGTGTGTGTGTGTGTGTGTGTGTGAGAGAGAGAGAGAGAGAGAGAGAGAGAGAGAGAGAGAGAGAGAGAGAGAAAGAGAGAGAGAGACTGTGGGGGAGAGGGAGGGAGCGGGGATAGAGGGCTCTATGATCTGTGATGAGTGTGCAGGTTGGTTATTACAGAGAATACTGCAGAGGTGAAGAAAATTCACTCTCTCTCTTGCTCGCTCTCTCTATCGCTCTCTCTCTCTCTCTCTCTCTCTCTCTCTCTCTCTCTCTCTCACACACACACACACACACACACACACACACACACACACACACAGAAAGGGAAAGAGTGAGTGAGCAAAAGGATGAAAAAAGAGATGCTGACTTGTAAGACCTCTTTTTATTACACAATCATATCGATCATGGACACCTACAGAAAAAAAAGAACAGGTAGCCATAACGCAACTACAACACTACAGAGAAAGCCATAAAATAACAAAGAAACACAGGATGGAAAGACGATAGAAGGGAGAGGGGAAGAGAGAGTGTGAGTCAGGGAGTAAGTGAGTGAGAGAGATAGAGAGAGTGAAAGAGAGAGAGACAGACACTTTCACTCTAACACACACACATGCACACAAAGAGAATAAGGGAGGGAGAAGGAGAGGAAGAGGGGGAGAGAGAGAGAGAGAGAGAGAGAGAGAGAGAGAGAGAGAGAGAGAGAGAGAAAGAGAGAGACAGAGAGAGAGAGAGGAGACTTCTGCCTGTTACATAAGTACAGAGCAGGCTGAGTCTGGGAGACGCACATCAGGAGGTGCCTGCTGTGAGCTGTAAGCACTCATGAAAGAGGCTGCCACTGTTCCCAGCCTGCAACTGCCACTATCAGTGTCCATGATCACACACACACACACACACACACACACACACACACACACACACACACACACACACACACACACACACACAGACTCACAAATACACAAAAGCACAAACACACACAAAAGCACAGACACACATAAAAACACAGACAAAAACACACACACACACACACACACACACACACACACACACACACACACACACACACACACACACACACACACACACACACACACACACACACACGACAGCACTGTGACTAGCCAGGAAGTTCACTCTGGCCTGTTTACAGCCCAACAGGGGCGGCCACCAAAGGCACAGAGGTGAGATGCGAAGCACTGATTTTGTATCCACCTAATGGCCTCTGTCAGATGTGGGCGAGCAGGAGATTTAGCCAGGAGACCACAAGAGCAGCCTTATTTGTGTACACATGTGCAAGGGGAAATGAACTCACATAAGCGTGGACACACAAACTCTCCACTGTGCACACATTAGGGCTGCTCAATTAATCGAATTCTAATCGTGATAACGATTTCAGGGCCAAACGATCTCACAACACATAAAATCGAGGGAAACAATGTTTTTGTCTTAATTATTTTCTACTGTTTGTACTGTACATTAGATGTATACATTAGACATTTCTACTGTTTGTACATTAGACATCAAAGGAGATGTTTACGAAGAAAGGTATTAGGGAAAATCCGAAGGTACAAGAATGTTTTTTCGAAATGTTTTTGAATACATTTTCAATAAATGAAGCATGTTACTGAGGAAAACAAAATAATCGTTTCAATAATCGTGATTTCAGTTTTGGCCCAAATAATCGTGATTCTAATTTTTTCCATAATCGAGCAGCCTTAGCACACATATGTACACACAAACACAATTTCATGGCCCACTTGCACAGATTTATGAAAAAAAAAAAAAAAAAAACATACACACCCATACATACAAAACATACACACACATACATACACACACACCCATACATATATGCACACATTCCTTCTGACACACACACACACACACACACACACACACACACACACACACACACACACACACACACACACACACACAGTGGGCTATTAAGATGATGGATGGCTGCAGAGCCAACACGTGACATATCTAGTTCTAACAGAGTCTACGGGGGATTGCAGTACTGGATTCCCCCCTCATATACATACAATTCACTGTAGAGGGCTTGTGGTCCCAAAAAACACATAGAGACAGACAGAAAGAGGAGGGAGAGAGAGAGAGAGAGAGAGAGAGAGGAGAGAGAGAGAGACAGAGAGAGAGAGAGAAAGGCTCTGGCTCAACCATGCTCCAACAATAGTTTTGCTTTTCTCCTCAGTCCTAGCAACAAGACCTGTCAAAACCAGAAGGTAGTTAAAAAGAGAGGTTAACACAGTCATGGAACCCCCTTCCCTTAAATCTTTAACAACAGTGGGACACACTTGAGACTCAGAAACTACCGGTGGTGGCCAACATAGTGTAGGGACACCCTCTGCTCCACCTAGCCTGGTAAACCAACCCCTCGTACTTCATTTCATGTTGTAGAGAGGGTCTGGACTGGAATCTCTTGAGGGTCATTTAGTCAGCCCAAGCAAGACCGATCCAATCAGCGAACAAAGGGTGTGTTTGTAAGCAGTGACGTTGACCTTGTGTGCTACATTTGAATTTGTGCGTAGGTAGGCTAATTGCATACGTGATGACCAGGCGTTAGCAATTGGGTAAAGGCAGAGGCACTTTTTTGAAACTTCAGCAGAGTCCATACCTCCAACAAATTGTTTCTGACGGTGTCTGGTCCAGACCCTCTGTACAAAATGAAATGAAGTATGAGGGGCGGGTTTACCAGGCTATGCTCCACCAACACCAGCAGCAGTTCCACCACTTACCACCACCAGCAGCACTACAGCTACCACTGGTGTCGCCCTCACTCTCCCTCACCCTGCCACTTCTCATACACCGCCGCTGCTAGGCAGAGGCAGCACCAAAGTGGTGATGTTTTAAAGTTGTTTGCAGGGAGTGCTGGTTTTTAAAAAACCCTTTCTTAAACTATTACTCTGCGGTACTCTTGGGTTTGAATGTTTGGAATGCTCGAGGGGAGTGCAGTCGATAGAAAGGGAGGCAACGGACGCAGAAGGAGTTGGGTACGATGGTGCCTGGAACTGAGGAGTTCATGGGAAAACGGGCAGAGTCCCAAAATCACATTTTTCAAGTTATTCCCCTCATTGGTAGTTGGACTGAAAACCCCAGCTTTTTCAAAAGTAATTCTGTGAATACATGAGCATAGTCTTGAGCTAGAAGCATTTTAAAATAGCATTTACTTATAAAACAAAATCATAAGTCAAAGTTATAAATTACATTTTCTTAGTGTCTGCATTTTGTGACCATGCCCTTAGGGTTGATATAGCGAACTCCCAACACACATATGCAGAGCTCCGCCTTTAAAGCAGGACAGGGCTCTGGCTCCAGTACCAAAGGGCTTGCAGCTAAAGGAGCTGGAGGCAGATGTGCAGTGCCTTGCATGACCTCTGCATGTAGCTAGTAGCTATGGGGGTCAAACGGCCCCAGCAGAAGCGGAGATCGGGGCCCGGTGACCTGGGGCCCCTGACTGCTATCACACAAGGCTAAAAAACAAGGTCCCGCAGTGCAGTGCACTTTGACACAGAGCACAGCTTTTGTGGAGCGAAAGGGTCTGTTCAAGTTCACCCTGCCCTGTGTAACAGTGAGGTGGGTACAATGGAGACAGGAGAAGAGGGGAAGCACTGGCAGAGCGGAGAGAGGTTGTGATTGGGGAATGGCTTTTGTAAGTGTACTTTATTGTGAATAAATAGAGTGATTGGTGCGGGCAGGCAGAGAAATATACAAGCTGTAGATAGAATAACCATTTCACGTTTATGAGCCAGCAATTTGTACACTGCTCTCTCTCTCTCTCTCTCTCTCTCTCTCTCTCTCTCTCTCTCTCTCTCTCTCTCTCTCTCTCTCTCTCTCTCTCTCTCTCTCTCTCTCTCTCTCTCTCTCTCTCTCGCTCTCTCAAAGACCACAATAGGACAATAAGAGGTGTACAGAAGTGGAAGTGTACAGAATGTAAATAAAGACAAGACGGTGTGATTCAATTAGTGGGTTATTTCATAAGGCTAATTTGCCACATTTCTATAATTAAGAGAGACGTTCAAATGAACCATTCCTGCAAAGAGACTGTCTGAAGAGGTGCAGATATGACAGACATTAACATATGGAGAGTGTCACACTAGTGCTAGCACACTAGCACTAGCACACTAGCTCCTCCTGTGCCTCCTCCAGACTCCAGATGCCTCCACGCCAGGCTGGGCGCTCATAATCTTACACTCAGTTCTCACCTGGCCTGTGGCTTTCAAAGAGTGCCAGCCATGATTCATACAACTGTGTGTGTGTGCCTGTGGTAGACAAACTACTGAGAACTCTCTTTCTCTCTCTTTGTCTCTGTCACACACACACACATACATACACACACACACGCACACACACACACACACACACACACACACACACACACACACACACACAGTCTGTCTAACCTCATCACTGGGCACATATGGAGCAGGGTGGAGACCTCTGGACACATATACCATCACTGGACACCATCTGTGTGTGTGTGTGTGTGCGTGTGTGTATGTATGTGTGTGTGTGTGTCTTTTCGTGTGTGTGTGTATCTGTGACAGGAGGTGCGAGCTGGGAGGGAAATGTGTAACCCAGAAGGCAGCTGTCACCAGGCAGGCCTCAAACCTGCTGGCTTCCCACACACAAACACAAACACACACTTACACACACTCACACAAACACACACATACAGTACTCTCACACACACACTCACACAAAATCCCCCCAAAAAAACTCCCTGAGCTGGGAGCCACGGACGGTGAATGTCAAGCGAACACAATCCCCCAAAACAAGCGAAAGGGCAGCTCTCTGGCCACTTGAACCGAATTCCGCCTGATTGGATCAAACAGCTTACATCAGGATTTTACAGTAAGCTCATTCACATGCCCGAGCAGTAAACAAAGGGCCCTATAGTCTCCCTTTCTTACCCTCACAGAGAGAGCTAAAAAACACATGACAAAGCTTTCCTAGTTTGTACTGCTGTCGGGGAAACACCCACCCTGTCCTGGGGGCCTATTGTGCAGTCTGCATGCTAGGCTAGGCTACAGTAGGCTAGGCTAGGCTAGGCTAGGCAAGAAGAAGGTTTGCGCACAGGAGTTTCAGGGCCAGTGTTTACAATAGGTGACCTACCCCACAGACCCAGTTTTGTTTTGGGTGGTGTCAGTGGTTAAGTTGGCTTTTGTAAGGAGAGGGAGCCCTTCTTTACTCACAGTGGTGAATATCTCACTCTATTGTATTACCATAAATGCTGTAGCAGAGGGAGCTCAGCTCCGGCTGGCTTTATTGGCGAGGTATGGAGGGGGAGCTGAGCTGCGCTCTGGAGGGCTCTGGCCCACTTTAAACTCTGGGTGGTGTATGCACGGTTGACCTTTGCTCTGACTGCTCGGTGTCATCTGTGATAGGCATCACTGCCACCAGGCCAGCCTGATCGGGTGGCACATGGGGCCACAAGGCGTCCTTTCATGCTCCTTTCATGCTGGTCTTATGCCTCACAAAGACCGCTAAGATGGGTGACCCGACGTCACGGTTTGTGCGGGACAGTCCCGATTTTGAGTTGCAATTTTGTGTCCCAAGTCCCAACAAAAGCCCACCAGGATGCTAAAATGTCCCGGTTTTGATGTTTTTACTGGCCAGTCAACGAGAATTCATAATTATGCTAGACCGTGCCCATTTGTGTCGTGCATGGCAACCATCGATGCACTTTCTTATAGCAGGTAAAATTAGTTTTTGCCGAAGCAAACAGACTATATAAAAGACATGATCTGGCACAGCAACTTGTTTTTTGCAATGGTGTAGACATGAAACACTAAATTATCTGGACACTTTGGTCGCATATTAATGTTTGTGGTTCTTTCATGTTAGGTTGGATTTGGATAGGCTACTCGTATTTCACAGTGTTCATTAAAGTATCAGCTGATTTTAAAGTGAAAGCGGCTTGGCAGAGGTCTGCACTCTCCGAGTGCTTTTCTAGTTGTAGTAATCCAGTTTTAATAATAATAATAATAATAATAATAATAATAATAATAATAATAATACATATAAAATTATTTAAATTATTCCCATCCTGCATCAAAGCTCCATGGTGCACAAGCACACATCCCACCTGCCTACGTCTACAATAGCTTCATGCTTAGCAAACGACAGCACAATAGCACCTGAGCCTCACCGGTGCATGCACCCACACACAGACACACACACACACACACGCACACACACACACACACACACACAAACACACACACATCCACACACACACCCATACACATGCCCACACCTGTGATGAACCTTACACAAAGCATGAAATGGGTACAAGCAATGTCCATTCAAGCATGCAGATATCCCATTCATATAAACAGGACCATTAAAACCACACTCCCTAAACGGAAAAACATCACAGCTCTGAGTGCTGCACACATTCAAGAAAAGCATTCTGGGGGAAATATGCACGTGTGTGGTGTGCTGATCATGGTATTCTAGTCTGTCCTTCTCAAATACCAGACTTCGGGTAAGCATCTCAAGGGATGAGATGAGAGGACAACTGGCTCCTTCAGTCATTCACAGATCACCCTGTCCACTCCAGTCACACTGCTTGGAGCAAAGGGCATTAAAAAGCAGCACTGGATTATATTGACAGCAAAATGTGTTTGTAAAACCAAGTCAGAACTAGGCATGTTAAAGGAGCTAAGTTGTAAGCAACTGCAAACTTTTTGGAGTTTGAAGATGTTTCACCTTTTATCCTTATCTATCCTAAGAGGTGAAACGTCTTCAAGCTCCAAAAAGAAGTCCAGTTGCTCACAACGTAGCTCCTTTGAGTACCATGACTTGGATGAATGAGAATCTACACAGACAACTAGGTATGTTGTTTTTTTTCACCTACTGAAATCAAATCATCTAATTTAGGCGATGTGCTGGAAATAAAAAGATCAGTAGCAGAAATGAATGGCTTGGCTGGACCTCTGGCAAGTGGATCTGGGATGGCATCCAGTAGTGAACCATGAGGGTCTAGGACTGGTTTAGTGACCCACAATGGCCCTTCAGGATACTGCCATTAGCACATTGTTATTCCTGGTGTGTGCTCAACCTGAAAATTTGCTTGAAATTAACTGTGCTGTCCAGGAAAACAAGCTATTCATTTTCACTGTCATGGAGGCCGTGAAAGTGAGCACAGCTTTGTTTTGTTGCATATTAGCTCTGTAATGCATACTATTAATAGAACTGATATCCAACAGAGTTGTAAGAGATTCTGAATCAATTCTGAATCAATTCTCAATTCTGAATCACAAAATAGCCGAATCGCTTTTGCATGCTGTTCAGCCCTTGCGCCTCTTTGTGTCTAGTATTTGTCTTGCTGCCTGTTTCACTTTGCCAGTGGTGGCATCTTTAAAAAATGTAAACCCAAACACCCTCGCCTCTGCACAGCACTGTGGTGAGCAATTTGCCAAAGCGGGGTATTTCGTGACCTACTATTGTCATCCAGGCACATAAAGACATTACAATCACAAGACATCTGCTTCTCCAAAAAAATGATTCTCATTTAGTGTAACAGAGCATTGTCTTTCTACTTCACCATACAATGCTTTGTCAGACAGAGAGGAGAGGCGAGGCGAGGCGAGGAGAGGAGAGGAGACGGGGCAGAGGAGCTAAGCTGTAGAGACTTCTAGAATGATGAGACGCCCAGACACAAAGGAAACACAAGGAAAGCCCTGAATAAAGCCCTCTCAGCGTCAGCACCATCACCCGCCCTTCTGGTAGGATTGCCCCCTTGCAGCATGTCCTCCCTGCTGTAGTCTAGACAGCCTTGCGCCAGCCAATACAGCCAACGCCTGCCTACTGCTGCTGCTGCTACTGGGGCCATCAGACACGCCCTACATGCCTCGTGCAGCACTCTTCAATACGCTAGTCTGCGTGTGTGTGTGTTTGTGAGAGAGAGAGAGAGAGTGAGAGAGAGAGAGAGAGAGAGCAATGTTGGGTGACACTGAGAAACAGGCAAGTGTAAGGTGCAAGGAGTGTGCATACATTAAATGTAATTCCGACATTCATTATAAATCGTAGCTCCTGCCACAGGGGTGTTCATTAAAGTTTCATATGTATGGATACCATTAATTATTCACTATAATTCATTATAAATACAGGCTTACACAAATGAAAATATATGGAGTAATTATGGAGTTTTATAACTGCTGTGACAGATTACCTTTCATCTGAAAAGCCTAATGATGCAAAGGTATATGTTAATCGACTGTATTAAGTGAGTCCGGTCTTTAACAGACCAATAACCGTGTGAGAGAATCCTTCCACAAGGATAACACATAAACATCCGCTTGACAGATCACTGATCAGGTTGCTACCACTGTTCACGTGCGAAATGTAAAAGAACACCAATTCTCTGAGCTAAAAACACTACCAGTGCAGGGTAGGCTTGGTCGGTATCCAATATTTCATAGCCCGATATGTTCCTGCCATGATAACCCGGTATGCCAGTATGTCATATATGTGTCTGTAGGTATGGCCATATTTCATCACCTTAAGCTTAGTAGTACCGAAGGATTTAACATATCACAGTCTTGTTTCTTTATTACAACTTCTCACGTGGAATGCAAGAAACTGTGTCCTTTGTATCAGCCAGAGCATTTCTTTACCGTTCTGGTGTTGGGAAACAAATTCAGAATGTTTAACTGTGACCTGTAGCAAGCCACGGTATGAAAAATGATACCTGTGGTATTTCAAAATACCCCGGTATACGGTATTTCAAAATACCCCAGTGTACAGTATTTTCAAAATACCGCCCAAGCCTAGTGCAGGGTTTTGTTTTGCCTCTCTGAGCCAGACAGACACACCCTTCAAGAAGCACACACACAGCAGGACCACGAGTGTGTTAATAAAACATGCCGGCAGTGTCTTGGTGCTGCCTGACTATGTGAAACGGAGGCTCAAAACAAACAACTAAAAATTGGACAGGATTGAAATAACAACACGGTCTCAGTGGAGCACAAGCTTCAGATGTTCACATGTTTTAACTACCCTTCTTTGGATCAGGTTTAATTGCAAAATTACAAACTCTCTTGAGAGTTAAAAAAAACACTGATGGATCCTCTTTAATCATATAAACCATTTAAATTTTAACCATTTTAACTAAGACACTCAACCCCTAAAGGTGACTAGTTCATAGTAGTACAATTTTTTGTAAGATTCTGCAGAACTGCATGGGGCTGCTTCTTTTCATGTTTAAATATCACATATTTGATATCTTGTATTGTTCGCTTTAAGGCATGGGTCGGCCGGGTGGTAAGGGGTCTTTATTTGTCGTTTCTGAGATGTACTTTTACTCTAGTTGCTCTGATGTTCTTACAGTATGTACATTTTTTTGCAAAAGTCAGAAAGTGACTACACTCTTTTCTTGCTCATTCAGTTTTGCAAAATTTGTAATATTTGGGTGAGCAGTTTCTTAATAAAAAAAATATCACACACACACACGAAATAAATCCTCTGGTTACCATCCAACTCCCCCATCATCGGAGACCCTCTGCTTGAATGGCACTGGATACTATGAGGCCGTTTTATTGATGCAGCCTGAAAAGGCCATTTGCGGCAGCCCCCTCATCCTGTCCTGCTCTGTCTGTTGGGCTATCTTTAAACCGCAGCCTCCATGGGGCCTCCCCCCACCCCCACCCCCACCCCACCCCTTAAAACCACTCATGCATCATTTATCGGCCGAGCTGCTTCTCTCGCTGTGAGGAGAAGGGTGTGTGGGGAGAAGAAAGTGAAGGAGGAGAGACCGAAAGAAGCAAAAAGATGTCCACATCGACACATCTCTTCAGCTCATAAACGCTTGCAAGCCCGTCTTTTTTTGGCCGTTTTGTGGTGCACAAAAGCATATACTGGAGATTTGTGTGGAGGAGTTGAGGTTGCCTTCAATGAAAAAAGGGTGGAAAACACGAAATGTACAGAGAAAGACTGAAAGAGAGAGCAATGGAGTGGTGGAGTGAGAGGAAAAGAGAGAGAGAAAGAGAGACAAGGAAAGAGAGGATGCAGTATTATGACTGCAATTCCAAAGCAGTGGAGTGGTAGCCTGGGTGTGCCCATACTGCCTGTGACGCTGCATTTGCATTTCACGAGCAAGTCAGTCTGGCCAAGCTGCCTATCTAAACCATTTCTGCTCGGCCCTCGGATAGGGGGCAAATGAAAATCGAGCATTTTAAAAGGCAATGACGCGGTAGTTCAGCGACCGGAAATCTATCTCAGTCACTGTAACAGCAACTGTAAGATTTCAATGCAGCTGTAGCTGCTGTTTTGGACAAATTCAAAGGGAAGTTCTCTCTGAAAATAGAGCAAAGGGCAGCCCTTGAAGCATTTGTTGCAGGAAAGGACGTTTTCGCAATCCTACCGACCGGCTTCGGTAAAAGTTTAATTTATCAGTTAGCCCTGCTGGTAGCCAAGTCGATGGGGCTTTGCGAGAACGCTGTTGTTGTGGTCATTTCGCCTTTGTTTGCACTGATTCGTTTTTCGAATATCAATATTGAATGACCAACACCAGCCACTCTCATGTTCACCTCACAAGTCCGACAAAAATCATTTAAAGGTGTACTTCCACGAGAAACCGTTTAGTACTTGCTCTTTTGAAATATGATAGGTCACCCCGAGTTGCATATGCATGCTGCATATCAAAATGTTTTTCTACCCCCATTTTCTATATCAGTCAAAAGAAGACAATAGGCTGGAAATGCTTTAAATGATGTTAGCCTGTGACTCGCATAAGATTAGCAGGCTAGTTAAATGACTGAACTGCATTTAGCCGGGCACTTGCACTGTTTGTCATGCAAATATTACCATTCTGAAACATTCATTGACAAACGGTCAGGAAGCGACTGTGCTTGTGCCATCTCTCTTTCCTCTTCGGATTCACGATCAAACACATGAGGCTGTATCTCCGAAGACATTCTGTGTGCAGTTTTAGCGGTGTCGACTTTTCCCCACTCTGCTATCAAGTTGACTGTGGGGCAAAGGAAGCTGCAGGGAGCGTGTCACGCCTCCGGTGAAATCGTGTCGTTCTCCCGGCCCCACCCCCTCCACCAAACTAAAACAGCCTGAAACAGAAGCACTAAAACATTTTTTTCATCAAAACCAGCGCACAGGACAATTATCAATACTAGAGAACACCGCAAAATTAATGAAAACATGATGGAAGTACACCTTTAACGCCATTTCTATATGACTACAGGCTACTACTACTTTTTGTTTGGATCAAGCAGTTTCTTTCGCTGCGTATACTGTACATCAGAGGACAGATGGGTGTGATTGGTTGAAGCTTCGTCCAGTACCAAACAGAGGCATTTGAAAGAGGCGGGTTAAGCCCTGAGAAATGGGTTTACAACACAGCTTGGCCAGACCAGTGCTCGCAGAGCATTGACAAGTCGCAATAGCCAGGCTGGTGGAGTGGTGGCGTGAGAGCAATAGAGAGAGGGAAAGAGACTGAGGTTGCCTTCAATGAAAAAAGGGTGGAAAACACGAAAAGTATAGAAAAAGACTGAAAGAGAGAGCAATGGAGTGGTGGAGTGACAGCAAAAGAGAGAGGGAAAGAGAGACAGGAAAAGAGTGGATGCGGTACTATAACTGCAATGCCAAAGTTTCATTCATTCTTCCGTACAGCAGATGACTAATCTCATGACCTCACACACTCCACTGTTCTCTGGCAAATGGAAAGATACAGCTCGGTAGGGCTGGGCGATATGGCTGAAATCTGTATCACGATATAAGTGTTTCATATTGGTCGATATCGATAATTATTGAAACATTGTGTGACCTATTTAAAATAAGTAACAGGAGGGAAAAAATCTAAATTTAAACATTTTTATTTTTAACTTAACCTTCCTCTGACAGCCAATAAGCATTCAGGCAAAATGACTGTCAACACACGTTCAATGTTACAATCACAATCAAAACTGAACAATTATCAATAAGCTAATAAAGTGCTTAACAAAGCTGAAGTGTTATAAAGACATGCAAAGTGTTAAATGTAAACATAGCGAAACCTGATACCTGAGAAGAACTATCATATATGTATATAGTTTTACTGCATAATTTGCAGACAACATTTGTCTGACTACGATGAGATTTGTAAACTCCAAAAAAGCTCCCATACTGGTGAGCAGAGCTTTCTGTTCTTAGGGCTCATTCACACCAAACACTCTGCATATTCAGCACGTGGCCGTTTTCTGTCCGTATTCGTTTAGAATGCATCTTAACAAATTAGACTCTTCACACCGCACGCGTGATCTGAGCGTATTCTGTCCCTATACAAACATATTGTATACTGATACGCGCTGTACACGCTCAAGTTGGTGTGAATGAACCCTTATCCACATTTTCCTCGCTCGTCACAGTGGCACTCATCTTTCTTTCTTGACCATGCTGTTTCTGGAAAAAAACACGACTACGAGACAAGAGATGGCGCAACCAAACACGATACTGTGACATGATTGGCTATTAGCGTGTCACTCCCCATACGTTGCTAGGCTACAGAGGACGAGTGCCTTTGCTCATGCAACCAAGCTTGCTTCGCAACAAAGATTTAAAGCGGCGCTAAATCAGAGAGGGCTCTGACTAAACTTACGCCGTTTTCTTAAAAAAAAAAAAAAAAAAAAAAACATTCTATCGAACGCATTTTCTATTGTTATCGAGTAGGTGTCTATCGAGATACATATCGTTATCGTTTTATCGCCCAGCCCTACAGCTCGGCCTTCCACAGGTTTCCTGTGCAGTGCCCATGAGCATGACACAAAGCAAGGGTAAAGTACACCTGATATCTAGCTGTGCATGTCTTGTGTGAAAAACTAGCCCAAAAGGTGGATGCTAGTATCCCAGTGATTTGAGATACGACTGTAGGCTAATGTATTATATACACAAAAACCCCAGCTATGGCAGGGAAGATAGTATACTGTGATGAATCACCAAACATACAAAGAGACTTGGGCTAATTTGTCCCGCAACCTTGCAAATACACACTTGCACATTAGTTTTATCCACAGTTAATGCGTACCATTTTCAAAGTGACAAACCAGATCCAATCAGAAGCACATCTGAAGTAGTGCCATCAGGAAATGCAAACTTGCTCCAAGCAGGGTGACTAAGACATGCATCAGTGGGCTCGGCAAGCATCGTAAACTGGGAGGGGAGGTACGGTACAAGTCCACTTACGGCTACGGTAGATATGACAACCACTTGGCAGAGACGAGATGAGAGGACACTTCCACAGACTTCCACTTCCCGTCATTTCCATCTGTCACTGCGCACTGTGTCCCTAAGCAAAAGTCTACACATGTTCACATGTTTTTTTTCTGACACTTTTAAAGCAATTTCATTTCACAGAGTGTTAAATTATGCATCACACAAACATTTTATAGTACTCATTTATGTTTCCTTCTAAGTGACAGCAACCTAGTCTTGCCATTCAGTATTTTTAGAGTAAAAGGTGTATTGTGCTTACACTTACAGCTGTAATATAAAAAAAACTCCAAAGAGAATATGAAAAGCATTTGTCTATGTGATGTGAGAAGTGTCCATTTTTGCATGATTGAGGTAGTGGGTAGTTTTAGCCATAATCCATGTGTCCTGATAACCTGTCTCTGACCTTACAGACCAGAAGTCTGATCCAATTTCCAGCCTGAACACCCTTTACATGCAACCAGTACCAGCTTTTAATCTGCCCAGTTCCCGAGAGGTAGTGTGATTTCAACACTATGTAATATAGTAATTTATTACATGGCTCTTTGTGCTGACAAACAGCCCATTGACATTGACATCCCATTGAATGGGCCACTCCAACGTTCGGAGGTCAAATATCTTTGTATAATGACCGCTAACAAAGTAGAATGACCGCTGTCAATGGCAATGCCAATGGTTTTGTGCTTCTTTCATATCACTCCGCAAGTAGTCTGTTCATTTATCGTAACAGAATCGTAACAGAGCTGCAACGAGTTATTTAGCAGCTGGACACATTGCTACACAAAACTTATACATTCTATTTCCTCGATCCTCGAAAATATTGAAAATATGACATTGCTAGAAGTGTCTATTATTTTTTGGAAAGTAGCCGTATAATAAGCGGAATAATGTTCTGCGAGTTGGTCATTTTCGTGGAATAAGCCCCGACAGAGTGATGACCCCGACACGAAGCAGAGAACTTTATCCCTTACTTACGTCATCCCTTAAGTCGCTGGTGTTTGCACACTACATGACTGATTAGCAGTGGAGAAAAATTCCAGGAGAAATCTCCAATGTACATTTTTTCAACATACATTTAGTCAATACCATGAGCATGGGACTAAAACTGTATGTGTGTAATGTAATGTAATTTATTTATTTGAACAGGGGTAATGTACGATAAAACATTACCTTGTATAAGGGGAGATAAATTACTCGAGGTTTTGGCAAATGCTGCGATTTCTTACTGGTAGTCTCTGGGCAGGTAGCTGGAACAACAGCTTCATGAATATGACATAAATTTGTAAGTGGAGTATAAAAACAGGTCATTAAAACCTTACAAACAAACCACATCCCATTCCCTGCCCTATCTGTCAACACTGCATAACTTCCAGCGAAGTTAAGCTGTGTGCCTTGCGAATGCATTTAAACTAAATAGGTTATGAGTAAAAATAACTCCCGCAGTCGTTACTTCCTTAATATTTAATTTAGCCATATTTCATTCAGCGATAAAAAAAACCATCCTGAACCTTCATACATACAGACTCATATTTCGCTAGCAGAACCCAGCTGGGGAGTAACTGTGTTAACAGGGCTGCTTGAGTAGGTATATATCATTTGGTGTTGAACAGAAAAGACAGTGTCCTTGCACCCTCCTGAGATTATGTATTGTTTTTGTTAGCTGGTAAAGGGTCAACAGCAGTCAAGTTGCCATAGCAAAGGGCACTGTGACATAAGCAACTGCCAAGGAGACCGCAAACAATCCGTACACTGTGTGCAAGTGAAGCCCATCAGACGTAACTCCGGAGTGACCTCCATGACACGCACGTAACCAGTGAGGCCTTATGGTGCAGTCCCTGCAGAAGACTGGCAGAAGAGGTATACAGATGGTCAACCCAGTCTTACTGTCAGACAAACACACAGGCAGTGTTTGGATTATGTGCGTTGGGAGTTGGGAAAGCACAAAGTGTGTGTACAACAGACATTAACACATCAAATGAACATCCTTCAGCAGAATTTCAGGAGGCGACAATTTGCTTACAGAGGAAAATGCTTACAGACCAGCATGTGTGCAGTTTTTTCCTTGTTTAATATGCTAATATGGGACTGGTACTAGAATCTGCCACTTGCTTAGTGATATTGAGAGAATAATACAAGCTTATAGTAAGTCTTCTTCCTCCAAGGTTAAATCAGGCCTCTCCAAAAGATATGCAGCCTCCTGAACAATAACCCCTTGTGCTGTAGAGGGGAGGGGAATATAACCAAATCAGATGCATAACAAAAACCTGGAGCTGGCTCCGGTAAGCCCTGGCAATCCATCATCACAAGACAGGCCTGAGATGGCAGGGTGGGGAGGTGGTTACAGAGAAGTGCCAACACACACACACAGGCATGCATGCGCACACACACACACACACACATGCACCTTTTCTTGTTTTCTTGCACTGAACCCCTACCTGTGCCACCTCACTATTATTTTTAAGAAATATGGTCTTGAGCAGGTTCCACCTACACACAAGAGTAATGACGCCCCCCTCCCCCCTCACACACACACACACACACATCCTCTGTTTTTGTGCAGCCATGCGTATAACAAATAAATTACTATCAGCATGACCACAGACTTGACACAGCACTGTTATCAGCTCAGAGCGAAGTGGACAGGCGTTCTGTCTCCTCAGGTGAGGATGCGAGGAGTGGAAGCTGACTGCACCTTGTGTTTACACGTGTATTCCTGAATAGCTGATGGAATTTACAGCCTGCGGGTGGCACGCTGCTCCGCCGATGAGATTTGTTTTGCCTGTTTAATATGCTCGGCCTCGTCATTTAAATAATTCCCAATACCTAATTCCCAAAGGCACAGCAGCAACCACTTTCCTGATAAGAGTCACCATAAGAGACCACATGTCACCTTTAAGTCAAAGTTGAGGCCCTTGAGTGCTTCAAAGGGAAAAAAATGCAGTATAAAAGAAAAGGACTACAGAAGTCACCCCCCACCTCACTCCACCAAGCCTTGGTGAGGTAGGGAACACTGGGATTGATCCCAAATCAGAAAGGCAATACACATTTGCCCCTGGAGAGCCATTAACTGTCTCTAATGAGGAGAGATAGCACGCACAAAAGGTCATTCAACATGAAATCAATTAGCAGCCACTGTCCACACTCGAGGAAATAAATAAACAAGTGAACTGCAACCGCTGACTACTGGATGACCTCTAATTTAACAACACACAAGTAGGACTCCAATTAAAAAAGTCCATACTGTGGTTTTGGAGGAGGTTTTGGGTACCAGGATTAGGGCTGCACGATATTTGAAAAATGTGCGATATGCGGTAACATTGCTGAGTGTTGCGATGACGATATGTTTTGAGATTAATAAACAAATATTTAAATATAGTTTTATCTATTAGATCTTTATTTACACCTTTTAGCTTAATCTTCACCGCTAGGCCGTAGCCAGTGCACAGCCTATGGGGTGGATATCAAGGGCAGTAAGACTCTATTTCATTTCCCAAATATCTTCATATGTGGAAACATGGCTTAACTCGAATAAATGGGACATGACTGTAAGCTGTTTCACAGCATATGCATGCTGCATATCAAAATGTTTTTCTATCCCTGTTTTCTATATCAGTCAAAAGAAGACAATAGGCGGAAAAACGACCCAATGCAAAAAGGGCCTTCGGTGTGACGTAGACGTGAAAATACATATAAGAGAAACTGACCGAATGGGCTTTAAATAATGTTAGCCTGTTTGACTGACTCGCATAAGATTAGCAGGCTAGTTGAATGACTGAACTGCATTTAGCCGGGCACTTGCACTGTTCACCATTCTGAAACGTTCATTGACAAACAGTCAGGAAGCGACTGTGCTTGTGCCATCTCTCCTTCCTCTTCGGATTCAGGATCAAACACATAAGGCTGTATCTCCGTAGACATTCCGTGTGCAGTTTTAGCGCTGTCAAGTTGACTTTTCCCCTTTACCTTACTCTGCTATCAAGTTGACTGTGGGGCAAAGGAAGCTGCAGGGAGCGTGCCTCTGGTGAAATCGTGTCGTTCTCCCGGCCCCACCCCCTCTACCAAACTAAAACAGCCTGAAACAGAAGCACTAAAACATTTTTTTCATTAAAACCAGCGCACAGGGCAATTATTAATACTAGAGAACACCGCAAAATTAATGAAAACACGATGGAAGTACACCTTTAAGAAAATCTGCATATGTCCAAATGTTGAAACAATACTAAATGACTGAATTACTTTACTTTATTGGAAACCAATCTGTCCACAGCTGTCATTACAGACACATCTGTCAACACAATGTCTGTCCAGGGTAACATGTGAATGAGCAGATGGTGGCAGATGCTTAACAGAAGAAAAAAAAACGTGAAGAGAGATGTTTAAAACCACTAGGTATAAATCTATACTAGCTGAGGGCTACAGTGGAAAAAGGTCAGTTACTTTTCATGGAGCTCCCAAACAGACTTTTGACACCAAATGATCCAGCTCCAGCTTCACATAGCTGTTCTCACGTGGGTGTAACCCTGTCTGTGACCTTGGGTGAAAGGCATGCATGGGGTGGGTGGCATTGATGTTCTGATAAAGAAGGATGTTTACTGTGTAGTTCATACTACAAAAACCTATGTAAGGGATAACGGCCGACGAGGTGACCAGTTCCATTGAAATAATGGCAAGGTATCCCTTATATGTCCTATTTGTATTTATTTTTTACATGTATATGCATAAACTACCAAAATAAATGTTTGATTTGTTACTTTATAGCATCCATTAAGAAAAAATAGAGCATGGAATAGTCATTTAACTGTTCATTTTGCTACGAGAGTTGTCATGGTTACCATTCATAAGCGCATTGATATGGAACAGCGAATTAAATTGAGGTCTACTTCTAAAGGTAGGCAGAAAATAGAATTCCATTATCAAGGGAGATAATGAAAAATAACACAGTTTTTTGTTTGTTCAAATGATTGATTCGATTCAAAACATCACATCTAGACTTTTCCCCCACAGGGCATCATGACCAAGCTGTTTAGGGACGGTGCACGCAAAAACACTGCAGTGGTGCAGGCAGTGTGTACTAAGAGCAAATGACACCCTTATAATAATCTACTGCATTGTTCACATTCTGCTTGAAACGTGTAGGTTGGCTTTTTCTGACGCCTCTCTACAACAATGATGCCATCAACACCGCAATCACCCTCTATTATCACTCGGTGTTCCAGCGCCAATACAGAATGTACTGTGGAGGCCCCTCTGGACAAACAGGGCCCACAATGCATTTCACATGCATTCTGTATGCAGCATGGGCCTTTTGCCATCCTATCACGGCCCTGTGCTGTTGCTAGGCAACACAGGAGTTCTGTTTTCCAGGAGGCTGGCTCCGCATGCTGTCCATTAACCTGGATGTTCCTTCCTGTCTTTTACTGGCCTGTTGTCTGTTGTTATGATGTAGTGCGGGGGTAGTGGTGGGGGGTAGGGTGGGGTGCAACCAAAGCGAGCATTACATCTGTTAATGTTATTTTAAACCTCCTGATAATCAAAACACGACGCATTATGATTTGTAGGTTCGCAACGCAGCCGGTTATCCTTCCGTTTGTGGTAATGTACAAGAACAATAGTCAGAATTTGTTTAAATATGATAATATAATAGTGATAATAGTGTATCGATTATATTTTGTGGATTTACATTACCATGGGAGAAACCATTGCAGCCACATAGCTTGATCGGATAGATGACATAGATGTGATGTTGTGACCTTGACAGTTGGCACAGGTAATGCACAGTGCCATACAATTTCTTTACATACTAAAAGCCATCATGCATGTGTGTAGCTTTACATACTAAAAGCCATCATGCATGTGTGTAGCTTTACATACTAAAAGCCATCATGCATGTGTGTAGCTTTACATACTAAAAGCCATCATGCATGTGTGTAGCTTTACATACTAAAAGCCATCATGCATGTGTGTAGCTTTACATATTAAAAGCCATCATGCATGTGTGTAGTTTTACATACTAAAAGCCATCATGCATGTGTGTAGTTTTCTACACCTCTATGAACTCAGTGTTCAGTCACAGCAGATTTTTGTGCACTGTAACTGACTTTGTTTCTGGACTGTTTTAAAATATATAAATAAATAAAAATTGGAACACAACAATGGTATACCCTGTGAAGTAAGTAGTGCTCCTGCCATCTGCGTGTTTAACTGACCGTGCCATCTGTTTGTGATAGGTTGAAAAAGCTGTTTACCCACAAATTGTAATGCGCAAATTTTAGTTAATGTCTGGGTTTTTTGGGGCCTCATAAAGTCTAAGCAGTGTGTGGGAGTTTTCTATATACTGCAAACGTTACATTTCAGTGACTCAAATTAAACGGCATGCTTTGAGAGAGACAGAGAGAGAGAGAGGGAGAGGGAGGGAGAGAGAGAAAGAGAGAGAGAGAGAGAAACAGAAACAGAAAGAGAGAGAGAGAGAGAAAGAGAGAGAGAGAGAGAGAGAGAGAGAGAGAGAGAGAGAGAGAGAGAGAGAGAGAGAGAGAGAGAGAGATGGTGTGCTTATCAGCTCCTCTATACTGGCCTTGTCCACTTGAAAACCCTCCTTTCAGCATGAACGCAACACTCACTCTGGGTAAGGCTCAACATTGTGCTGGGACGTTAGCCAGCCGATTAGCATTCGAGCCATAGACTGCATTGGCTTGGGCCAGGCGAGGGCTGGCGTGCGTGGGTGGCAGAAAGGGAGCGAGTGGGCCGCTGAAAGATACTCCCCCTCCCCCCACCCCCACCCCAACCCCACCCCCTTCCATTTACCTACTGCAGCATCCTTACATCCAGCCAAGTCCTGCACATTAGCATACACACGGGGGAGGAAGGGACGGCTAATCAAACATGAATGCGGGCTAGCAAAAAAGGAATATGGGCGAATGTGGAAATATGGGCTAGCAAAAAGGACAATAAGAAGCCTGACCACCATGAATATTGGAGCACAAAACCTTAAGCTAGCAATGAGGACCATCTCTAGTATCAAAGTAGGGTGAACAGACGTCCCGGTTTGACCGGGACAGTCCCGATTTTTAGTCGCGTGTCCCGAGTCCCGACAAAAGCCCGTCGGGACGCAAAAATGTCCCGGTTTTCACCCAACACCACATCAAGCTGCCCAAATTACAGTGATCGCATCTACAAAACTGTTAAATTAAAGCCTAATGAAGTTTCCAGTAATTCAGAGTCAATGTGTGTGTGTGTGTGTGTGAGTGACAATGGTAGGTGCGCTCTGTGAAATCTTCGCAGTCAATGTTACAATGTATCTTGCAGTATACAGCGGCCGTGTTTTAACGGTTTTCTTTGATAGCAGACTAGACTACTACACGACAATGCCTAAGAATGTGCACGCGCATGACGTCACACATAGTGTCCCGGTTTTAGACTCTGAAATCTGGTCACCCTAATCAAAGTCAATCATGATTCCATGTACTACACATACAAGTAGGTGTGTAAACATCATCATGCACCTAAAAGATTACATCAGCGAGTAAAAAAGCTGTACCTAGCCACTATTAAAAGAAGCATGCTTATATTTGCTTTCATGCTAAATAGCCTACAATAGAGTGTTTATTACTCTAATGTAGCTCCTATCCAAGCTAGTTTTGCCAAGCTATTTGCAAACATGAACACAGTTTTTTTTCTGCCTCTGTTTCATGGAATGATTGGTTTTCATGCAGAAGACATGTAGGCTAGAGACAGCTGCAGACAAGAACCTGTCAACAAATGAAAAAAACATAGGGGGCTTTGAGTGTCAGAAAGCATAGGAGCTCTTTAGTAGTGTCCGATTCTCAAACAGAGGTGTGAGAAACTCAACACAAGGAAAAGAAAGATACAGTACTATCCATCCGTCTGTTCTTTTGAGAGATGAGGTAATGTAATGTGCTCGCCTAATCCTGTAAATAGAATTCTGAGGCACAGGCTATTTGAAGGCTGTTTTTCTACAAATCAGAAGTACATGGGGGTGGGGAGATGGTGGGGGATGGGAGAGATCACTTCTTATGAGAAATTCAATTTCACACACACGGGGAAGGTGAGGATCTTTCAAACACTCAATAATTTACCGAGTGGGAATGGATGGGGGGTGTCACCACCAAGACTGTGGGAGAACACATTAATTCAGTAAAAAGCCCACCAACATATCCTCGCCTCTCGCCTCTCTCCTCCTCGTCCTCCCCCTCCGCTCCCCATCAAAGGAGCCTCCGCTTCAGCTAGAGCTGTGGCTGCTGGCTGAATAGCTGAAATTGCAGGGCATCTGGTTGAAAACAGTCTTTATTTTTAATTTAGTTTTTTTAAACCACCACACGCCTCTTTGTATATAAGCGTGCAGAAGGGGTGGAGATGAGGGGGGAGCATTCGAGGCATAAGGTAGCCAAAGCAGAGTCTTGGGTGCATAATGTGACCAGAAGGGATGCCTCAACCCCCACTTTGTCTCGCTGAGGCATCCCGAAGCAGCAACACTTCTCGGTTATGAATTAACCAGGGGATGCAGAGGAGGCCGCCAAGCCTGTGGGTCTGGCGATGGTTCGAGAGTATGGAGAGAGAGAGAGAGAGAGAGAGAGAGAGAGAGAGAGAGAGAGAGAGAGAGAGAGAGAGAGAGAATGACAGAAAAGAAAGAAAGAAAGAAAGAAACTGAGAGAGAGAAAGAAAGAGAAAGAAAGAATGAAACAATGAAAGAAAGACAGAGGGTGATGCTTCGAGAGGAGAGAGACAGTGAGACAGAGACAGACAGAGACAGACAGAGAGACAGAGAGAAAAGAGGGAGAAAGCCAGCAGGGCTTAGGACAAGACAGGAAGGAACCCTTGTGGAAAGTGTGCTGGACACAAAAACGAGGAGTGGAGTGGGCGAGGCGGCTGAGGGCCATTAAGACTGGCATGCTGTGCGGGGAGACTGAGGCCAGTGTTCACAAGCACAGACGCACAAAGGCGTTCGGTTCTGTTTCGCCACAGCTAACTGAGGTGGGCTGCCATCACTTGACATTTAGATAATGCCCCAGCATAATGCAGTGTTGTTCCACGTATTTCACAACTATGTGCATGGCTATGAGTGTATGCATTAGGGCTTAAAAAAAAACACGGCTTCGCTGCAAAAAAATGCTACATTTCTACAGGTATGTCTTTGTGCTCCACATATTAAAGTATTTCGCAAATCAATACTGCACTTGATGCCCTCCATCATACTGTAGGGCCTGTCTAGGGCCTAGCAGTGAAAACGAAGATGAAAGACGTTAAAAGTGTATATTGAACTATTTGCTCCTATATCACCAGTGTTATCATATATCTATTTATATATATATATATATATATATACACACACACACACACACACACACTTTTCTGATCCCTTGAGGGAAACTGCTCTCTGCATTTATCCCAATACATGAATTAGTGAAATGCACAGCACACACTGAACACACAGTGAGTTGAAGCACACACTAACCCGGAGCAGGGGGTTTCCTGCATGCAGCGGTGGTAGGGAGCAGTGTGGGGTTAGGTGCCTTGCTCAAGGGCACTTCAGCCTTGCTCAACTGGTCGGGGATCGAACCAGCAGCCCTTCAGTTTCAAGCCTGTAGCCCTAACCAGTTAGGCCACGGATGTTCAACATCGCACACATTCTTAATATGTTGCAGCCCAAATATGCATGTGAGTACATGCTTAATGCAACAGGCCAGTGTTTAGAGTTTAGGCCACTTTCTCCATCTATCCATCTGTACTGTATTCGGCTATAGTGGACCGAACACCATCACCCTCTTTTCTGACATCAATCTTGCATCACAACAGTGGCGCACTCTGACAACGTAATGGCAAGCCATTACTCTCAGTGTCTGTCTGCTTTTATCTCTGCGTTAGCTCCATTTCCGCCATGGCGGCTCCTTCCCTTCATCTCTCCCGCGCTTGCTTACTCTATCTCCTCCATCTTGCCATCTTGCCCCCTGTGTACGAGTTTGCTTCCCGCTCTTCCTCTGCATGTGTCTCCGCTGTCGCCACGCTGCTTCACCACCACCTTGACGCTCCATTTCCATAATCTACTTCTGTGCTCGGGAATGAAATAAAGTTCAAAAGGAGGCGAGGGGAGGGGAATTAATCAGTGCGAGTGAAATGCTTCAGTGTTTGTGTGATCCCATTGGCTTAGAGGCCAGGAGTATCACTCCTCGCCCGGGCGCCGCTACAGGAAAATATATAAAAACGCGGTGATTTTTCGACACGAACGCGGCGAGCCGACGCTCGGTGTGCTGTGACAATGAGTCAAAGATCAGCATTCCGGCCCAACAAAGCCCACTCAAATCCTCTTGTCTCCACCAGCAGCTCGGCAGCTTATCTCCCCTTCCCAACCCGCAACCTGCATACCCTTCCCCCCCCTCGCCCGCTTGGAATTGCATTGTTGTTGTTGTTTTGTTCGCCTCTGTTGCTACTGCTGCTGCTGTTGTTGTTGTTGAGGCCGCTGCCGCTGCTACTGCTGAGCAAATCGCCTGAGCTGTTTATGCCCTTGCCTCTTGTACAGCTCTCTCAAGCAAGGAGCTTAGACAGGCTAGTCCCTTCTAGAATGTTCTTGGCTGCATACGCTGGCCAGCATGAGGCTCGACAACAAACAGCATCGTGATAGAAAGGGTGAACTGTGCACAGTAAGATTTGCTTTGATCTTCCAGCCGCTGGGAACTCCACTTCCCAGAGTTCAACAGGACAGGAAAAGGGCTGTGCAGTGCCAGTGTAGATTAGCAGCTGTGCTATGGGGTGCAAGGGCACACTGGCATTTCTACTCCCATCCACATGGGCAGTTTCAGCCAGCCAGTTTCAGCCTGGGAAAAATGGACAACAATCCGATGGTCCTTACTGTCCTGTAGCCTGGTAAACCCGCCCCTCGTACTTCATTTCATTTCGTGCAGAGGGTCTGGAACAGAGACCATCAGAAACGATTTGCTGGAGGTGTGGACTCTGCTGAAGTTTTTAAAAAGTGCATCTGCCTTTACCCAATCACTAACGCGTGGTCGTCACATATGCAATTAGCCTACCTACGCACTACAATTCAAATGTAGCACACAAGGTCAACGTCACAGCTAACGAACACACCCTCTGTTCGCTGATTGGAGCGGTCGTGCTGGAAGTCCCCAAATGCTCCCCAAGAGTGTCCGGTCCAGACCCTCTGCACGAAATGAAATATAGTACAAGGGGCGGGTTTACCAGGCTAACTGTCCTGCCCATCCCAAAGGAAAATATGCCTGATCAATGTATTACAAGCTGGGAGGGAGACCTGGTGTGTTTTTTGGGGGTGGTGATTCCTTTTTTTTGCTGTAGCAGCATGAGAACACACACGACTCCTGTCTGTGTGTGAGATTTGTCAGCATCTTGGAAAGAGTAAGCATCGAGCGATGACAAGGCATTCGAATGATGAGCTGCACCTTTGATGAACACAGAATATTTGTGGGAGAAGGGGAGCGCGGGGAAAGGAGAACTGGCGGTGTGGGTGTGTGTGTGTGTGTGTGTGTGTGTTTAAAGAATAATCACGTCGCATCTTCTAGGATCTGACACTACCACAAGACCCTGCACACGTTTAATGCTCGCCGTGAGGCAGGAGGCAGGGGAAAGTAGGCCAACATGAATTTCAAATGATTCCTGCCAAGTACAAAGGCGGAGTGTGCTCAGAACAGAAAGGATGGAAGAGTTGGTGGAGTGTGTGTCTGTGTGTGTGTGTGTGTGTGTGTGTGTGTACCATCATGTTGAAATCACTAGCACACTGGAGAAGCAGGCTGTTTGTGTGTGTGTGTGTGTGTGTGTGTGTCTGTGTCTGTGTATGTTTATTTGTATGTGTGTGTGTGTGTGTGTGTGTGTGTGTGTGTGTGTGTGTGTGTGTGTGTGTGTGTGTGTGTGTGTGTGTGTGTATTTCTGTCTGTATTGAGTAGGTGTACATCTGAGTAGTTACATCTGACACAACTACTTGGGAGACACAGGCTTTAGCAGCATGGCCTTGAGGTGAAGAGGATGCTGGCCAGCACTGAGCTGTTCCAGTAGTTCTGTGTATATATGGGTGTGTTCGTAAATACAATCTGCCACAAATGGAGTTACGCTCTGCAGTTTAAAAAGCCTGAGCATCCCACCTGCCTTTGAATTAATGATTGGTTTTGTTTACACAAGTGGACCTAACTCAAATAGCCCAGAAGGTAAATGTAAGCTTTTATGTCTAATTCAGATGTTGCTCCGCTCACGTCTGAGCTTCATGTCAGTAATGAACACCATGTACGTTGTACCACAAAAACAATACCATTATACTGTTGTGAGACTAATAAAAATCTAACTTTTAGCATGTGTTAGCATCTGTCATACAGCTGGATAATCCAGTGATTATCCGATATGACGTCACACTCTGCTGCTCTCCCTTTTCGGTTGAAGTCCAGAGTACTCTCCAAACGCACTCAGAGTGAAACTCTGAATAAACAAACAACAGTTCCATAAGCACTCTGAATTTATGAACGGTTTAAAACTGCCAGAATGAGCTCCAAGCACACTGAGTGGCGGTTTGCGAACACACTTTATGTGTGTGTGTGTGTGTGTGTGTGTGTGTGTGTGTGTGTGTGTGTGTGTGTGTGTGTGTGTGTGTGTGTGTGTGTGTGTGTAAGTGAGTGAGTGAGTGTGTGAGCAAGTGAGAATGTAGATGTGATAGATTTACAAATGCTGCCAAACGCTGCCATCGTTTTATGGGGTTAGGTGAACAGCTTGTGACACCAGTGGACTTTCCTTAAGCATTCCCAAATGCTTCCTAGAAGTCAGAGGGGCACCTCACACAATTGTCACTGGGAGCACTGAGGAAGACATGGCAGGGTGTCACAGCTAGAGGCCTCTATTTCTGCATGTCTTCTCTCAACCAACTAGTCTTTTGCCTGTGCACTCATATATAGGCACACACACAGACCCACACACACCCACACCCACACACACACACACAGACACACCCCTCTGGACTCAGACCCAGCTGTGTGTACAAGTACTAACAGTCATAGCAATTTACTTCTCATCACTTTCACATGTACTTTATGCATTCTCTTTTGCCTTTTTCAAACTGTAACAGTGTTACTTGTGATTGTGATCACAGCAGGTTTTCCCCCGTTTAAAACATTATAGAGAAAACATTTTTCCTTCTTGCAATGTACTGTTATTTGGTAGAAAGCAACACTTTTGACTGAATTGCTCCATTCTCAGTTGATGTTGGACAACAGACCATGCCACTTTGTTGGGTCCTAACACCAGGGCAGAGTCACACAAGCCAAAATGTGAGTCAAAAGTGGCCAACAGAAAGACACCCAAAGAACTCTTACAAGCTCAGTTTACGCCACACAATGGCTTAATCTGGGTTCCCACCGAGAGCTCCTATTGGGGACCAGAGCAGCTCCCCAGAAGGATTCCCAGCACATGGAGGAGTGTTTAAGCACAGAAGAATCACATCAACATGGCAACTACCATGGCTGATCCTTCACTGTACATTGATAGCCGATTCCTTGTCCAAATTTCTGCGGCTGATTTTTGGGGGTCCCGCATTAAACTTAAACACTGATTTTGTGTGCACATGTGCAAGTGTTTGGTTTCATTTCCGTTTACAAAACCTTGCTTCAGGTTTGGTGGGCCTTGCAGAGCATGAAGCACACACAAGGCAGGGCGGCACTTGCAATATATACGGGACGGCTTACAGTGACAGAAGCAATTTTCTGCCTCATGAAGAACGACAAAATGATTTACTTATGCCCTCAATCAAACAGCCCTCATGTACACATGCTAAGGAGAACCAACACTGTCAAAAGTTAATTAAACTAACTTGTGAAATGTATTAAGAGTTTAGGATCCATGCAGCTGTGTTTGATATTGCAACCACCACAATATTTCATAATAAATCTAATAAAGCCAAAAGGCAGTAACTGCATAATTTGTCAAATTGAGTTTGGAGTGGAATTTGACTTCATAACGCCTCCTTTGTCACTAAATCTCTTGCTTCTTCATATTACTGTAAGAAAGTACCGTACATAAAAGCATTTTAGCACCATTATACCTGCAACATCTTTGACTGGGCAGTGTGACAGGCATTTTTCTTAGTTTTCTATGTTCACATAGTAACTGCACTTTGCCTTTGTAGGGCAGTATTGATATCATATTTGTATATAATTCATAAAGGTGTAAACTGTGCCCTTGGCTATCGATTATGTTAGATTAACAAGATTTTCCTTAATGATTTTTTTTCTCCACTGCATTCTAAATATTCCACTGTCCTGTGGCTCTGTCAGTCCACCCTCTGTGTGGATGATCCCCTGTGACAATCAACAAGGCTACCGGTGAGGAATTAAGACCAGTGTCCTTCGTCTGTCCTGCCAATAGCCAGTCCAATAACATTGAACTCCTCCTCACGCAGTCTTCTAACACCGCACGCATTTCACGTCTCCTCCCTGTGTCCTTCACCCCCCCCCCCCCCCCCCCTCCCCTTCCCTAGCATTCATCCCTTTCGATATCTAATTGGCTCTTCATCACCCCTTTCTCACTCTGACTTTTTTCCCCGCCACAGTCTTATCCCTTTGCGACCCATCACTCATCCCCTCCCCGTCACTCAACCCAAATATCCCGTCCCAGGCACATTTGGTCTTCAACGCCTGATCCCCTATCGAACTGCATTCCAGTGTCCCGTTGGCAGCGTATTAAATCACAGCCTCCATTTTGACCTTGGTGCGTCAAGCATCCCTTCCCTTCCGCTGTCACCTGTTTGTGTACCAGGGAATAAATAACATTGGGGGCGGGGCGGGGTGCTGTGTGGCATGACATGACTTTAATTGGACCCCACTCAGCCTGCGCTGTAGCCTGGTAAAGCAGCCCCTCGTACTTGCACTGCATTTCGTACAAAGGGTCTGGCTGCTCTGTATTGAGAAATGTTTTTCTCTGCTGGAGTTTAAAACAATTGGATCTGCCTTTAACCAATTGCTAACGTCTGGCCGTGACATGTGCAGTTAGCCTGGCTATAAACCAGCCTACGCACTAGAATTCAAATGTAGCACACAAAGTCAACATCATCGCTCATGTACACCTTATCTGCTTGCTGATTGGTCCGGTAAAGATACAACTGGAGCCAACCATGTCAATTAAAGGAAACCCAGACTACCACTATGAATGAATATGAATGCGGGCTAGCAAAAAAAGGAATATGGGCGAATATGGAAATATGGGCTAGCATAAAGGACAATAAGAAGCCTGACCAACATGAATATTGGAGCACAAAACCTAGCTAGCAATTCAGCTAGCAATAAGGATCAGTAGACTAGTATCAAAGTCAATTACGATTACATGTGCTGCACATACAAGTATGTGTAGGGAGAAAATAATCGAACATAAGTGCCTAGGCAGGCTTTTAGCCAGGCTACCTGCGCTGTACTCCAGATGACAAACGGAGCAGGAAGGACCCCTCAATACCCGCGACTGCAAAGGAACCTGCTAAAGGCTGAGCAGACAGGCACAGCACAATCAATAATCAAATCCTATGAAGGGCTTACTTCAATCTGCATTGATTACCTAGTCTGGCTTATTACACTGCCAATGCCACAAAAGCAGAGAAATTTTAAAGCAGAAGACAAGAAAGCATGTTTTCCCTGGTGCTGCAATGCCCCATATCTTGGCACCCATCAAAAGCAGAGATTGAGACTGCTCCTAAGACTAACACTACAGACTACAGGGGTTGCAAGGAGCTTGATTCGTTTCCACAGAAAAACATCTTATCTGTTCTCCAGCAGCTTAAATTGGCGAGGAGAGATTAGTTGCACAGACACCCCTCATTACCACAGATAAAAGATGGTGACTGGGTAGAGCTCACTGACAATAGGCCCGGCTGCCACAAACCAATTAGCCTGGTAAACCAGTCACCCTCTTCTACATTTCATTTTATACAGAAGGTCTGGCAGTGCTCCACTATTGTTTATCAACAATTGCTTCCTGGAGGTGTAGACTCGGCTGTTTAAAGTTTAATACGAACTCAATGTCTGGTCATGACATATGTAACTAGCCTGGCTATCGGCATGCCTACACACAATAATGGAATTGTAGCACACAAAGTCGACGTCATGGCTCACGAACACTCCCTCTGTTCACTGACTGGTCCAGTAAAGATTCTACCGGAGTCAACCATGTCAGAGGAAGCACAGTCAGACCCTCTGTACAAAAAGAAGTGTAGTACGAGGGGCTGGTTTACCAGGCTACAAACCCACTGCAGTACAGATAGGATGCACAGCTGGGCAAGGCTTGTGAGTACAGTGCACACGTTCTTGAACTTCCACTGACCCACACACTCCGACTCTCTATGCGTGTGATTCTCTTGGGCTTTCTCTGAGAATGTACTGTACAAAGCCCTTGGGGGTTTACAGAAACTGGCCTAAAAGTCTCCGGTATTTAGGCTATAACACTGGATGGTTGGATGCAGTTGAAGGATGCTGGTTGGTCGCTTTGCCCCCAAACATCGACTGCGATTCAATCTCAGCCCCCGTGCAACAGATGCACTTCCCCGATCAGTCTCCCAGCATCCGATGAACTTCTTGGGAAATGCGTCCGATGTTAAAGTGCGAATTTTGGAGCTCTCCAGAACAGCATGTGTACTCGACTATTTTTAAACCAGCAACTAAAAAGGCTTCGCACAGAGCACATCACGTTCTCCCTGCCTCCGAATTAACATATGAGCTAACGTCCCCACAAGTGGGAAAAAAAACGGCAGTTTCCTCGTCTGCCTCTGCATGAAGGCCAGTGCTGTCACTTTGCTGCTGCTGGATAATCTATAACGACGGTCGTCCCACACACACGAGACACGCAGCACAGGCAAAGTGAGTGGTAAGCACAAAAGCCACAAAGACACAAACACACACACACACACGCACACACACACAAACAAGAGAGTGCCTGTGATGTGGCTATGTTTATGCCTGGTTGCTCGCAGGCCTGACAGCCGGGAATGTCGGCAGCTATGGCGTGGGCAGGCTACTGTGAAGGTGTGAAACAGCCTCTGGTCTCGCTTTGTGTGGGCAGTTAACAGGTCATCGCGCGCAGAACATTCATCATTCCAACAATGAATGTGGAGGAGAGGGCATAACAACCCCGGCAAATACAGCGCCCGCAGAACTCATGGACAGAACAAAATGACAATCCTTTGTCCTGCAGCTACGCATCAGAAAATGCTAGCTGAGATGCTCTCTGCTTGATTATAAGAATAATAAGAAACATTTCTGTGTGCAAGATTGTGGAAATGGAAATGGTTGGTGTTGTAGGTGTGAAACAGCCCATCATTTCCCTGCCCAATTACTATGGTCTGTGTGTACGATGGTGGATGCCATCTGAGATTCGGAAAAGCTGCACATTCTACATTAAAAGGCTCTCCATCATAACAGATGTGGACCCTCGGAGGAGACAGCAAAAAAAAATCACTGGATAATGTGCAGTGATGAAGTTTAGGTACAATCAATTTGCAATCAGCAACACAACAGTACTGCCTGAGTGGTGTACTGAGGTGTTTATGTTTTCCTGCCCGCAGTAAAATAAGACATCCTTGGCCACGCAATCACACGCGCTCCCAGCCAAGGTGGAATTACCATCAGAAATATGCCATCAGTCAGCGACGAGATGCATATTGACTAGTTGTCAAGTGACTGAGGAAAGCACCGCCATCCTGTTTTGAGTAAAAAAAAAAGAAACAAAGAAACCTGGGTCACATCCACTGTTTATGACCGTCCGATGAATGCGGATCCACAATCAATACTGACAGATGGCACACCTAACTAATGAAATGGCCGACCAGTGTAATGAGATCATTTTCTGTCCGCAATGAGAAGCCCACACGGCAGGGACTGAATGAACACGTAAGTGTGCACATACACTCATGCACGCACACGCGTACACAAATATCCGTTACAATTTCTGGACTACCAGCTCACTGAATTAATCATGTCTTTTACACTGGGACAGCCCAGCCGCAGGCAGAGTAGGCCCTTTCTATCTTCTGCAGTCTCTCTCTCTCTCTCACACAGTCAATGCAATGTCATCAGAACAGAGGACAAGGGCGGGGGAAAGCAGGTACTTTCATTAACGTCCATCGGATCCCCGATGCTAGCAGCGAGTAAAGGGGGATTAGCATTTGCCCTGCTGTCATTAGTGCCCGCCACATCTGTTTGACTTCTTGTGAAGAGAAATGATTAATTAATTGATTAGCCAGGCTAATCTGCCTGTTCTGGGCCATTTTCTTTTTTCATTCATTTCTGTGTTTTTTTTTCACTTTCGATCCTGACACCCCTGACATCCCCAGTGCATAACAGCATAAGACTTAGGAACACCAAGGAAATCCTTAATTCTCTAATGTTATTCCCCTGCTCTAAAAAGGGCACATTTTTGCTGACAGTGTGATCTTAACTCTGGACCCAGACCACAGTATTGTGACCTTGGTGATTCTGCAGAACAGGGATGGGAATAATGAGACATTCCCTCACAGATATACAGACACGCAGATATTTTGCCTGACAGGGAAATAAAAATGGACGAAGACGTTGATGAGGGAATGTTATTTGGACAGATGCCAGGTGACATTTTTTTTTTTTTTTACCATTTTCACAATAGGTATCTTATCTGTTTACAGGTGCAATCCACTATTTCAACCCATTTAAATTTTTGTCAAATTCAGGTAACTACTCTGTGTGATCCTGTAGCTGTCAAGAGAATGAGGCTCATATTATGATGGTAATAAAATATGAAATAATTACTGTGTGCCATGACTACGGAAGAGGCATCTTTACCTATACTGACAGAAGACTGTCACAAAGACTGACTAAAAATTCTTCCAACCAAATAAAATGCGCCCACAGTTCAGCAAGAGCCATCTCCTTGAAAACAACGCAGCTGGCCAGAAACAGATGATAACATTTGGTGTGGTGGGATGAAAGTGGCAAAGAATCCCCTGAGTGCCGTCTCCATGGCAACAATGATGCTTATGGCGAGAGAGTGCTGAACGTCAGGTCCTGTGCAACAGCCTGTGTGCTTTAGAGTGAGAGAGAGTGCCTGTGGGTGCTCTGCAGTCAACAACACACACGCAGAGCTAAATCTAAAAATCACATAATTTTGGCCAGTTAAGCTGCTACACCAATGCCAAGATATCAAAGGCAAGTATTACGGCTAATTAAAAAGAAGGATCTATTTTTTTCAGCTGGTGCAAGAACATCTTTTACTCAAATTGTATTATCATTAAAAAGGCATGTCTTCCCTTAACCATATCTGAAATACGGCACAATAGAATTTAAAAAAATGAACTTAAATAGATCTTTGCCACATCATGTGCACCACAACACATCTATAAACAATTGTCACTGCCATGAAAAAAACCATATACACACATAAACACTCAGGAATCAATATGCTGTGCACGGGCTACCTCATTGAAAAGCATAATAATCAAAGATGTTACAAAAACAGTGACACAGTATTATGTAAGCTGGTCCACTTCCAACTCGGAGTGTCACATTAGGAAATATTTGTGATGCCACTATCAGGTTTCCTCACAGAGTTATCTACACCAATAACGTAATGCCAAAATGGGATCTGGGATCTGTTGTGATCTGTCTTAAATTCGTCACAAGCCACCAGCTATTTAGTGTACATTTGGAGACGGCAGATTTCCATATACAAAGAGCAATGCAACAGATAAGCCTACTCAAACATTCATGCCTGTTAAACAGTGACTACTGTCTGACTTGTTCCATGTCATCTAGGGTTGTCAGCAACTGTTTCCAGAAAGTTAATGAGAACATTCAAAATGTTAATTGGAGGAAGGTGATCAACATTTTCTCAAAAAGAACAAACTCTCTTCCACTAAATTTTGTGCAGCCAATATTCGATTCAATATTTCAGACAGGGCTTCACTGCAAAACCAACAAAGTGTGGGTATTTGCAAATGATTCTCAGGGGTTCTGTACCACAATTAGCTACCTCTCCACCTGAGAAATGTGCATCATTTGTGGTCAAGGTCAAAATATTAATTATTTCTCTTTAAATAATGAGGAAATCACTAGGGAGAACACTGAATAAGTGGGCTATCTGAGGGCCGGTATTCAGAAATATATCTAGAGTTTGTTATTAATTTCCTTTGCAGCGCTCCTCACCCCTCAGCTCAACCAAAACACGAGGGACCCATCCTATAGAAACAGGCTGGCTAGCGCTTTACAGAATAGCCTATTAATTGACCGGATCGGTACATCTGCCCTCAGTGGCATTCATCCGATCAATGAGGGCGTTGTGGAATACAAGATGTGGTTTCAGACCGGCTTGAATAATACATAGGTTTTCTCCAACCAAGTCCTGATTGAGAAATAGAGATTTGGGGAACAGTGAATAGAGAGGTTTGTGGAAAATCTGCGCAGACATTCCTGCGTAAACCTATTACGGGTCAATTGCACGACTGTTGTAAACAGCTGGTCCTACTTCGTGATGCAGTTCTTTTTTTCGCTGCAAAAGATATTCTCAGGGCGTGCAAAAATAATACAAAGTGCATGTCTTATACAAAAAAAATTAGGCAGTACGTTTAAAACTCTCAAGATTTTGCTCAAACAGAATGTAGGTAGACTACAACAGACTGCTTGGCAAACGAATGGGCCTATGGAAAAACCGACACGCAGGCCCTGCATCTGGCCTACTAAGCCATATCAGGCCCCAAAGGATTCTCTTCAGGGCTCGTTTATTCGTGTCAGCTCGTGGTTTCTGAGCACATCGCCACTGCAGCAGCCCCCACACCCTCTACTGCCACCTGCTTCCACATGCACGCCGCTCCCCCGCTATAGAAGGCACGGCATTCTGCATTCGTGCGCATTCAGCAGTCAGCGGGAGGCTGCTGCAACAACCTCGGAGAAAGCGTCCATCATGTGCGGACGCTCTCTGGGAGACTAAATGTAATCTCTGAAATGTAACAGCAAGCCTCCGGTTTAAGACGACGACAACCAACGCGTCTCATACAGGCTGGAGTAAAACACATCGTACATTTTTCAACTGTGAAACATAAGCTGCACTTAAAAGCCTATGATTGCCTCTGGTTAATGCTGGATGCTAAAGCACTGCAATGTAGGGCAGTGGACATTATTGCCCCAGAAAATAACGGTCGCTTTTACCAAGAAATGTTCAGTCTTCTTTTTTCCATGAGCTAGAGGAAAGTCCCTCCCACCATCTACCGAACGCATTAGGTTACTGAATCTGTGTTAATACGTTTTCTGAGCTGTTTCGTAACAAGAGTTAACATTCGCTTGAAAAAACAGTCTTAATCCATCTGTATTCGCCACACTGTCCGCGGCCTAGAATAGAAGAGCGCCGCAATAGGCCATAGCCCACAACTTTGACCACTCATCCACTATACCATGACGTAGGGCTACACCACAAAGAACAGGTGCCATAATTGTGCGAATGCACTAGGCTACTAACGGCAGGCCCTGTAGTTCACACAGGTTCTGAAACCGCCTGCTCCGGTGATGCTTGGCATTGAAAACCCTCCGCTACAACGGATTGATACCCAAATCTCCAGGCATAGGCTACAGCCTGAAATTCCCCCTGCATTTCAACCAGGCCCGTTATCGCACAAATAAACCACAATTTCCGTAGGGAAGCAGATATATCGACAGCGATTTCTTGTTGTGCTAAGTGTTTCTTAGACTATTTTGGGACAAACACAACATTTACACACTGCAGCGATGATAGATGCTCAAATGCGAGTCACTGTCAGGCCGGTGTAGTAATTTAAGGCTATCCATTTTGTATCACATAATTTGCTGATTGGTCAGTGCGGGATGCTGTTCAATCATTTGTTTTTCTAATGAATGAGTTATACCCTGGATGTGCCGGAAGAGTTATTAAAAAGGTGCTATTGTATTTCAGAAAACGGGCTTGCGCTACACTGAGGTCGTTTTGTCAACAAAAGAAAGCGCCCATTAGCTCGATTGAAGGGGCACGTCTGCTTTAAAGTCAAGAGGCTCTGATTTGAGCTGATTTATTCATTTATTCGACTTTTATCCGTTTTGATGCTATTGCCACTGAAATAAACACCATGACATCATATTGTGTAGCTAGCGTTTTCTGCAATCATGAAACAACGTTAAACCATACAGGGCTATATAGCCTGTGCATCCCAGCTTAGGCGCTACAATATAGCCCGCTATTGGTAACAATGTATTGACTGTGCATTTGTCTTACCAGATTTAGAACTGTTTCGACGATGTCTCTGTTGCTAACCTCCCCGACCTGTATAAGACCAATAAGGACGGCGAATTTCATCTTGATATTCCGGATCGGAACCGAGGGGTTGATCACCCCGGCAGGGAGAACCATGGAGCCAGATCCAGACACCATCATCTCCCCTGAAGCAGAACCTGTAACGACTTGCTGCCCAGGACCCGGGGGAGCTTCTCGATCCGAGAGCGAGCCGGAACCCGGTGCTGAAACCGGCTTCTCGCTCGACATTTCCACCCGAATCCTCAAGGAGCGGCCGCCTTGGTCTCACCTGCTTTGTATCACTAGCGTCCGTACAAAAGCATCAAACAGACGGAAATATAAAGTTTTAAATATGGTAAATTAGGGTAAATCCGTGTTTAACTTCGAGTCCGTCCTATTTTCCTGCTGATATAAAATGATGCATACGACAAACAAGCAGGGATATCTCTGTTCTTCAAGGAATGGTACCCTCTTGCTATCTCCTCTCCTCTCCTGATGTCAACCAGTGTGCAGTGCAGTCTTGAGCTAGTGTTGTCGTTCTCAGGGCGCCATGTTGACGCCCCCTGTCTGCAGTTGTGTTCACCACGCCTGCGTGTTAAGGGTTTGGTTGAACTCAAACTGAGTGATAAACGCTGTGAGCACGTGCAATTGCTTGGTGAAATTTATTGGAATCAAGCAGCATGGACAATACAAACAGCGTTTTATTACTGAAGGACATAAGAACGTAATGTATAGGCTACGTTGGTTACAGTTGTATAAGTGTAAAAGATGTAACGAGATCCCTCCAGGCCTGTTGAAAATGCACAGGCTACAATATCAATACAGAAGCTGCCTGAATTTGTAGCCTAATGGTTCTCAGATGCAGCTAGAAGTTAACCAGGAAAGGCTTTAAGCGAAGCCTCGTTTCCCCTTACTAAACTCTCTGCCCTGCTGAGACATACATTTCTGCTTTGAGAGTAGGCTGTAGCCTACTGTCAGCCACAGCCATTCACACCACAGTTTACATATTCACAGACAATCATTCACATTTGGGGGGTCCTACTGTACATAGAGATGAGCTCAACATACTATCTGCACCAGCTTGCATTACTTTGTTAAGTATGTCCTTCTTTGGTCTTATCAGCTAATGACTTCCTATGACCTGCTCTTCTGTGATTCACTGCTGTAATGATCATATCTCCTACTTGCTAGTGGTGAGTCACCCGGTGACCATGTTCTCTCACCGTGATGCCTTCTCTCCGGGTCAGATAATCGTATATAACAAGACGTGCAGTCTCGGATTTTACAGGCCCCGCATTAGTTAGCATCAGAGATAATATACATAATTATAGTTTCAACGTACAGTTAAAGTAATCACTGCGTATTGATCTTAGCTTCCAGAAATGTTTATATCAAATTATTAAATGCGTGGTTACTTAGGTCCGTAATTTGTTTTTAAGGCATGGTTTCTCTGTTTATGCATGAATGTGTGTGTGTTAGAGACGAGGAGAGAAAGGGAGAACATGTCCTTTGGTACAAGGTGGGTGAGGAGAAAGGGAGGCACAGGAGGTGAGGTGGGGGGATGGGTAACTGCTGAGCAAGAGGCTCCTGCTGTGAATATGCTGGCAGGAGAGAGAGAGAGAGAGAGAGAGAGAGAGAGAGAGAGAAAGAGAGAGAGAGAGAGAGAGAGAGAGCAGCTGCTGCTGTGATGTCCTGCCCTCTCCACTCTTGTTTTCACGGCGACGGCCAAAAGGCTGACTCGGCATGTGTGAGGCTCACTTAAGCCACTATACCTCCTAAGTGAATACTCTGGCACACAACCTCCTCAGGGAGATGACTGGTACCGGAGAGAGAGAGAAAGAGAGAGAGAGGACGGAATGAGAGAAAGAACCACCGTCTTATCATTTTGATGGATATGGAAAATTACCTTTCCCATAAACATACTGTAAGGTTAAAAAAAGACTTAGGTTCAATAGGAAACCGCCATTTCTGACTGTCACCAGTGCTCAGAGGACCATGTGGTGCAGGAGGTTCACTTCAGTGGATTATTTCATCGCCATCGCTAGCACTTATCCTTTTTTTATGTGATTTTTATTATCTTTTATCTTTTTTATTTTATATGCTGGTGATGTGTGTATATTGTATGTTGCTGTGGCTGTGGCTGTACTGTTTTTTATTATGTTTGTGTTGTGTGTTTTATGGCGCTGCTGATTCCCTATCCCCGAGACAAATTTCTCCCTGGTGGAGACTAATAAAGAAACCTAACCTAACCTAACTCGCATCTGGGTCCTTGACTAGGACTGGGCTTGAGTGACAGGCTTGTTCGCAACTCTCTGACACAGCAAGGGAAAGTTATTGTATGCCATTGGCTAACATGGCATGCAAGGGTTTCTTATGCACACAGTGCGGCAGTAAAAGTTTAATTGTAATTTGTCTTAGTTGATCGATAATCTGCTATTAGCCACAGACGTGGCCATTTAGGACCTGGAGAGAAGGAAAGAAGATGCAAAATAAAGACAGGACATCAAAAAGACAGTTCAATTGTGTAGCTGTGACACATGGATATGCAGTCGAGTGAATGGGTTGGTTCTTATTCATTCTACACAAAGCAGACCCCATGCTGTTAATTCAATAGTTAATTAAGATGTGATGGTGACATGAGATTGGCTAACTCATCAGCTTTGGTGGTATGTTAGCCTACAAGGCTTGACACAATTACCATCCTGCCTTCTGCTTTATATTCCATTGATCACCCGTGATGACTGCAGAGAACACCCATGGGACTTCCTCTATAATTGCATGTGGATGTATTCATCTGTGTATCTTTGTGTTCTTAAACACACATTCAAGACTGAGTCTGTTGACTTGGTATGGCTGGACATCTGTTTCCTGGTTAGTCTTGGTCAAACTTATACCTTTGGGTGAGCCATGATGCGTTGTATGCTTTTTAAACATACACACACAAACAAACGCTCACAAATGTGTGTGTGTGTGTGTGTGTGTGTGTGTGTGTGTGTGTATGTTCCAGCACTGAAACACACACACACACACACACACACACACACACACACACACACACACACACACAAGCAAACACGTGTTTATGTGTGTGAGTGTGTGCGTGCGTGTGCGCATGTGTGTGTGTTTCAGTGCTGGGACACATCTGTGGCAATGGATTTTCATTACAGGCAATGTGATAAGAGCCAATTCAGAATAGATGGGAGAACATGTACATTTTGTTTCCATGGTATATTTTATTATTTTATGTTGTATTGTATAAAAGCAGGGACAGCTGATGCACAAAGGATTTCAGGGCTGCCTTTCAAGAGGTTGGAAAAGAAAAAAAAAAACAGGGGACAGTATATCGCTCTGCAGACAATCACATTCACCTTCAGCTGTATGCTGACAGAAACACTCTCACACACGGACACACACACACACACACACACACAGACACACACGCACACACACACACACACACACACACATGGACACAGACACACACACACACACGGACACACACATGGACACACACACACGGACACACACAGACACACACACACACACACACACACAAATGGAGTGAGGGGCAAGAAAGGAAATTACTGTGTTCTTCTGAGGGGGGTGAGTGAAAATGGAGTGGCCATCGCTGTGCTCCCGGCCGTCTGCGAGTACTTCAGAAGTTAGTCAGTGTCAAGAGGAATGAACCGAGCGAGTAGATCAATGTGCTCTTCCACACTATACGGCTGCAGTGGCTTCACCGAGATGCACACAGACTCATACAATATACAAATACGAAAAGTGGCAGATGACATCATTGACATTATCTGCTGTTCTCTATATACCAATATACATTTTGTGCAAATTGTTATGTTGCTAATGTACACACACAGACACACCCACACACACACACCCACACACACACATACAAACACACACATGCACATGCATAGACATAGATACAGACAGACACACCCACACACACACACACACACATATATATATATATATATGTAGATAGATATGTATGTATGTATATATATATAGACACACACACACACACTTACAAACTGTATTTCAGCAGTGGGCTTTCAAATGTATTGCAGCAGTGTAGGCACACACAGACAGACGAGCAACATGGCCTTTCCCTGAGGCTGGCAGGCATAGTTGGGACAGGGGCGAGCAATTACACACACCAGCCAGTGTGTTTCCGGCCTCGTTACTCTGAGCACACAAGAGCAGCCTGAGTCACCTCCATCACCACCACTGCTGCCGCACAGCCAAGCGGAACTCATCTTTCCTCAGCCAGCCCACACAGACAGAGTGGGTAAAGAGCCTCGCAGACAGGCTGACAGGTCCTCTCAGTACAACATGACTGTCCCAGGTTCTCCAGTGCTCAACGCTGGACTGCGCCATAGTGTATGAGGAAGACGCTGTGCTGCTGTCTGTCACTTCATTCTCTATTGAGAAATAAAACAAGATGGATGAAAAAAAAAGATTGTGTTCTATCTATCCTTCAGAAAGGAATAAATGTCTGTCAGTGCTGTGTCTTGTTACTCTGAACAAAATGGGAGCCACCCATGCTCCATTTCTGATTATAGATACATATAGATTATATAGATTGAATATAGATTGGGACAGGCCAACAGGATTGGAGTAGGAGAAGAATTTGCCTGTAGTCAAGGTAACTGCATCTCTTTAATCTCTATTAATTCTTAAATTGTTTATCACACTGTCTGCAACTTCCTTTTTACTGTTTGTCTATCTGTCCTTATACTTGTCTGTCAAATAATGAACATTAAACAATGAATAGTTAAAAAAATATATATTTTCCACACATAACAAAATATAAATACAGTTTATGGAGGCAAGAGGTCAGAGGTGTTTGTGTAGTATTGCTAGTTCAACAGACTACTGTTAAACCCATTGAACCCTCATCCAGGGTGTAGGCGGTGCTGTTGAGGGTGATAGTGGTGGGGTTTGCTTTAGCAGTGAGGTTATGGAGGAGACAGAGATGGTGTGCTGACCTACACACACACACACACACACACACACACACACACACACACCCTGCACCCACTCTCACACACACACAGACCCCCCCCCCCCCCACACACACACACACACATCCTGATAAATAATTCATCCATTTCGTCTTTTATTTATTAATGACCTTTTTATTTAGGTCTCACTCCGGGACCCGTCTTCTTCCCGTCTTCTTCAGGATGTTTGGGAACATATATTTTAGCCTCAAAAGTTCTCTGTGGATTTACTACTGATGAGCGTACTTCTTTAAACATATAAATATGCTGTAAATAAATATATTTATCTGTGCCTGTTTGTACACATCCTATCAGTCTTTTGCTTTAGTCAAGAGTGTTTGTGTTAACTACTGAGAATATGCACAGATGGAGAGACTTGACTCAAGACTAATCAAGGTTAGGCTGTGTATTATTTAGCAGTAATGCACATCACCACAGGGTATATTTTAAGTGGTTGTAGATGATTGATGAGATGAGCTTGGTAAATACAACGTAATTTGACTCTACTGTGGATTATTATTTGGTAATGACAGAGTATGATGAAAAGGTGACAATAATGGATGACTGTCTGATAATAAACTAATGTCTGAATTCCTGAAAAGATATGGTTTGGTCCGTCAGAATTTTGAATCTGTACTAAGAATCTAAAAGGCCTGGTACTGTTGAACCTCGACAGCATCATTTAGCCTAAAATTAAAGCATCACTATATGCCAGCCTTTCTTTCTGCTCACCTATTGCCTTCCTCTCCATTTCAATAGACTATTTCATGTGGTAAAATGAATGCAATGGTCTCATCCTGAATTCTTATGCTAGTCATAGCCCCTACATTCTTTGTGCAGAAATTTCCATATGGTGTCATTTTCACAGGCATTATAATTACATTTTCCATCATTTTGTAAGAGTATTTTGTGCAGGCTATGGTATGATAAAGATGTTAAAATGTATCATATTTTATTTTTTAGTAGTAGATACTGGTTTACTGATAGTTGATGATTAACTATTTTGTTCCACAGTGAAGGTATCTATCAGTGTGATGGGCTTTACATGCAAAAGATGTTGCAAATGTATCGACATTACAGCAATGCTTCAATATTATGTCCCCTTTGAGAACCATGAGGAGATGATGTGCAATACTTCAGCATGCAGTACACTTGGGTTTGGGTAGAGGGCAGTGTTGCTCCATTTTACTTTGCAAAGCTGCCACTATGACACAGATAAGGATGAAACAAAGTTAATATGTGCAACATTAAGAGTGAGAATCAGTTTGAAATCATCGAAAAATTCATTGCATGGGTTGTGGACCAAATATAAACCACTACCTTGCTTCAGGGTATCTTCAGGGAATCTTACACACACCGATGTCCACGCTTGCACTTTAGAAATTGCACCTTCACTTACTGCACCTTACATATTGCACATTTAATTTTTTCACCTTCATCAGCTACTAAGAAGAGCTACCACAGACTTCCTTCTTGTTGGAAGTGTATATGTCTACCTGTTTTTATTATTGATGTCTGTATACATTTCATATCCTAGTGTAGCCCTGTGTTTGTGCGCATGTGTGTGCGTGTTTCTAGTTTAAATTGCACATTTGGTGTCTGATGAAACGCAATGTCAATCCTCTGTGTGATGCTTGTTATATAGTGAATTGACAATAAAATACTCTTTGACTCTGACTTTGGTTCACCATCCAGTTTCCTCCCGTAGACCAGCCCATTCTCACTCACTCAGCTTGCCCCAAAGACCCCCCTGTCAGCGGCACCGAGGCTAGGCAAAGTATCCAAATACAGAATATTCGAATGGAAAAACCATTCAGACCAAAACAAAGGCCGATACGAGACACTTTGAAGAAGCCCAGAGGAGACAGGGAGTGATGGTGTGAATGGTTAGCTCTAACTACTCGATTTCAGACAGACATCACGTAGAGTCCCGCGTGGAGGACACAACTCAGCTGTCAGTTCATTAAGTAAAATAAAGATGAACTGCCAGCACAGAGTGTCCTCTGTGGCACGACTCTTCCGATTTAGACGCACACATCACAAATTAATATTGACCAGTTGTCCTGTTGGAACATCGGGCCCATGTTTGGACTGAGCTATTAGATAAGCTATTGCATTTTTTTGAGAAGATTGAAATTCCTTTGGTAGGTTATTGATCCCCTTTTGTTTTGTTCTCAAATGCACCAAAGCCTGATTTCATTGACAACCTCCTCAGCAATGAAACTTAAAGCAACAATAGTTTTTTCAACCTTACAATAATGTTTCAAAAGTCGTTTCAGTGGTTCATCAACTTGTAAGTGGGTGGCACCGGAAAGGCACTTTTGAATTTGCTTTGCACCAGGAGGAGCGGAGCGTCTTTCTGTTGTCCGAATGAGAGACAATTCTGCTTCCAACCTGTAGGGCGACCGAACACGAAAACTACTTAGGGTTGCTTTAAAATAACCACCTCTGTGTTCCTATACTGACACCTAGTGTCAGAAGAAAAGCATTGCAGGACTTGGGCAGCAGGTGCAGACAGCTGCACGGGAAAAAAGGACACGCAGACCACAAGAAGAGTTTCTGACACAGTTTAATCAAGTGAGAGCTATTTACTCTTCACTCCCTCCACATAACCTGTTATAGTCAGACACCCTGTTGTTCCACTCATCGCATATGTCCGGAGCCTTGGCGCCTTGCCTGTAGGCGTTAGGCTCCCTGTCAAACCCCGGCATCAAACAACACTGAGGGGCCACGGTGGCACCAGCCTATAGTTTGGTACTGGAGATTTACACATATTACACCATTCAAAAACGTATCAACATCAAACACGCAGCCATACTGGGCAAAGGAAGCATATTACACATGGCATATTTACAACATATGTACAAAAAATTGGCAACAGCTATCTAATCACAGGCATACACGCACAAATATACAGGCTTGCAGACTTATATCTATCTCTCTATAATATATCACGGTGTGAAATGGATAAAATGTAAATGCTTCCCAGAAGCAGTGAAATGGTTAAATGTCCTAGACATTGTAGAGAGACACAACAGTGGTAACAGCTATGATAATAATAATAATAATAATAATAATAATAATAATAATAATAATAATAATAATAATAATAATAATAATAATAATAATAATAATAATAACAATAATAATAATAATAATAATAATAATAATCTGTAGGATTACTTTCAACAAAAGGCTGCTTTTGGCAGTGATGTATTGACATATTGACATATTATGGTAACTGCACTGTTCTGTAAATCCCTTAAGGATACATTTAAATCGTTCTCACTTCAAACCCCTTTTGGCAAAATCCATTAAAGTTCCTGTTAGAATCTTAAACTGAATGAATTTATGTGAGCTCTATTGTCAGAGTCAACACACCAAATCAATAAAGTTTATCTGTAAAAAAAAAACATAAACCAAAAAAATCAAAACACAATTTGCTTTGAAAATGTTAACAGTATTCCACCATAAGGCTGCACTATTGATATTGCATCGGACACAAAATATTACCTTAATCGCAACTGAGAACCGAAGCAACACCAAAGCCACCAAAAACTCTGTAATAATAAACTCATTAAAGCTATTGGTCATTGTTTTCCAAAGCCACAGAAATGTGCATGAAGCGGTCAGAACTGGGTTTACTTCAAATGCTCAGCATTAGGCAGAATCACAGTACTAGAATTGCCGGTTCTTACAAAAGTACAACACACATTGTTAGTCTACACTGAGTTGCAAGGGAACATGGCAAAAGGTTCTCTAATGCTGCTAAGAGCCCTAAGATTTTGGTTTATCCCACTGACAGAATATTTTCAGTCTTAAACTGGTTTTCATAAATGCCTGATGAGTTCCTAAATGCAGAACAACTCTGGTTCTTGCCTCTTTTATTTTGTTATTGCTGTCATTATTTATCGCATTGCAGTTGTGATTTACACATATTTAATGTGAAACCACGTGAAACCACAAGGTGGCAGTGTCACATATAATACAGATGTGGACTACATGTGCAGATTAAGACTCGATTAGAACTGCAGGAGGTCTGGCAGTGAGACCTTTGTCAAGTCAAACCAGTGCTTCCTTGTCATCCTCCATTGAATGACAACACTTATTCTTTTTCATTTCTAAGCTTCTGTCCCATCCTGGACCCTGGAATTGGGCTTCCCTAGTTCTTCAGTCTGGCCTATGCCAACAGTGGTGTGTCAAGCTTTAGATCTTGGTTTCAGGCCCTTCAGGATCCACGCTCTGGAAGGAGTTACGAATCCGCGCAACTTCAGCAGAGCAGAGGTGACCGAAGGCTTTGTTATACCATTCTGGAGATCGCCCTCTGTAGAAACACACACACAGACGTACACGCACACACACACACGCGCACACACACACACACACACACACACACACACACACACACACACACACACACACACACACGCACACACAGGAGACATTGTTACATATTTCACATGCACATCTTTTTATGTAGTTTACATTCATCCAGGAAGCCAGAGCTTCTTCTGTTGGATAGACATGAGGACATGAGGACACACACATGCACACATGCACACACACACACACACACACACACACACACACACACACACACACACACACACACACACACACACACACACACACACACAGACAACCTTGCAAATTCAGATTCAAACTTAGCCCGTACTTGAGGTCAACCCTGCAGATGTGGGTAAGTCTGGACTTCCCCGACCCACACGGCTCCAGCAGGTACTGGGACTCCAGAACCACTCCGCGGACCCCACCCATGGGTGGACTATCTTCATGATCCACAGAGATGGCCACCAGCATACACACACCCTTTGGCATTTCCGTCCTCCATGACCTGAGAGGGAGAGAGAGAAAAAATGTAAAGAAATGTGACAAAAAGTGGGTAGGAGACTTTACAGTCAGGTGATACAGAATTAGGTAGACTTTCCTATTGAGAAACATAACAGCAATATGTAAAAACTTTTGACATGGACTGTTTTTTTTTCTTAGGCACACACTGCTGCGTACATATACCTTTAACAATATAACACAAACATGCGATGTCCATGTTTTCCTCCTGTATACAAACCCATCTGTGCAAAAAAAACCCCACTAATAACCATTTATTTAACTGTTAATTTGGCTACTGGAGTTGTCATGGTTACCATTCATAAGTGCAGTGATATAGAACGGTGATTCAGATTTTTAAGATCTATTTCAAAGGTGCCCAGTTACGTTATGAGTTATGTCTTTGCCTCCACCTCGCCATTATTTCCACAGAACTGGTCACCTCATTGGCCGTTATCCCTTACATAATGTCCAGTGTACAGTACTGCACAGACAGAATGAACCAGCTTGGGAAGAGGTCAGCTGAGGAGACCTCACTACTAACACTCGTGCTCACACGGTCTGCCAAGAGCCAGGCCTCTGAATTAGATTTCAAGAAGCAGGCATCATTCATGCTTGGCCCTAATGTCTAAAGCCAATTTCCCCCACGGCTAACTGATCTGCAGATGCTTACTTGAAACAAAAACAGTTGTGTGCAAGACTGTAAGAATGACCTTTGCAGATATTCTGAATGCTGAAGGTTAAAAACAACCTTAAAATGGAAGCAGGAAGGCCTGCTGCTAAGAGAGAGGTTCACTCATGTTTTATTTTCTCTTCTGTTGTAACAGATGAAAGGACAGTCTTGCTATCACTTATTCTCTGTCTGTTGGCCTTATTAAAGATATAATGTTATTAGAATGTTTAACCTTGAACCTTTTTCTGGAGGTCAGTTAAATGGTGATTCTTTCCCCTTAGTGTTATTAAATAACAGCAATTTTGCAAAATGCTACTTGCTATCTGCTACTGATAATGTATTGTGATGCTAAACATATGCAGCTTTGTTATGTTGTAAACAAGCTTAAATCCACATGTGACAGGCTAAAGAGAAGATGACTGTAGTGTCCACTTCACTTTATGCAAAGGCATTCTTAATAGACGTACGTTTACTGAGCAGTGGGTGGGTACTTTGTTTGAACTTATTGGTTCTGCTCACAGACTGGTTGCAAAAAATATTAGTTTAGGGAAACAGATGCCTTGGGAAAGATCCACTGTAGCCAAATGCTGAATGGGGGCACTCCAGTGGCACTAATCTGGCTAGTGTCCACTGGACTTACCTGAGAACCACAAAGTCCCTGCTAGGATGGGGAGCCATACTGTTGAGGGCAAACTGGTACACCTCTGTCTGCTTGTCCAGCGTTTCCAGAACCTTCCACTGCAGCAGGTCACTGTCCCATAGGTGGCGCTCTCGTAGTATGCGGTTCAGCACCACTGAAGGAGGGGCCTCCACCTCCACTGACACACGCCATCGCCGCAAAGGCGTTCCATCCTCTACCTGAGGGGAATAGTGTAAAAGAGTGTGTGTTCATATGTGTGACTGAGAGAGACAAGTAAAGCATATTTGTGTATGTCAATTTGTGCATGAGTTTGGGTGACTGTGTGTGCATGTACTACACTGATCAGATGAACTTTGAGAAACACACAGGTCTATAGAAAAATGAGCTGTCTTTTTAATGCTTTTTTACCGCATCACACACCGCATATTCCTGGGTTGAGTACAATGCATGGTAAAATAGAGCACATAGCTATAGTACTTTGCAGTTCTAACACATGTGTGCATGCATATTCAATGTAATGTACTGAGTGTGTGTTTTTGTGTGTGTGTGTGTCGGTGTGTGTGTGTGTGTGTGTGTGTCGGTGTGTGTGTGTGTGTGTGTGTGT
>CM050214.1:15252706-15280206 GCA_027475355.1 Coilia nasus
CTTACACACACACATATGCGTGTAATTGTGACGGTGGTACCTGTGGCCACCACACTGACCTGGTCCAGACACTGGCCCCTGAGGTAGCGCAGTGCCAGCTGGATGCAGAGGGGCAGGGGCTGGCCGTGGCGCTGCGTGTGTACGATCAGAGGCACCCCAAACACCACCTTATCTTTATACTCCGGGCTCTTCATCCTCTTCATAAACTTTGGCACAGACCTTTGGAGAGATGACACAATCACTCAGTTACACGTACTTTATGCTGCTGTCAACTTACAGTATGTAAGTCAAACTCAAGATTTATATCACGTGTCGAGGCTTAGTTTGTGTTGTTTTGTATATGAGAGAGGGATAGTGTAAGAGGGAGAAAGAGAAAGAGAGGGAGGTGGAGAGAGCATGTGAGTGGAGAAGAGAGCATGTGAGTCTGGCTCACATTGAGGGATTCATTGTTTATCTGGATAAAAGTTCATGGGTGGTCTCCAAGCACACAGAACGTACACAGGCTACTAAAATTCCTAACGTGCATTACAGATATTCCAGCATTATGCACAAGCTTGTACACAGACACACACAGACACACAGACACAGACACACACACACACACGCACACACACACACACAGACACACACACAGACACACACGCACACACATACTCACACACACACACACACACACGCACACGCACACGCACACACACACACATACTCACACACACACACACACACACACACACACACACACACACACAGACACACACACACACACACACTATCTCTCTCATTCTGTCTCTCTCTCTCTCTCTATCTCATTCTCTCTCACTCACTCTTTCTCTCACTCACTCATTCTCCCTTTCTCTCTAACTCACTCTTTCATTGCCTCCCTCACTTGCAGACCAATACAGATGCCATGACACACAAACAAACAGATCCAAACACAGACACAGACACACACACACACACACACACACATACAAACACAAATAGCTTGAGGGACAGAGCCAGAACACAGAGTCAGAGATGACATTCTGTGATAGGTTCAAAGAGCAGGGTTCATCAGCTGGTCAGGACCAAGTACTTCAGTGTCTGAGGATGCATGAGTGCAATGTGCCTTGGCAAGTGGTGACAGTGAACACAGACTTATCTTAAAACAATTCCAGTTTGGACCTTTTCAAACCTAGTCTGAAAACACATTTATATTGACATGAGATACTAGCATGTACATTGATATATACACAGTTTTGCAATTGTATGTCTACAGGTTTGTGTATTTGTATGTGTGTACCCCTGTTAAATCTGATTTTAACACATTTTTGATCAATGGTACAAAAGCAATTCACTCACCAGGTCCACCCATGTTTGTTAGACATCGAATATTTTTCCATGATGGCAGTGAGGCGTAATAGGGAGAACTTCTGTAATAGGCTCAGCTGGCCAGCTGATTGGCTATTGATCTGCAGGGAGACCCCTGATTGGCTGAGGCGGTTTGATATCCTGAAGCTGGGCCACCTTAGTCTACAAGTGAAGAGTTAATGACTTACATAAGAAACATCTTACTCACTATTTTGGATGATCAATTACTGTCCTACAAAGCCAAAAGGCAGTAACGACATAAGTTTTTCAAAAGTATGAGTTTAGACTGGAAATTGACTTTAGAACACCTCCTTTGTCTTGAGACTAAATCTCTTGCTTCTTCCTATTAAGAAAGTACATAAAACATCACTACTATTATATCTCACATGTTTGTCAGCATGACAACTTTGAAGGCATATGAACGAATAGAAATGACCATGAATAGATGTAATGGACGTAGATACATTTTTAAAATGTGTAAGAATCCTAACAAAATGTGGATGGCACTTGTTTAGGATGGCCTAAAGTCTATTGCTTTGAATACGAGCAAAATGTGTAGAAAACTAGCTAAATGAGCTGTTTTACATTGGCCATAACTGACCTTGGTCTCGTTAGTGAGGCCCCTACACCTGAGTCTCTCCTCTCTCGCGTGCTGGTGGAGTCTGTGTCGTTCAGTGACATCCCGTCTCTCTCCCCGTCACTGGGCGTAGCCAGTCCCTCAAAGTCCAGCGTGATCTGGCTGGCAGACCCCACCCCTTTCATCCCATGCCCCTCCCTTTCCCCATCCTCCTCCTCCTCCTCCTCCTCTTCCTCCTCCAAGTGACCTTCCTCCAACCCCTCCCCGTCGGGCGGCAACACGTTTTTGGACCAGTGGTCCACGATCTGCTGCAGGCCATTCACGTGCTGCAGGATGTCGTCCAGGTGGGGGAACAGGTCCTCCTTCTCCAGGTCCAGCAGGTCGCCGGTGCTGGCGTACAGGTGTGAGCCCGGCACGTTGTCGTAGACGCTGATGCGGCTGCCATGAGGGCAACAGCGGACGCTGCTGGAGGTCCGGCCCCCTCCTCCCCCGCCCCCTCTCCTTCCTCCTCCCCGGGGCTGCGAGTCTCCTGCCCGCCAGTTCACCGTGTCGCAAGCAGAGGGCGCCAAGCTCTCGATGGACAAGGCCTTGGGGAAAGTGCCCGGCTTGTGGTCCTTGGGCACGTGCACCACTAGGTCGTCATAGGAGCGGAACTGCTTCTTACGGCTCTGGCCAGCAGACCTTGTGGGGGTACTAGTGGTAGTGGTGGTGGTGGTGGTGGCTGTGGTGGTGCTAGTGTTAGTTTTAGTGCCAGTGTCAGTGTCAGTGTCAGGGTGAGGGTAAGTGCTGGTGTTGGGGTCAGTGCTGGTGATGGTGTTGTTGTTCAGGCTGTCCGCTCGGTCAGCCTCAGGTCCACCGGTGAGCACGTCCATGCCCTCCAGGTAAACGCCCGCGCGCTTGTGGAGCACGGAGTCAGTCCGTTTGGGCTGCAGCTCCGCTACGCTGTCCTGGGACGCGGCGACGCAATCTGCACCGCCGGCGGTGCCGTCCGTCTGGGCGATCCCCTCGTCGCCGAGAGCCACCATGGCTCCGCAGCCATTGACCCTGGACTTCCTGCTCCTGAGGCGGGGCATGGTGCTGTAGAGAGGGGGTATGGGCAGGGTGTCGCCGTTGGCGATCTGCACGCAGCGCAGCGTCCGCAGGGCGTTGGGCTCCCGCTGCAGCACCGGCCCGCTGATGACTAGCGAGCGGCGCTCGGGCCGACCCAGCGAAGAGCCCCACGAGCGGAGGGTCTCCATGCGCCGCAGGAAGTCCTTGGCCCGCGTGCGGCTGTGCCGACTGCCGCCACCGCTGCTGCTGCCGCCCACCTTCGCTGGCAGGGAGTGGTAGTGCGGGAAGTCGCCCGGCGAGTGCGAGGACCACGGGTGGGTCCCCGGAGACGGCGCCAGGGAGAAGGAGTCGGGCAGGAGGGAGGAGGCAGAGTCCTCGCTGTTGAGCGAGCACACCTCCGGCTCGCTCAGGTCCGTCAGCATGCTCTCGCTGCTCTCCGTGGCCCGCAGGCCTGAGCCCACGCCCCCTCCGCCACCACCACCACCACCACCACCACCACCACCGCCACTGCCGCAGTCCTCCTCCGCCTCGGACAGGCTGCGCTGCTGCAGGTCGCTGCCCAGGAGGAGGTCGAAGTCCTGCACGCGCGACCAGCGACGGCTGCTCCACTCAAATGTCCATCGGTTGCTGATGGCCAGCAGGTCGTCCTCATCCGAATCGTCACTCTGATAAAACACAAAGGCCAAATGTTGTATGCACACTTAACCACTTCCAGATTAGGTGCCTATATGTATATTCTTGTCTCTGTTGTACAGTATGAGTCTATATATTTTCATCTGTAGATAGATCCATAGATTTCTATTTGTCTATGTTGTGTATAGAGTGTTGACATCTACTGGAGTCAAATTCCTTGTATATGTAAGTAAACTGATTCTAATTCTGATACCAGGGCTTTGTAGACCACTACAACAAAAAACATATGGAGCTGCATACGGTAGCTTGATATAAAGTGACATTAATCTTATTGGTTGATCATGTTTTACATTGTACAGTATGTAACATATAAATCATCTAAAGAGCTTTCATTCAACGGAATGAGTACAGATCCAGTGTATTGTGAACATAAGCTGAGACTGAGCAGTCCAGTCACAACAGGTCAAATGTTCCAAGCGTTGCTTTCCAAGCTCAATGAAGAAACAACAATGGTCTAATTCTCAAATATCCACAAAAATAGGTTACGGTAAATCAAAAGGACGATAGCACTTTCATAAACACACAGAGCGATGCCAGACAAAAGAGAGGGCTCTGTGTTTCCCCAATGCTCTATGGCAGCAGTGCTTCCTTCAAAGCTGGAAGTGGTCAGCGGGGAGTAGTAAAAAGTTTGTTTAGGTGAGAATTTGATAGCCATGTTTACACAGCTATAGAGTATATGATACTGCTCACAAACACTCCATTATAATGTACTGAAACTAAGCACAATAGATGCAGGTGTACCTTAGGTGTCCTAAGGTATTGTGAAGTTAATGCTAAAAATGATAGATTTTACATAAATACATGTTCTCATAAGATATACAGTACAGCACATATCATAGTCATTTTGAAGTTAGGACACAAAGTGAACATAATGGCTTCCAAAGGAAGTAGAATTTTGAATTACTTAACTTAAGCACTCAACTGCAGGATTCCAAGAACACAATCTACAACCAAAATAGTCTTTCAAATTAATTTTGGAGATTCAAAACATTATTACGTCTTTCACTTAATTTATTTTATATATTGCTTTGAATCCAGACATATCCAGTGGCTACATTTGAGGAAATAATGATAAGGAACTAAACTAAACTGAAAACAAAGCAGCACAAATAGGAGACTTTATCAAAAAGAAACTTTATCAAATAAGAGACTTTATCAAACAGAGACGTTAGTAAACAGAAGACTCAGGTGTGCTGCAGTGAGTTGTGTGGTTAGAGTTACTCACTTTCTTCTTGGGGAAGCTAATATCCAGTTTCATGGAGGCACACTTGTTCAGCGTGTTGAGCCGTCTGGTGCAGGGAAGAAGCGAGAGAAAGAGAAAGCGCGAGAGAGAGAGAGAGAGAGAGAGAGAGAGAGAGTCCACAGTGTCAGAACAGGGCTACGATCAGTCACACAGTCACAGGCATCACACACAAACACAGCCACCGCTGCTCTCTCCTTCCTACACACACTCTTTCTTCTCTGTCCTCTCTCTCCACTCTAAGACGGCTGCTTGCTCAGAGGTGTTTCTTTAATCAGATGTTTTTGTTTCTCTGACTGTTTTTGTGGCAAAAAAAAAAGGATCCGATTGGCTGTGCTGCTCCAGTATTACAATCCTCAGACTTGTGTGTCTTCCCACACAGGAGCGGAGTTGCAGAAAAACCACCCAGAGATGAAGAAGAGAGAGAGACTGAGACAGAGTGAGCGAGTGATAGTATATGGGGGGGTGTGGGAGATAGAGAGAGAGAGGGAGGGAGGGAGGGAGGGAGAGAGGGAGGGAGCAAGAGAGAATGAAGGCACACGGATGGGACAGACTGAGACAGAAGTGATTCTCTTGCTGTGAGTCTTTGATGTCATCCTAAAGCACCTCTTAAACTGTCATCTGTCTGATCTTCACCACAGGGACTCTCTCTCTCTCTCTCTCTCTCTCTCTCTCTCTCTCTCTCACACACACACACACACACTGTCACAGAGGCCACCAGCTGGGGTGACATGGCTATCACAAGGGTGCCAGGAGACACTGAACATACTGGATGGCCAGACAAGTAACACTGCATGCAAGCAAGACCAGTACATACCACTGCCATTAGTTTCATCCAGTCGGTCAACATTTGTCCACGACGGACCCTAAACCAATGTCCCCTTTCAGATAGAAGTGTCTGTTCTGCTGCCACCAATTTTATGTTCAGTGGATTTATTCCCCTGAGATTTCCAGGCATGCAAATCTGTCAGTGCATGATCCAACTTGATTAGGCTTCAGCGAGGAGGCGTAAGGAGTAAGGAGTCACCACATGAAAAGCCTTGTGTTTGCACAGACTCACTCCCACAGACTGTAGACAGCACAGGCTTCAGGCACTGCTCTCGCGAAAGGGGCTGGAAGTGGGTGGGGTGCTGTGCTGTGCTGTGTTGTGCCGGGCTGGGCTGTGTTTTCTCTGACAGTAAAGCTGTCAGGTCCTACTAATACCGTCATTAGTGTCACTAAGGGAAGAAGAACAAAGAGCAAAGACAGAAACAGAAAGAAAGAAAGAAAGAAAGAAAGAAAGAAAGAAAGAAAGAAAGAAAGAAAGAAAGAAAGAAAGAAAGAAAGAAAGAAAGAAAGAAAGAAGAATGACAGACAGACAGACAGACAGACAGACAGACAGACAGATAGATAGATAGATAGATAGATAGATAGATAGACAGATAGATAGATAGATAGATAGATAGATAGATAGATAGATAGATAGATAGATAGATAGATAGATAGATAGATAGATAGATAGATAGATAGATAGATAGATAGATAGTGAAAGCAATCAAGAAGAGAAGGGGTGGCAGAAAGAGAAAGTTGGGTGACAAATTGAGGGAGAAATGACAGCAAGGAAAAAAACAGACAAAAGTGCAGAGAATTCCAGAGAAGACGGGAACAGACACAGAAAGAGCCGGGAATGTGAGGAATGGTGTTTTCACACGCAAGGACATTTAATTGCACCAGAACGTAACAGCTTGATTTATTCCATTAGGGATATTTTGAAACATCTAACCACAACCACAAAGAAAATGGGTTCCACAAAGCCACGTATAATCGCTCAATTTCCTCCCTGGGGACTGATAAAGCATTCTGATGTTGGTTGTGACATAAACAAACACACTTTTCAAGGGACAAGAGACTGTAGTTGCCACAGAGCCAGAGAGGGACACACAACCGTCGTAAAAGCTCACATCTCCTGCCAGTGGACACATGGACACACACACAACCATCTGTTGGTCTCTCCCTCTGACCAACCACCCCCACCCACCCCAAGGCTCCCTGAGGCTGCCCTGGCCCTTTGAATCCCACCCCAGTGCATGGGGCAGAGCCAGAGCAGTGTGGGGATCAAAGGGAGAGGGAGAGAGAGAGAGAGAGAGAGAGAGAGAGAGAGGGACAGGGGCACTGGTTTATGGAGGATGTGCAGGTCACGCATGCACAGAGGTGGAGCTTGCCCTCAGGCTGGGGGGTGGGGGTGGGGGTGGAGGGGGGCAGGGGTGGTATTACAGGCGGGGCTAGGGACACCTTTCCCGTGTAGTCTCCTGTGGGGAAGGACACCTTGGGGGGCACTCTGGGACGCTGGCTAGCCTCAGGCAGACCAGCAGTGAGATTTACAGCGTCATGCTTAGGCTAAAGTCCAGAATGTTCCATTGTTTACTATATTGTGCACTGTGTAGGGAGGAATATAATATAACTCACACCCTGTAGTGCATAGTGAATGAGTAAAAACTTCAGACTGATCTGATACCAAAACTTCAAAATGTTAAAATCTTGGTATTAATGAAGAGGGTATATGTCTGTGAAGATTCTCATTCATTCCGGTCATGGTAGTCAAATGAGCTAAGTTTGTAAGCAACTGGACTTCTGTTTGGAGCTTGAACTTTGGAGAGGGGAAACAGTAGACTTTAAGATGATATTCAGGGCACATCTGGTCAGAAGGTCATATCGGGAATGGTTTCCAGGATTCAGCCAATTGAAATACTGCCTCTTTGTTTACTTGTTTTGGAGGAACTGATTGGCTGTTTATGACACAGGAAATGAGATTTAAATTCCACATTTAGAAAGCAGAGATCATGACATTCTGGATCAGAGGGAAATTCCCATTATCGTGACCGAAAGCAATGATTTCATGCATTTCCACGAATATTGAACGTCTGAGTGAAGGCTGGAAGGCCTGAAACATCACGGTAAATAAAACCAAAATATTGCGGGCAAAAATCAGGTTGAAGCGGACTTTTCTTTTACATGAATGAATACTGATTTGTCTTGTGGCATGACATCCACTACAATAATCCTATTATTTCTAATACCATTTCCTTCACCAACCACCGATGCATTTGTTCACCCACATTCACTTACATTCACTTACACCTAGAGGCCACATATCAAGATCCTTCTGTCAAATAACCATAAGGCCACACAAGAAGATGTTGGCCACGTCACCCTCTCCACCCATCCCCTTAGGAGAGTGGATCCGTAGCCCTTTCTGTAGCCAAGCTCTTAAGTCCACGCTAATCCCTTACCGGCACAGAGGCTCCACGAGGTCTTTGTCCAAGAAGTCGTGGTCCCTTTTGACAGCCGACAGGTCGATGGGAAACTGGGAATCTGTGAGTGGAGGAGGACAGGGAATAAAAAAAAAAAACAGCTCACCTGGATTGCACTGCAGAAGCAGGTATCTATTACACATATGTGTGTTTATACGTATAGCAGCGATGGGGTTGGCGAGGTGAGGTCCAATAGCAAGCAAGATGCAGCATGACAGAGGTATGTAGCCAGTGTTGTGCGGTTGTGATGTGTGACGGTGAGGTGCTGAGGTGGTCTGAAAAGTACCACAGGTTTCATATCACCTTCACCAAAATAATTCTAATTATATATGTCACAGACGAGAAAAATATTTTGGATAAGCATGACAACTTCATTCCATCTATAATCAACAGTATAATTACTGTACAAACAGGATTCCAGTACATAGCTTGGGGCAAGAGGCAGGTTGATAAAGATCGGTAGAGTGACTACTACGCCGTATATGCTACATGACTGTATGTACTACAGAAATGCTCAGTTTTACCCACTGGATAATTGGACTGTGCTATCATTTTTTCATACAATGCCTTTCTGAACTGACTACTAATGTGTCAATAAAGCACTATGTTTGACCAATTAGATTTAGCTCTTTTTTACAGGCTGTCCATATAATATGTATAGTGTTCTAAAGGATCAGAGGGCAGGCAGATGGTATCCATGACTGATAAATCATCTCACATACATGTACCATCTCACTAAAAATATACATCCATAAACAGGGGTGTAGTGGTAAAATCAGAGGTGGATAAACTATGAATTTGCTGATCACGGTGCGATGGATGCATGGTGTGACACAAGATGTTTTAAACAAGACATGCAAAACATGTTTGAGGGCATTTTAATGGTCTCTAGTGCATATATAGATGGCATAGTGTGATTTTGGAATGTTAGAAATTGTGTTTGGTAAATAAATTCTATTATAGGGTGAATAAACTGTATTGATAGGTGGATGAACTTTTTTTCTGAAATTCTAAGAGGTGGGTAAACTCTGTTTACGTGTGTTTATCCTCCACTACATCCCTGTCCATAAACATATCTGCTAAAGATATAAAATGTACACGTTCTTGCAGACACATATACATCTGTACAAAATGCATTTAAGATCATGCTTCCCAAAACACACACAATGTAAATAAATAAATAAACAAACAGACAAATAAAAGGGGAGGAAGTCGTCTCATGAATTCTCCTGGCTCTGTGTCGACTGGCGACCCCGTGACCCCTGCGCTAGCCGAGGCGGAAGACGGAGGGAAGGGCCTGAGTTTTCCGTGCGGAGATAAGGCAGGGCCCCTTTCCCATGACCTCCTCCCAGCCACGAGGAACGCTCGTCTGCAAATAGCTCTCCTACGCACTCCCAGAGTGGAGCGCAGTGCAGCGGATAGAGGGGGAAGAAATGGGATGAGCCCCTAAACTGAGAGAGCGCAGCTGTGTAAATGTGGTGTTCATTCTTTCTCTCTCTCTCTCTCTCTCTCTTTCTCTTTCACCCTATTCCGCCCCCTTCTCTCCTCACCTCCTCCATCTTCATTTTTCCCTGTTTCAGTGGTCCTCCCTCGCTCCCTCCCCCTCTCTCTCTCTCTCTCTCTCTCTCTCTCTCTCTCTGTCTCTTTCTCTCTTGTGTGTGCATATATTTTCCAGACCTAAAATTGATGAAAGCATAAAAGTGACGAAGGAGTGTTTGACAGTAACTTAATCATACAGAGATTTGGTGACATAATGGCATAGACATTTATGGCAACATCCTAATGTTTACATTTCATGACATGCTTGATATGATGGTGTAAAGATGCAATATGATCACACAAGTTAAGTAGAAATACAGTGGACGTTTGCTTGGATTTGTAGGACCAGCAACTGTGCACCATATGGAACGACTGAACTGCCCAACACTGCGTAGGAAATCCCATCAGGCCAACAAATTCCTGATTTTCTACTGTCATTTGACCCAACAGCTGTGCATGACCTGGAGACATCAGTGTGTGTGTGTGTGTGTGTGTGTGTGTGTGTGTGTGTGTGCGTGTGTGTGTGTCTGCACTTGAGTGTGTGACTGTGTTTTCATCTATGTGTGCGAGGGGTGGGGTAGCAGAAGAAATGTGTTATTGTCTTTAAGTGTGTGAGCAAGTTGTGTGTGGGTAGTGGGGTGTACTCAAGTGTACAGTGTGTGTGTGTGTGTATTTAATTCTGAGCATATGTGTGTCTCTAAGAGTGCAGCTGGGTGTTCATTTTACTGTGGGCGTGTCTTTGTGTGTGTGTGTGTGTGTGTGTGTGTGTGTGTGTGTGTGTGTGTGTGTGTGTGTGTGTGTGTGTGTGTGTGTGTGTGTGTGTGTGTGAGTGTATGTGTGTGTGTGTGTCTGTCTGTGTGTGTGTGTGTGTCTGTGTGTGTCTGTGTGTGTCTGTGTGTGTCTGTGTGTGTGTCTGTGTCCGTGTGTGTTTTGTATAAAGTATGAAAGTGACAGCAGCATCAGCACATTTATATGCCTTAAGGATGAATACCAGTGGAAGTGGCATCTGCAGGAAGTGCAGCCTACCTTCATAGAGCTGAGCATATTATGGGAAGTGCAGCCTACCTTTATAAAGCTGAGTATACCACAGGAAGTGCAGCCTACCTTCATAGAGCTGAGCATATTATGGGAAGTACAGCCTACCTTCATAGAGCTGAGCATATTATGGGAAGTACAGCCTACCTTCATAGAGCTGAGCATATTATGGGAAGTGCAGCCTACCTTCATAGAGCTGAGCATATTATGGGAAGTGCAGCCTACCTTTATAAAGCTGAGTATACCACAGGAAGTACAGCCTACCTTCATAGAGCTGAGCATATTATGGGAAGTACAGCCTACCTTCATAGAGCTGAGCATATTATGGGAAGTACAACCTACCTTCATAGAGCTGAGCTTATTATGGGAAGTGCAGCCTACCTTCATAGAGCTGAGCATATTATGGGAAGTGCAGCCTACCTTCATAGAGCTGAGCATACTGTGGAAACCCTGCGGCCCTTAACCAATCGCATGCTTCCTTGGCTTCGATTTCTGCAAAAGACAGAAACATATAGTTCAATAACACCACCACATCCAGACAGTACATTTATATTTTTCGCCGTAACACATATCAAATATCATTGTCTGAAGAACTGTTCACAGTAGGTGCCTGAAAAGAAGATCCCACAGCTCATTGAAAACAAACAGAACTAGCAGCATTTAATTACACACTAAAAACAAACAAAAAAAACATCAAGAAACCTCTTCCTTGAGCTTTGTAATAATAATAATACAATGCAATAACAAAGAGCTAATAATGAATTTTGACTGTGGAATGCAATTACATTGCTTTATGCTACTAAAGCAGGAAGAGAGTCTCCATAATGACGCAATGCCACACCTGTACTAAGGGAAAGAGACCGACATGGCACAAATGGCAGGAATATACTCATGACAGCCATTGCACATAAGATTCCTTTAATACAATTTCTTGAATCTTCCATTTAGTCCTAAATAGCTTTTGTAAGCAGTAGTTTTGAAATCGATGACCGTAAGGTCAAAGCCATCATGCCTTGGCCCTGCTGTTTATGTCAATCTTCACTTTTGGCTGAGGCTCCATGATAACAATACTTGAAGGGGGAAAAGTAATTGTTCAGTGGGGAGGTTAATGTCTTTGATTTTGGATTCTGGTCCAGCTAGGAGATGACAAGGCCTTGCCTTTCTTTTGTAATCCAAACAGGATGTGAACATAAGTGTACGTGTGATTACATAAACCCCTCTGGCTCTTTTTTTGTCCCACAAGAACCACAACAATAGCACGTAGAGATGGATGGTCTGCATAGTTGTCAACACTTGAAGAGAGCCACTAGAAGGGCATTTACCATCTAAAGAAGTCCTCATCCAAAACAACGACAGCATGGGCCCCATAGAGCAAAGCCCTAACTACAGAAAGGTGATGGGTTTCATACGCCCTGAAAAAAATATATGAAAATATATAACTGCAGTCAGTTGCTCTGGCTGAACCTTCTGCTATAAATAGCGAAAATGTGAATGTAAACACACTTCAGTAGTGGTTAAATACGTTTCTGCTGCCTGGCGTCCTTTTAGATGATCTGTTGAGAACAAGTAGCAGATGCAATGCACAAGCAAATCAACACAGATGCCAATACGTCCAACTACCTTTCAACTACTACTACTACTCATAACAATATTTTCTGTTCTATTTGCTTATTTAATGGACAAAAAAAAAATATAAAAGTAAACTGAGAACATCTATGCGATTCATATGTCACAGAGAATGCAATCATTTTCAACACTCATCCCTGGAATTGCCTTTATAAAGATGAAAAATGGGTTGGATAAAGAGAGTACAACATCCCTACAGATGGGGTAGAAAGAAGATAAACTGAATACAAGGCGAAATAAAACACAAGAGAGTAAGAGGATGATCTGAGTACAATAAGATAGAGAGACACAAGGTGGAGGATGGCAAAGCGATCACAGCAAGATAATATATGATTTGCTGTTGAATAAAACGAGACTTGGCAGGCCTCTGAGAAATGCTAGAATTTGCTAGAGATTTTGAGTGATACACTGTAACAGTGGATTCAAGAACTGTGTCGCTGTCACCAAACAAATCTGCCTATTATGGCCCTGAGCACCTTATTGGTACTAGTGCAGGCTCTCTCTCACTCCTCACCAGAGGAGCTTTTTTTGCTGACACGCACTACCCGTCAAAACTGTATAACTGCGTAATGTGTGTCCTTTCTCCATGTATACATCTCAACATTCTGTCTCCCTTCACCAGTAGTTGTGAAGAAGAAAAACCTCTTTGTCTACCCATATATATCTATCTCTATTTCTCCATCCATTTCCTATATTCTGTCCATAAAAAGCAACTGCGTCTCCATAGTGACCCTCCCTGTTTGTCTCTGTCACTTTAACCAGATGTCATCTCTAAAAATCATGCAATCAACATCCAGGCCTCGATTGTCAAAGCTGTTGTCAACTTCTGCTGTGGGGACATAAAAACTTTGTATGATGGTGGATGATGATGACAACCTTGGCCGACAGAACTACAGACTATCTCTTTACACACACACACACACACACACACACACACACACACACACACACATATACACACACACATCCATGCACACACGCATGCATGCAACCACATGCTCACACACACACACACACACACACACACACTTGCTCATAAATACCGCACACTTTTCTGATCCGTTATTTTCTCACAGATGGGCAAAGTATCTTTAACCTTATCTGACAAAGAAAGGGCCCTGCTTTTTCCCCCTCTCCTCTGCTGCTCTGGGGGGAAGGAATAAAATAATGGACCAATCTGACACTGACACAGGTCAATGTTAAACCAAAATACCTCTGCCTACCGTCTGCCAACGCAGTCTGCCAAGTGCCATCGGTGACGTTTACAGACCCTGTGGGACTCTGTGGCAGGCGGCAAGCTGTCAGAGGCACTCAGCGGCCCAGGCCACATGTGGCAGTGATTAGGGTGACATTATGGGGGCATTAAATGGGGTGAAAACCTCTTCTTCCTGCCCCCGTGTTGTGCCGGGTACTTTGCTGCTACTCCCCCCATCCCTGTCCCCGTCCCCGTTCCCCCACAAGCAGTTAAATCGTAGATCCTCTCTGACACGAAACCATCATTTCCGAACGTCACCACACTCCATTACTCCTTTCCGTGTCAAGGCTGATAACCATTATACCCTTCACTAGCCAGCTGGCGATTAAGAATAATGAATCATGTAAGAGACCGATGGCATCCAAAAGCCACCTTCTCTTTCACCCCTCCACCTCACCACCACCACCAGCCCCACCTCCCACAACCACTTACCCACTTACCCTCCACCCCCCACCCCAACCTCTCTCATGCCCCCCTCTGCTTCCAATTTGTGCTTTGCCAACACATAGTGGGAGGTGGGGTTGCGGGGTGAGAAGCTTGAGAGGGGGTGAGATGAGGGTTGGAGGGTGGGGGCTGTGTGTATGTGTGTGTGGGGGGGAGCATTCCTTCTCTCCTTCCTCAGACAACCCGGCATGTGGTTTGACGGGGGTAATTCTTGGGGGTTAGGGGTGTGGGGGTGGGGGAGGGGGAGACCCCTGGGAGGCTTTTTTTGCGGCACATTAAACAGGCTCCATCTGGAGCGCTCCAAAAGCGCAGAAGGGGAGCTGAGCTGAGCTGAGTTAGCGCCGCTGGCCCGAGCCAAAAGGCGTCCTTGAGTCACTACCCTCCGGTGCCGTGGGAATAATGCACCCCCCCACCCCCACCCCCCCCACACACACACACACTCACACTCCTCTCCACCCGTCGCCATTTTTTTTTTGTCTTCCTGCAACCAATGCAGAGTTTAATTAACACGAGAGCCCCCTGGCATGGCTCAGAGAGAGAACTTCAGACCCTGTGACCCCCCCAGCACCCCCACACCATCCCATTCAGCTCAGGGGAGACAGGGGTAAACACAAAGCTGCCCCCCCCCCCCCCGAGATAATCAACTCGCTCGACAAGGTGCCACTCGCTTAATCCGTCCTTCATCCATGGGCAGAGAGAGGGGCACACGCCCTCCCGCCACCCCCATCCCCCAAGCCGGCCCCCTCCGGCCTGCCATGCAGACGTGCCACCTCCCCAGCATTCCTGGCCGCTGTGGCTGCTGTGACGTGACAACAGGCAGCGCGCCATCAGTCGTCCCAGCTGGGCGCCGCCCGCCTGGCGGGCAGAGACACTAAAGGTGTTTGAAAGGCGGACAGAGGGCGAAATCAAAAGCATTTCTCACAACAGAAAGAGAACAGGAAGGGGGGGCGGCTTTCTCTTACATAAGCTGGGCTTCACTTCACTTTGTGTCCTCAAAAGTCACCAAACAACAACAAAAAAAAGTCTCTCTCCTCTGAAATTTCTCTCTTTCCCTCATTCCTCCCTTTCAATTCACAACACTTCTCAGGTCTTTTTTCCCCCTTCTTCTCCTCCCTGCATTGAAACTTTGCTCCCTCTCTTCCACCCACTTTCCTCTTATTACCTTGTTTCTTTGAGCTGAGGCCAGCGAGCGGGACCCGAGTCAGCCGGGGGCCTCAAAGCTCCCTGTCACTAAGCCACTTCCTGTCCGCTGCAGCCTCCAGCCAGGAATTAATATACGCTGCCCTGGGAGACAGCGCTAAAGCTTCCTGGACTAAATTGAAAGATACTGACAGCGCCGCGTCAGAGTTCCTTAACCAGAAGCACGGGGGACTTTGTGGGGGTGCGTGTTCAGATAAGAGCATCGACAAAACTGTGGCTCGCCGGATAGAGTATAATATGCAGTACCTACCTCACAGTGCAATACTACTACTGCTGTATTCATCTGTACCACTTATTCTTTTTTATTTGTATTACTTGGATTTATTTTTGTCTTATTATTTGTTTGTACTCCCTTCTTCCTTGCTCTTTTTGTACCTGACACTTTGATACTTTCATCTTGCACCGTTGTGGCCTTCCTGTTTAGTTTTGTTGTACAGGCAACCATCCAATGACAATAAAGGTCTTGAAGTCTTGAAGTCTTGAAGGAGTAGTGAAAACAGTAAGCAGAAAGCAAAGACATGGTGTGTGGATTTCAGCTGTGCTTTCTTCTTCCTATGCTTCTATATTATTCCTTTGCAAACATTTAAACCTTCTAACACCCAAATTCAAACAGTTGCCATCTGACAGATCCTATTAGCCATGATCAAAAACAAACCAGAGCTTATTATTAGTCACAGTCAAAACAAAACTACCGCCCTCTATCTGCAGTTTAAATAGCTTCTTATGTACATGACCCTGGGCTTACTGGGGTCAGCTATGTGTCTGTAAACACTGGAGGATATGAGGTTATGGTTTGGAAAAGAGACTATGGTAGAGAGACTGGACATGGCGGCTCCCACAGTGGGAACTCGACAGGGGTGGAAAATCACTTGCGATTGTTTTCAAAACTACAGACGGCACTTTGGATCGGAATCATAAACATGTGAAAAGAATCACTTGGCAGCACGTGCTCTCTGACACACACAATCACACACACACACACACACACATACACACAGTACACACACTTTTTCACAGAAATGCTTCTCTCCTAATTCACTGGAATAAACAATATCTCACCCTTCAGTGTGACCCTCTCTAGGTCAAAATACACATAATGACCTTAAAGATAAGGATCGGCCAGAAGAGGACTCCACTAGCAACCACAAGAGGTTAATGGCACGTCGGTACCACTCGTGTATAAAATGCCGTCCAGCTGTCTGTGACAGGGGACACCTGGACGTCCCTTCACCAGCTTTGCTCACATGCTCCCATGCTCCTCAACGGGCGGACAAGCTAACTGCATGAGACAGAGTCCATGTGGAGAGCCTAGACAGTCCTTGGAGCTCCACATAAACAATCACACACTTTGGACCGGGGCCACTTTCCCACACATGCTAAAGTGCTTTGACATCCGTTTTTGGGAAGAGGGAATCTTGACTGTTCTTCCCCTCACCCCCTCCCCTCTGTTGTAAAGAACATAAAACTGAATTTACAGTTTGAAAATATGTTGGTAAGTGAATGGAATTCACAACTGTGAACTGCAGAACTGCAACTTTTTCAAACCTACGTTTTATAAGATATTTTACTTTTTAAGATATTAAGTGACATGAAGCCAAAAACACTCTTAACTATGGAAAGAAAAAAATCTCCACATCATCTTGATTCCCTATGCTTAATTTCAAATATTTCCCTGAAACAGTTCAAAATCTGTTCTTTTAGACAAAAGAAAAACCTGAATTTTAGTCACACAATGAGTTACCTTACCGAAGTTCCGTACGCTTCAGAATTAAACGCTGAACTCATATTCTGAGAGATTTAACATCAGACCTAGTCCATACTGTACATTCAGTGTAACTAGTCAGATCAAAATGCAAATATGCAAAATCCATAATCCAATAAAAAGCAAGAAAGACCTCATACCTGCAGGCATATATAGACCCGCGTTGTCCTGTCTCTTAAGATCTAAGTGCCTGTGCAGCTGGCTGTAGTCTTCTTTCAGTCCTTTTCTCAGTCTCTTAATGATCCTCTCTCTCTCCCTGATTATGGCAATATATTTCCTGCCTCCACTCTTTCCCTCTCTCTCTCTGTCTTCCCCTTTCCATCTGTCTTCCTCTTTCTCCCCCTCTCCCTTTCTGTATTTCCTTCTCTCCATGTCCTTTTCCCTCCTCCTGTCTTAAATGTCCCAGACTCCTCCTCTGGTTGCACAGCTGGATCATGTATGGCGAGCTAGGAGCCCCACCCCACCCCACCCCATCTCTTCTGAGCACCAGAGTTCATGCTGGTCAAGTTCATTCTTTACACTCTCTCTCTCTCTCTCTCTCTCTCTCTCTCTCTCTCTCTCTCTCCCTTTCCCTCTCTCAGTCTGTCTCTCTTTCTGTCTGTCTGTCTGTCTCTCTCTCTCTCTCTCTCTGTACTCACATACACACACACATGCACACACACATGCACACTCCACTTACCGTAATGAGATTTAAATGTTCAGACACCAACAAAATAGAGACACATTTGTCCAAAATAAAAGTGCCTCGTCAGCAAAGACAGGGACTAAAAACGGGACTAAAACAGCATTTAGCTGACTTACACTTTTGCTCAAAACCAGCTAGTGAGTAAGAAACTATGACTCATCGTACATCCTCTCTCTCCCACTGACAGGCTTGCTACTAGGAGCAGTCATGGGGTACGGCACAGCACTAAAGGAGAATTCAGCTGCAATCCTCTTTGGTCACGGACACTTTCGCGTGCGAGACAGAGACAGGGGGGCATGGAAGGCACATTGACACTGCCACCAAAGGACACTGTATGAGAGCAAAAAGGAAGTGTCAGAGAAAGAAAGGCAGAGGCAGACAAAGTGAACGGGGGGTTGGGACTGAAAACAGCTACAATACAATAAAAAAAAAAAACTCACTTGTGACTTCTTGAAGGGTTTGCTGCACCAGACAGGGGGCAGGGGACAAACCACCTCAGTCTGAGCCTTGTCCAGTTGGACAGCACTTATTGCTAAAATACTGCCAATGTACCCATGGTGACAACCATCCAGCCCTGACTAAAAAGTCTCTCTGCTCAGTAAAAACACAATTCACTGCTTAATTAACAGTTTGACGGACCAAACACTGTGCCAAACCATTAAAGGTCAGCTGTGCAAAACATGCTTTAGCCCCCCTGGTCAGCGCAAAGCTATAACGCTTGCCCACCAACAGGGGGACACAGTGAGCAAAGGGAACGAGCGTGCGTGGGCCATTCATCATCCAAAGGCCAACATTTCACCACTGCTTATCTTCAGACGGGCAGAGTCTTCAGTGGTGTGAACAAATCACTCAGTCGCTCACCTAAAGTGACAACACACACTCCCTACTTTGCTGCTATCATTAAGCAAACACTATAATTCCTTCAGAATAGGAACATGCAGAATGTTTTCTTTCCTTTTTTCTCTCTTTCTTTTGTTGTATTGACAGAAGCATCGCACACTGTACATGGACAGTTGACAAATGGGAGTGGACCTTGCTGACTCTGAGCTGAATAAACAAAGAGCTGCATCTGATGAGAGATACTGCATGAGCAAATCAGAATCACAGTTTGCCCATGACCAACCCCTGAGACACTCACAGTTGAGCAAGAGTCTACATGCCAAAGCTGGTCAAGAATCTATAATATGCCGGGCTCATTGCTTAACGTTCTCCACACATAGACAGCTCTAGCAGCAGCTGCAAGAGAAAAAAAAATGATTGTAGTAAATTCAACTTTCTCTCTCTCTCTCTCTCTCTCTCTCTCTCTCAAATTCAACAGGAGGCTTTTATGGGAGCGTCATAAAAAAGTCTAGCTCTGTCACAGAAAAAAAGACTGAAAAAAAGAAAAGAGAATGTATTAGAGGCCAGGGAAAACAAAGAACTAAAAGTGCCATACAGATTTGCTCAATGCTGGCTAATGAAATTATATTTTTTTTCTGTACTAGATGCCATAACAAACAAAGTCTCAGTCATATGAACACAAGCACCATGGGATTAAGGCCCATTTACTTACACAAAACAAAGAGGAAGACAGAAAGAGAGAGAGAGAGAGAGAAAGAGAGAGAGAGAGAGATAGAGAGAGAGTTAGAGAGACAGAGAGACAGAGAGAGAGAGAGAGAGATATAGAGAGAGAGAGAGAGAGAGAGAGAGAAAGAGAGATTTATTGTTTTACTGTGTCTGTACGCCAAATCTGTATGTCAGACACTTGGGTTTCCTATTCCATGTATCCCTCACATGTTGTATGACTGTTTTGGCAAAACAAATATCTCATACCAATAAAACATTTTACATTTGGAAATTTAAACTTAAGAACGAAACACAGACAGTGAGTGAGAGACAGAGAGAGAGAGAGAGAGAGAGAGAGAGAGAGAGAGAGAGAGAGAGAGAGAAAGAGAGAGCAAAGCAAAAAGATAGACAAAGAAAAAAGAGAGAGGCAGACAAAAAATGTGAAATAATCTTTGGTATCCCTCTCTGACTTGAATTAGGTCCATACATAAACCTCCCTCCAGTCATATTTGCAAGACAGATGTTTGGGGTGCACTCATTCCCCCTACAGGATGAATAGTGTTTGGATGGCCCTGAAGCCTGTAGATGACACATGGTGACAAATATCCAGAGAGAGTGGAGCGTGGCGATACCAGCACTACTGCCCTGGGGCTGCTGAGTTTTCTTTGGTGTTTTTACGTGGGCCTACCACAAGCAAAAAAAAAAAAAAAGAATTTATTCCAGATGCAAACCCAGTACAACCTGTGCAGAACATAATTCACTGACATCTAATTGTACATTGAAATGAATAGGTTTGTTAAGTGCCTTTGTGGACAATGTGTTGCTTTTGTTTAGTTGTTGGCAATTGTGTAACTGTAATGCATTCTCAGATGTATTGCAACAGAGGAACCACAAGGAAAGCATTGAACAGCTGAGTGTAATTAGCAACAGGAAACCTATACTTTTGCAACGCACAGTAGCAAACATGTCTGCAGAATGCCCAAACATTCTCAGAATGTCCAAACATTCCCAGACACTTGAGCCCTATCTCTGTCTCAATGTGTCTGTGTAAAGTAGGGTTGGGGAATAGGGAGTGAATCTTTCATTGACTGAAGAAGGGGAGTGAAGGGAACGAAAAAAAAAAAAAACTGATTTTAGGGTTGCTATAGCGATTACACAAGGAAATCGAAGGGTGGAGTTCTCTGACTACTCTGACACGAGGATGTACATGTATTTTGGAGGAATCTCTATAGAAACACTATTGCCTTATCAGATTAATGGTGCGTCAGAGAATGGTTTAAATGTTAGTCATATCACATGACGCAGGCAAAGCCATCTCTTCATAAATGTAACGTATAATGTGCACATTCTGGATATAAGACATAAGGAGGACAAAATGTACCTCAGCGCTTCATTCTTTCATCCTTCTAAATAAAACTTTTCAAGTCAGTTCTGAACCTACAGAAGACGAAGTACTATAAAACTATAAAACAAATTAGGATTTAACACATGTCTACAACGTTTACATCACCTTATCTCATCTATAAATATTAGTTGGGTACAATTATGATGATAGCTGCTTCATGAAAGAATTTAAGTTTCTTGGGGCCTGGTTCACTGTTAGGGCTCATTTCCACCAAACACTCGCGTGTACAGCGCATGCCCGTTTTCTGTCCGTATTCGTTTAGAATGCACGTTAACAGATTAGACCATTTCCACCGCAAGCGTGATCTGAGCGTAATCTGTCCCTATACAAACATATTGTACACGGATATGCTCAAGCTCAAGTTGGTGGAAATGAGGCCTTAGGCCTGTACAGCTGTGAACATTTACTGCAGCAGTGAGAGTTCCTAAGGTCAAGTACTCAACCTCTGAGAAAAAAAGACCTGAAGACACTCCAAAAGTACAGACAAGACAAGCACTCCATCAGATATTCAGAGAAAAATGTACTCCAAAGAACTCCCCCAACGCTAGTCTGTTTCAGCCAGCACAGGTGAAAAAAACCCTCGACGCTATGCGTGGGTAGAGGCCAATGTCAAGATCGGGCATGCATGCCTCCGCCTCAAGAGCTTCGCCAGCCACATTCTTCAAGGCTACGGAGAGCAGCCCGTTTACAGCGTAGAGCCACAGAACATGGATTTGAGATAAATATCATGCTCTTGAGATGCCGAATCAATCCACAGCGTGTGGAGAAAATAGCTGAATACAAGGGGGAATATCAACAGCTGTGTGGTAGTCATCACAGCGCTCAGTATGACACATACCTGTCCATTCTGCCATCTCAGTCGTGTGGAGGAGATATTTGTTTTCTAAATGAGCTTTCTTTTAAAAAAGGTCATCAGATACAGTGTATCCGTATGACACACACCTCTCCATGCAACCATATCAGGCAGGAGAGGACATGTTTGTTTCCTAAATGAGCTTTGTTTTGAAAAGGTCATCAGCTATCAGTGTATCAGTGTGTTAGTGAACAGACTCAGGCATCTTCAGAATAGGGCACGAAGATGCTAATTTTAGTTTCACTGCAACAGCAAAAATCATACTGTTGACACATTCTATGGAAATGTTTCAGCCAACATAGTTGAAGAAAACCCTCACACTATGAGAGAATGACTTGTAAAAATGCCTTCACAATGATGTGTTTATGAAGTCAGAGTCTGTACGATCTACAGCAATTAAGGCAGTGCTTCTCAATTATTTTCTGTTACGCCCCCCCTAGGAAGAAGAAAACATTTCGCGCCCCCCCCCCCCCCCTAATCTCCACCGTAACTGTAATAGTATCATTTGTCTATGCACATCTGCAATATGCACATCTACATAACACTGTATCCTTACTGACATTAAGGAAAACAAAAAAGAAATACAGATCAACTTAAAAACAAAGAATTACTTTATTAACATTGTTTTTTAGTCTGTACTGTGGTCAATGTGCACCTTTATGGTACAGCAAAAAAAGTCACACGCACCCCCCCTGGCATCGCACCGTGCCCCCCCAGGGGGGCCCGCCCCACTATTTGAGAAGCACTGAATTAAGGTGATAAATTATGTACATTAATGTCACATGACATTATCAGCCTGGAATGTGCTACTCTTATAACGCTATCATAGTTTCAACGCAATCTCAACAGGTAAAACAGACACGCTCTACCTCTCCTCCCTCCCCGCCTCCCCTCCCCTCCCCTCTCTCTCGCTCTCTCTCCCTCTCCTCTACCTTGCATGATCTTCTTCAGCAGTTGTTGCCTGGCGATGATTCGAGCCAGGCGTAGCCCCGAGCGCCTTTGGTACTGGTCCAGCCTCAGGTAGATCTCCTGTGTCTCCTGCGTCATGCTGCCCAGGCACTCTGTGTCCACCAGGTCCAAGTCCAAGTCCTCATCTTCATCGTCATCAAAGACTTCCGGAAGCATCTCTGCCTCTGTGAGCTCTGTCATCTTTGCTGTCCCCTTCTAGTCGCTAGTTACACTTACTTCTGTCCCTTCACTATGTCAGGGGTCATCTACGTGCGCTGTTAGTTGACCGACACGCACGAGCCACAATGGTCAGTCAGCACAATAACACAGAGTCGGTCTAAACTCTCTCTCTCTCTCTCTCTCTCTCTCTACGTCTCTCTCTCTCTCCCTCTTGCTCTCGCCTCTTATGGTCTGGGCTCCAGTCAGATTTGGTCCCGCTGCCCGCACCTGCTGTCTGAGATGTGTGCTGGAGATAGCGTAGACACACACCTCAACCACAAATCAGTGGCGTGGTTATCTGGGGGGGGAACGGCTGCTGGCTCCACCCTGTGTCCGCCCCCTAGTGGTCATGTGACCATGACCCAGGGTCCAATGAGATCTGGTGTTGCGGCCTTGCATACTCAAAAAGAGTCAATCACTCACACACACACACACACACACACACACACACACACACACACACACACACACACACACCTAGAGTACTTCGAGCCAAAAAGGAAATTTGTGACTCAGTATGTGTGTGTGCGTGTTTGTGTAACCTTTTTCCTAAGTGCTGGAGGGAAAATATACATACCAGCAGAGACCAGGAGAATAGCTGTGGCCTGCGTAATCATACGAAAGACAAAGGGCCGGGTGCGGACATGGAAAAAAAACCCTCGAACCAGAGAGAGAGGAAGAGAGAGAGAGAGAAAGAGAGAGAGGGGGAGAAAGAGAGAGAGGGAGAGAGAGAGAGCAGCAAGGAAGTTGGTCTTACGCCCAGCAACCCACTACAATAAAATGTTCTCAGGTCTCTAACTATGCACCTTAGTAATCAAGCAAATCTGCTGTGACATACTTTGTGAAAATCTAGCTGTTTTCAGACAAAACATGTAAAGCTGGCGAGAAAGGACCTCAACAGTGGAATCTAAAGAATGAAAAGTACTTAGGTAGTATTTTCTTTACGGAGAAACTTTAAACCTTCTTACCCACCTCTAAGGATCTTCAACGTCCAATAATTGCTTTTGCGGAATGACATTTCTGGAATTCCTGACACTAGTGTTTCTACACCAGCATAGCCATTTCGGTGGGTTTGGACTCTTTCTGTCAACACTACTTCTCTGTGATTGTACTTTCACATAAATATCTTGCCCTTTATTTTGTCGAAACACAATGTAAACTAAGCCTGGACAGGTGCAAGATACCTCCATTAACAAACAAACTTTCAGGCTTATCTGACTTTATATATAACATACAGAGGAGAAAACAGAATTGGTACAATGAACAGACTGGCTAAAATATTGTGTGGTATATGTAAAACCAGGACAACAGGAGACACAGCAGAAATGGTAAGAACTCACTGAGTATAGCAATTAGAAAACACAGATCTTGGTCAGAGGGTCAGAGATCTTGCAATATTTTTGTCTCATCTCGGACTAGCTAATTGCAGTTTGTATTATGAAACTGTGATGACGGACTTAGGAACGTGAAACTTGTTAGTCCAGGGCTACCCACTGCTGTGCCAAAAAAGCAGGTGATGAGATTTGCATGATTCAGCTCCCTCTGGTGGACACTTACAATATTAAACAGTGGAACAAATGTGCATACTTGTAAAATCATGTCCTCATTTAACACATAGCTGCTCTACCCCTCGCCCCCAACACACAGACACACACACACAAACACACACACACAAACACACACACACACACACACACACACACACACACACACACACCCCAGGTACCACACTGGACCACAGGATTTGCCTTAAAGCCCCCTTCCCGTGCGAACAGCGCTGCGTCACGTGTGGTGTGAGGGGTTCACGAGTGACCAGGAGCGGACGAGGCAGTGACCTACTTTTCACGTGCAGGTTTTCTTCCTGACCACCGTACTACACCACACCACACCATACCGCAAGGCAACCCTGCAGCCCTGCCCGCCTGCCTCTCGTGTGCATATCCGTCAGAGCAAACTAGGTTAAGGAGATCCCTGTGGGGGAGCCCACACACTCACACACACACACACACACACACACACACACACACACACACACACACACACACACACACACACACACACACACACACACACATTCCTTAGAAAAGGATCCCTTGGCTAAGCCATAGCTGACTGGAGCTCAGGTGAGTCAGACTGACCCATCACCCACCACCACCACAACCACAACCAAACTACCATACCCACCTCACCTCACTTCCTACCACAACAGCAACCTACCATCCCCCACGACCCTAAAAAAAGGCCTTCAGCTTGCACTCAGTCAGAAAGCAGTGCCATCCTTAAAGCAACACTAGGTACGTTTCGTCTTTGGGCACCTTACAACTTGGAAGTGGAAGAGGGCTACAGAGAGACAGTCCACTCCTCCAAACTTACTAAGTGCAGTTATAGCCCATGGAGGGCAGCCTAAGTGAGTGAATTCAGAAGTGCCTTTCACCCAGTTACAAGTTGATGAACCAATGAAATGATTTTGGAAACATGATTTTAAAATTGAAAAAAAAAACAACTTAGTGTTGCTTTAAGCTCAGGGTCAGACCCGGCCACGGAATGCGATCCACTACGCCAACGAATGCAAAGCTGGTGAATCTATTTAATAACACGCCCACCGCACAATTAGAGCGAGCCTCTCAGTCAGCTGTTGTGACCGCATCCATATTAGGCAAGCCCAGGCTTGTTGTCATACTGAGTTGATCTAGCTACAGTAGGGCTGGCAGAAAATGAGGTGTGGGTAGTAGCTACAGCATGTGTGTTGTGGGGGGTGGGTGGTGGTTGGGTGGCAGTGTGTGGGTGGCGGCAGCAGTGTGCCAACCATGCTGTGGGGTGGTGCAGTGGGTGGGGTGGCAGTGGCACTTTTGTGGAGCCATCGTGCACCAGCCATTCCGCAGTGACCTGCAGCCCTTCCACCCGCGCTGACAGGACACATAAACAAACCCTGACAGGATGCATTTACATGACTGTGCATATGTGTGTCTGTCGCTCTGTTGTGTGTTAGTGTGTGTGTGTGTGTGTGTGTGTGTGTGTGTGTGTGTGTGTGTGTGTGTGTGTGTGTGTGTGTGTGCATGTATCTGTTTGTGTATGGGTGCACACGCATGTGTGTGTGTGTGTGTGTGTGTGTGTGTGTGTGTGTGTGTGTGTGTGTGTGTGTGTGTGTTTCACAAACATAGGAAAACAATGCATTTGGTGAATGAGCCTTCCTTCAAGCCACATAGCGCACACCACACCGTGGAGGCCTAACTGGGAAACCAGAGTGGGAAAACTCGCTGACCTCCTGTGGTGGGAAGAAGAAAGCAAGGCCGACCTCAACCTTGCTGAGCGCAGCCCTCCACAGCCATGGCCACAGCCACAAGCACAGCCCTGACTGACCATGCATTACACCAGCACTATATGACAGTGGCAGTGTTTGTGCTGCACCATTTGACACAGCCCTGGGGAACTGAAAGCAACACTAAGTAGTTTTCCGTCTTCAGTCGCCCTACAGGTTGGAAGTGGAATTGTCTCTCATAGAGAACGGCCCACTCCTCCAAACTTACTTAGTGAGGTTATAGCCCATGGAAGGCGGCAAAGCGAATTCAGAAGTGCCTTTTACCCTGTTACATATTGATGAACCACGGAAACGATTTTGGAAACATTACTTTAAGGTTGAAAAAAACTACTTAGTGTTGCTTTAAACAGATTTTCCTCAGATATTCCAAACGCATACCATCGTTCTAATGTCCACAGTCCACTATTGATCACTGGAGCAATGCTTGGACTCATTCAAGTTCATGTGTTTGATCTAGTCAGGATAATTAAGAGAAAAACATTACTGAGATGATCTTTACAAAACAGGCAGGTGCATACACTGCTTTGGAGTGACTTAACTGTTATTCAGCAGGCTATTACTGCTACTGCTAGCACACATGGGAAAGCACACAACAATGGTAGGTCAGAAAAAGAAGCAGGGATGCCATTGAGAGTCTCAGACATACCTGTGTTAATGTATTACACACATGCACACGCACACACACACACACATGCACACGAACACACAGCCTTTTCTCACCTGCCTCGCCTGTTCACACACTGACTTTAGTAGGGTGTGCTTTATGCACTCTAATCTGAAAGGAGTTTTTTTTTAACAAAGTCTGTGCAAGTCAAGTTTATGCCTTACATTCAGCGCTAGGCTATACAAGGCAACTTGTCTAACTAACGTCACAACAGGGATTCCTCCTAGCCCATGTCTCTCAGCTAATTACATACAGACTGCTGCTCTATCTCCCTTGCAATCTATTTTGCCATATTCTTAACTATTTTACACGAAGAGCTGATTAAACATCAGCTTTGATTTCACATAGAATACATTTCTGACAAAAAAGAAACAACAAACATTGGCTGGCGCTAGCACCTATAAATGTTGATAAATATGCATCTACTCCGAACAACAATAATAACCTTCAGCAGGGGTTGAAAAGACACACGATAGGCTACTGAAATAAAACATTCACCTTGTCATTGGAATAGGAATGAATAAACAAGTGCAGACTATGTCTGTGGAAACATAGGTATGCCTGAATGAATAATTCACAGTCCTCAAAAATCATCAGCGCCTCAATAGATAACAAAATCCAAAGTGCTGAGCTTCGAAGAGTGTTAACAGGAACGGAAATCTTCATCTGTCATTGGTCAGCTATATCTACACAGGCCTATGGTCAGTTCTCATTTTTTACAATCGCAGTTGTTTCTGATCAAATTACTAGGATACTATGTATTATAATGAATCAAACAAAGATGAATAATTCCATTAGTCG
>CM050214.1:15287706-15290206 GCA_027475355.1 Coilia nasus
CCCCTTATACCCCTGGGAGGGCCGCGAGGGGGGCCCAATCCTTCAGAGCCCAAAGCCGGCTTCTCTCTTCTCCTCCCTATCTAAATCTTGCTTGCCCTTTTTTGTATGTGTGTGTGTTTGTGTGTGTGTGTGTGTGTGTGTGTGTGTGTATGTGTGTGTTTGTGTGTGTGTGAGTCTGTCTGTGTTTTTCCAAAAGCCTTTTTGGGGGTGGACAGACAAACCCCATTTAAAAACATTTGGAGAAGTTCTCACAGATTTACTTTGGGAGAATGGGAGAGGAAGAAGAGGATAAGTCATGTGAGGCCTGCTTTTAAAAGCATATGCTGCTGCTACTGGGTAGTGTGTGTGTGTGTGTGTGTGTGTGTGTGTGTGTGTGTGTGTGTGTGTGTGTGTGTGTGTGTGTGTGTGTGTGTGTGTGTGTGTGTGAATGTAAGGCAGCACAGAGATCAGCCGCCTGTCTCTCTCATGGGGGATTATCCTTCTCTGTCCAGTAATTTCTTTGTATGTGTTCCTGTAATGCAGCTTTATGGAGCACCCTCCCCCCACCCATACAGTCACACATAAACATCTGATGAACAGATACACAGATGTGAAATCCCCCTTACACACACACACACACACACACACACACACACACACACACACACACACACACACACACACACGCTCAGAAATCCGCTTGCATTACGATACACACATCATGAATGCAAATCCACAGACAGACACACCAAAATTACCAGTGCCCAGAAATAAATGCACACAGTCACGGAGAGAAACACAACCGCACACACACACACACACACACACACACACACACACACACACATGCACACACGCACATGCACATGCACATACACACACACATTTATCACACAATCCTAAGCAAGACCACCAACACATGGAAACCTACTCCAGCAAAAGACATTGGATGAGGCCTTGTTTATGCATTTAACTGTTTCTTGTTTACTTTGCGACTTGGCGTCGGCCTGCAATACGGTAATGTCGTCTTTAAGAGCTGATGAGGATTCCATTGCTGTGCGGATATACAGTAATGATGTCTGCGCCATAAATAGCTCGGGACAGCCTAATACACTCAGCCCCACTCCGTCTGAGTGGGGTCTGGGCCAGCCCTAAGGTTAGCTTCTTCCATTAGATTATGCACTCAGCAAGGGGCTATATGCAGACCATAGGGACATGGGAGAAGAAGTCAGGAAGAGGGATGGAGAGATAGAGAGAGGGAGGTAGAGTGAGAGAAAGAGAGTGAGAGAGAGAGAGACAGAGACAGAGCGACAGAGGGGGGTAGATTGATAGTGATAGGAAAAAAGAGCGAGACAGAAAGAGATAGAGAAAAAGAGAGAAGGTCAGAGTGAGAGAGATGGGGAAGATTGAGAGAGAGAGAGAGAGAGAGAGAGAGAGAGAGAGAGAGAGAGGAAAAGTAAGACAAGGCAACTGACAGGAAGAGAGAAAGAGGGAGCTAAAGAGAGAGAAAAAGGGAAGAGAGAGCGAGGGAGTGAGAGAGAGAGAGAGAGAGAGAGAGAGCGTAAGAGAGGGATAACTTTAACCCCTCTCTCCTTTTGATTCCAGACACAGATAAACTCAGTGGCCTTAAGTGGGGTGAGCCAGTGTAGTGGCTTCGGATGGTGGCGTCTATGGCCAGTGTTAAAGCTCCGGAATATTCTCCCCTTTTGAGCGCAGATAAGAGGAGGGTGCAAATGGTGACTGACAGAAAGAAAAAAATTAAAAAACAGTTTCTCTGACGGGAATTCTGCGCAGCTTCTGGGTATTTGTGGTGATAAGGAGGTGTGCTCATTAGATCAAAATACATTTTTTGCACATATTTTTCTTGGGCTACAGTAAGTTCAACCAAAGAATTCCTTTCAGTATTTGGCGCTTTTTTTTATTTTACTGTATTCTGTGGCACGGGATTTAAGTACATTTGATATTTGAAGTTTAAAACCAAGACTTTTATTCCCCAAAGGGGGCAGAGAATTTGAACCACATTTCTAGCTGATGATTGATTAATGATGGAATCAAACAAAAATCACAAAAACAGAAAAGGACTTACTGGAAAGATTTATGTGGTATACAGGCTTATGGCAAGGACACTGTTATGACAAACGAGAACTTGCTTGGTGCTGGTGGGAAAAAAGACCCAGAAGGAGAAATGGATGGACAGATGGATGGACAGACAGACGAAGCGACAGACAGACAGATATTTAGATGTGTTAGAAATGGTGACCCAAAGTGACCCAAGGACCACCAACGTGCTGATCCCAGCATGCTTTCTCTTCTGATAAGGCATCACCTCAGATGCCTCACTTTAACCCCAGAGAAGCCCTCTGGCTCCAGCTTGCCTCAAGAGTCCACAGGCGTCTGCTGAGCCAAGTTTACTCATCTCATCTCCTCTCCTGTCCTGTCCTGTCCTGTCCTGTCCTGTCCTGTCCTGTCCTGTCCTGTCCTGTTCTCTCCTCTCCTCTCCTCTCCTCTCCTCTCCTCTCCT
>CM050214.1:15295206-15352706 GCA_027475355.1 Coilia nasus
ATATTCATAACAGAAAGTTCTAAACAGTTGAAGCTGGGGTGGCTAAAGATAGCATTCCCATTTATTTGCCTTTTTTAATACTGAACCACTGGAATTAGCCCAAAAAAATGGGAGAGAAAAAAAAAAAACCCTCCAGGAAATAACTGTGGCCGAGGGTGACTGGGGAGGGGGACGGGCACGAGACAAACCCCTGCACTGTGTGTGGGCCAAGCCAGAGACAACACGCCGTCAGTGTTCACACCACCACCACCACCACCACCATCATCGTCTCCACCCCCCGTCCGCTCCGATTGCCTCACCCTGACCAGACTCAGACTCAGAGAGGGCCTTGTCTGGACGTTTGGACGCACCCCTCCTCCCGCGAGTGACTCAATGGACGCCTTTGGTCCTCACAGTGGCCTTTAGGGGCCGGAGACTGGAGGCCAGAGGATGAAAGGTTAACAGGACTCATTCCAAGAATACTTGGACTGGGAGCATGAAAACAGGAGCACCCCACCCCACCCCCACCCCGCGTTTTATGAATATGGCGCACCAACATTTCAGACGTTATCACACATGAAGCTGGATGACTGAAATTTTCCACTGTTGACGTGATGAAAACAGAAATAAACGTGGAAAAAACATCCGTGCATCCATCCACTTTTTATGTCAATTTTGCCTCTCATACACCCAGGACTGAACAAACTGTACTGTACCGACTACATAGCTTTGATGAGCACAATATGAATATATTTACTGCAAAGGTTGAGCTCAACATGACTAACACACACTGTTCAGTCTATCAGTGTTGGAGGATGAGGAGGGATACTCCACTTCAGTCATTTTATTGGAACATGTCCCCCGTGACCCAGTACTTCAGCAGTGTGTGTGTGTGTGTGTGTGTGTGTGTGTGTGTGTGTGTGTGTGTATTAGAATAATTAAGTCTAATTGGGCCTGACTAATCCTGAAATGTCATTTACTTCTAACAAGCAGGAAAGGCCTGTAATGGATGTGTTTTAATATAATTGACTTATTTTTTATTTTTTACCTGCAAATGGAAAACAAGATAAAGAGACATACACGCACAGGCACACACAGAGGCATGCAAACACACACACACACACACACACACACACACACACACACAGACATGCGTGCGTGCGTGCACACGCGCAGGCACACACACACACACACAACACACACACACACACACACTCTCTCTCTCTCTCTCTCTTTCTCTCTCTCTCTCACACACACGCACACACACACACATGTGTGCGTGCGTGCACACGCACAGGCACACACACACACACACACTCTCTCTCTCTCTCTCTCTCTCTCTCTCCCGCACACACACACACACACACCTATTTGTACGCATAAAGGATTAAAACAAACACATCTACTGGTTGGTTGCCCATACGCTACAGTGGACATCAGGGAGAAAGACAGAGACAGAGACAGAGACAGAGAGAGGTATAATGCACACATTGCTGAATTGCATTATCGGCTTGGTGTAAGTTGTTTTATTGACAATAATATTGTAATCATAGGAAGGACAATGCATTCTTCATATCAAAACATGCTGCCAGTATCGAACACTAGACATAAGAATATTGCACAAAATTGCTGATCCATGCAGTCTTGGGATGTTTACAGTAACTGAAAAAAAGAAAAAGAAAAAAAAAAACCCTTTTTCCTTAGTGACCAGTTAGACTAGTTAGTAGCATTATTGACAGCGGAATTCTGGCACATCAATAGTATATAAAATCAGAAAAATCACTTCCGATAAGCGCAAATTCATGTATGCAAACACTTAGACAGAGCCACTCCTACTGTCACATACAAAGCATACTCCTATTGTAGAAATTGTGTCCCGTGAGCCCTGGAAAATGACTTCAGTGAACACTAACTGGAGAAAAATGAGACAAAAATGCATTTCCTTATTTTTTTCCGTTTCCTGTATGAGACTCACGCAGCTTATTTGGTAGGAATGACGGAAATGATACAGATGCCGTGCAAATGACCTTTGACCTCTATGCAGTGTCCTCAGAGTGATGAGTATTCCTGCACACAGACACACACACACACACACACACACACACGCGCGCACATGCACACACACACACACACACACTCACACACGCGCATGCACACACACACACACACACACACACACACACACACACACACACACATTCATAGACAGTCAGAGGGACACAAGGTCATGAGAGCACCGGATGTCATCGCTGTTGTGAAAAGATTAGGGTGAAATTTTGATGAAATTGGAATTGGGATCAATGTGCCGAAGCTGGCTAAGCCCCTTAGGCCACCGTGAAAAAAGAAAAAAAGAAAATAAATGCTGCAATTTTTGATATTAGTATCCACAGCCAAATGTATTGAGCTTAAATCCTGTCACAAGCTGGCTATGGGGGCAAAGAACGAGGCCGAGCCTCTAATGAAAATACACTGTTTTCTCTCTCTCTCTCTCTCCCTCTCTTTCTCTTCGTCTCTTCCTCTCTTTCTCCGCTCTAAGGGGAGCCAGGCAGGCGGGCCTCTGGTGTCTCTTAGCCCATTGGTTTCTAATTTATATCTCCAGCCTGCATGGAAAATTGTTTTTTTTTTTCTTCTTCTTCTTCGTTTTTGTTGGAATTCCTAATATCCTATTCTTGTCATTTCCAGCAGATAGGAACTATTTTTGCTAATAATCTGGACTGTAATAGTCTCTGGACTCAGTGGTTAGGGCCACAGTGACATGCTCATTTCTCTCCAAATGTAGCATCTGTCAGTTACATCTGTTGTCCAAATATGGACTAAATGCATTTAAGATTAGGCAGAATACGGAGGGGAGCAATCCTACGTGTATGTGTTTTTCAGGTGAGAAGTCTGACTCCCATCTCACTTGTCTGCTTGCCAGAAAGCAAGGCCATCCATCTATCTCACATATGTCTCCGTTTACATGTGTGTAAAGGTATGTAAGGGAAAGCAGCACCATGTCTGGATGCCTTCACGCCTCAGTGCCTCTAAATCCAGCTTTGTCTATTCCACCCCACTAAAGCTGATCACAACACGGCCTGCTCAGAGCTTTACCTACTAAGAGAAAGCAAATGAAGTGTACTTTGTCGTCGAGTAAAGCAAGTGTACTAACACATCTTTTGTAGGGCAGTGTGAGCCCTACAACTGAGCCCTAACAAGAGATTTCAGAAAAGAGGAAGAGCCATTTTTACATCTTTTTGTGACAGTAAAAAATGTTAAAGCAGCACTATGTAACTTTTTCAACTTAATCATCTTCACAAGTCGGTAGATGTTTAAATGAGTCATTACCAGGCAGACGAATGAAGACTTTCTTGACCGCCCTCACTGTCTGTGGACAGAATACCAGGATTGCAATATCCCGGTGTCCGTTAAATGGATCACGTTAAATTCGGAACAAGTTTTGACTTAACTTACTCTGGTGGACATGACTACTTTTGTATTTGCCAGTTAATGTGATAAGTTGAGTTAAAAACACATGCACATGGTGAGGGGAAGGGAAAACAGTAAATTTTTACCAATGTGTCCATTTACTTGGAGACGCTAGGGGGAGCTCCGTTGAAAAAAAGCACAACGGAACACAAAGTTGCACAGTGCTGCTTTAATGTCTGAATAGTGACATTCACATAGCACAATAGTCTAAAGTCAAAGTAGGCTGAGCCATCAGAGGGCTGTAGATACCCCAGAAAATTACATCCAAATGTAAATTACACGTAGAATACAAAACTTTGCAAAAGTATGCAAAAACTCTATCTTTGATGAGGCATGGGTCCATTAGGGTGAAGTGAACATCCTGATGGCTTTTACCATAAGTTCAGCATGTCCTCTCGTAGACCCTGTAGCTGTATGGGACAGCTCCAAGAGGACTTCAACATTTGGATCCAAAGCCGTTTTTGGATTAGACACCATGGCAATTCCAGCGCTGTGGTAAACCAGACACTTTTATCAAAATATCAACCATGTCTGGAGCAAGCTGTGTGCTTTGTGTAAGGTGAGAGCACTAACCTCTGAGTGTCTTGAGACTGCGCTTAGAATTGGCACAAATTTAAAAGGGAAATTGTTTCCAAACTGTTGCACTTGTTTCATGTTACATGTTGCAAATAGGGGTAGTTGTAGCTGTCCTTATGTAGGGTTGAAGAAATCAATCAGGGAACAATTGCTCATGACCCTGTTTTAGTATCTCTGGGTCAACCAGAGCATCATCTATCACCCAGCACATGTTGTCCACTATATAAGACCATTGAGGAAAGGAATACACATTTGCGCGCGCGCACACACACACACACACACAAGCACACAGACACTGGCACACACACACACACACACAGCCACACACAACCACAGACACACACACACCAAATTCCTAAGCTGGTCTAGTGCACACAATCTCCCTGGCAGACCGTTTCTCTGACAGGGTCATGCGTGAATGAAAACCAAGACTGAGAAGTGGTGCGACCCCTGACCTCCCAGAAGCCCCTGGGGCCACATTACACGGAGCCCAGGGCTCCCCCACAGCTGATCGGTAACGGTAGTGCAACGCCACGACCCGATAATGGCCAGTCCTCTCCAGGGCTCCAGGGCTACATGATTCCTCTGAAAACACACAAAGTGGGAGTCCTTCAACAGGAGGGGTGTGTGTTTCTGTTTGTGTGTGTGTATGTGTGTGTAAATGTGTATGCACTGGTGTTAGTGTGTACTCGTGTGTGTGTGTGTGTGTGTGTGTGTGTGTGTGTGTGTGTGTGTGTGTGTGTGTGTGTGTGTGTGTGTGTGTGTGTATGTGTGTGTGGAGTGGAGGGGACTCCCTGAGTGAGGCTCTTTTGCGTGTGTGGTCAGCACGACGCCTGTGCTTGTCAATCAAGTGGATGGGTGCCTAAAAGGGCCAGACAGAAAAAAAACAACACACTTCTGGCCTTAGATGTTTCATTGTATAGTTACTGTGTTTTTGCTGTGAGCAGAAGTAAAATAGTAAAATAAGTAAAATATGTCTGTGCTGGAAGAATGGCACTAACACAACAACAATTAAAGAAACACTAAGTTGTTTTGTTTTCAACCTTAAAATAATGTTTCCAAAATTGTTTCAGTGGGTCATCAACTTGTAACAGGGTAAAAGGCACTTCTGAATTCACTTTGCCACCTTCCATTTCCTATAACTGCATTAAGTAAGTTTGGAGGAGCGGACTGTCTATCTGTAGTTCTCTATGAGAGACAATTCCTCTTAGAACATGTAGGGCAACCGAAGACGAAAACTACTTAGCATTGCTTTAATAATGGCTTTGATTTGACTCTCCACTTAGGGTTTTGGTGTTGTGGATGGCATAAGGGGTGGCAGCAACAGTAAACCTGACCTCCAACCCCCCCCCCCCCCCCCCAAAACCTTGACGTGAAGACATCTACTCTCACCGCTTGACCATCACTGTGGGCTCGAATGAAGGCCAACAACAGGGAGTTGAGGCAGGAAGCATACATGTATGAACCGCACCAGGTCAAACGCACTCAATCCTCAGGCAGAAGCAATAGCCGCTCACACCGGGAGTCCTAGTGTGGGAGTCTGGGAGATATGCTGCATGTGCAGCAATCTCACCAAATCAGTCAACATCCCCATTCTTGAGCACTTCAAAGGGAGGAGGCATTTCAACACAAAGACTTTCTTACGCAGCAAGACTCAGCTTTAAGTATGCCAGTGTAAGCAACCAGGGAGTGAACTATATACACTGCGCCTGCAGTTCACCAAATTTAGCTTTATTCATGGTCACGTAAACTAGAGAAACATGTGTACTTTTCTCTTGTTGTTTGGTGTCCCCAAACCGTCACTGCAGACCAATACCATCTGAAGAATTTGTGGTATCTGTCCAGCATGTCCATTTGTGCAGTGGTGTTTTGCATGGGAGTGGAATAGAGGAGGAAGGGAGAGGGCAAATGGCAGGACAGCATAGTTGAGTTGCAGCATACAGTATTAATCAAGAACTGTGTTGACTGTGTTGAAAAATAAACCTGACTTGACTTGACTTGACCACAGACATACATTTACTCATCACATACTGTAGTGTCCCTTATCTCACACAGATAAATTGCTATAGATGAGGTACGTAACTGGCACAGGTCTCCTTGGGTAACAGGGCACAGGCTATCGATCAGTTAAAAAATTCAACAGTTTTTTTTTTACTGTGTGCACTGTAATGTATTTGTCTTGTCTACTGCTGTTAACAGTTTGTTTTGAACATCAATTGTTCCTGTGAAAATGGGTTCTTTGTAAAATATGAGTGTTGAAACGACAATAAAACTCACTTACCTTGACTTGAGTTGATGACAAAATCATGCTGCTCGAGTTCCTATAAGTAAGGCACAGGTCTATGCACACATCTTCCTAACCATCCAATCAGTCTATCATTCTCAGTGCAACTTAGGAATGAGAGAGAATGTGGAAAGAATGTGTTTGTGCAACAACTTTCTCCAAACCTGAGAACTTGACCTTTCACACTGAACTCATACTATATGACTCATGACGCACTGTATGGATATTTATTGCCTCTGTTGACAAGTTCAAAGTTCAAAGACTAAGACTTTTCAGCAAACAGTAGTACTCCTTATCAGCACTGTAATTGTCAAAAGATAACAAAATCACACATGCATGTAAATAACTATACATGTATTGGGTAGGACAGCAGACATACTGAACCACTGAATCACAGCTGCTTGCATTTTAAAACTCTCTAGAAACCTAGTGACGGTTAACAGTGACCCTGTTGTAACCCTCCAGAGTGGTCATGAGTCCAGCGCTGACAGGTCCTGTCGTGGTCGCTTAGAACCAATAGAAGGAGATGCCTCTAAGATGGAGTCTCCCGATAGGAGATGTCTCCCTGTCTGTCGTGCTGTCTCTGTCTCACTGCTTGTCTGCCTCTATCACTATCTTTCTGTCTGTCTATCTGTCTGTCTGTCTGTCTGTGCATCTGGCTGTCTGTCTGTCTGTCTGACTCAAACTACTGTATGTGTCAAAAACAATATTAATGCCGTTCAGACACTCTGCCTTTAATCCATAATTGCATGTCTGTATGTAATTGAGACCCAACGACATTCATACAGCAACATCATCCCTGTAAAGTTATGAAATGATGATCTGATTGCTGGAGACCACTTAACCCGATAATATAAAAATATAAGAAACTTCAGAGGAGCATCAGAGATTTATTTTTAGGCACCTCCTGCGCCTCTGGTCAGAGTAATTCTCATGAGTGTGCGCACACTGATCTAGTTCTATCAGAAGAAGGACAATCTGCTGCCTCAGCTGATATGACCCAGATACGAGAGAAACTCACCACCCCACTTCCCCCCACACATACACTTCTTCATTTCAATCAGTTCTGACCCTACAGGAAACATGGGCCTTGGAGCTTCAACCAAGAATAACTTCTCAAATACATAAATAAGGCAGAAATGTGAGAGCAGCGTACACAAACAGGCACAAAGGTTTATTTGACAAACAGGGCAGGATCAGGATTTCTCAAGAACTTTATCAGACGCCGGGGGCGAGGCGAAGCAAGGCGAGGCTGACGTGGTGGGTCTTTTTGTTTGGTTAGATCAAGTCTTGTCATTTCTCGTCAAAGCCCTAACCTGTCTCTTAACCCAGATTTGGGTTAAGCCGGACACTTCACATGCGGCCACTCATTTCTTCTCCGGCCGTTGCTTGTGACAACAAAACCAAATTCCTCCCATGTCTCTCCAGCGCTCAGAAGAATCAGAAGCTTTCCTAGGCGCCATGAAAGAGGGTTTGGTTCCTTCTGGAAATCATTCGGAAAAACACTGGAGGAATTGAGGAGAAATAAGAGAGAAAGGGAGGATCTCAAAAGTGAGAGATAGCACTGCAGAGAGACAGAGCAGAGAACACTTAGGCATTGCATCCTAGGTCACAGGCAGGATGACTTGCAGCTTTTCTTCCAAGCAATTCAATTAAGCCATCATCTCTCCCCATCTCACCCCCTCCTCCCCATGCGTCTCTGTTTACATAACCCAGTGAAGAATGATCTCCTTTTTTGGAACACTTCAGGCTTTTTGGGAGCTTTGCATCGTGACTAGATAACGTGCGTGTTTATTTGCTTGGCTTCCCCCAAGCAGTATAACGCCCTATAACGCTGTGTCATGATCACAATCACTGTGAGAGTGCAACCAAAGCATGCACATCCAGGATTTTAACCTGGAAGCAGGACTAAAGAACAATTCACATATTGACAACCAGATTTTTGTCCCCAGTATTTTTTTTTTTTACTGTGGCGTTTAAGGCCTTCCAACCCTTCCACGTGATGTGGGTTGGAAGGCCTGAAACATCACGGCAAATAAAAAAATAAAAAAATAAAAACATTGCATCGTCGGTAGGAAGGCACGAAAAGTCATGGTAAATAAAAACAAAACATTGGGAACAAAAATCTGTTTGAACTTGACTTTTTTTTTTACACATTAACAATCACCCACAGCACCCCACGCCAGCCCACCCCACGCCACCCCACCCCATCATATCCTATCCCAGCCACACCAGCCAGCCCACAGTCGACACGCTGCCCCGTCCTGGCGCTGTCCCATTTGGACAGCTGTGTTTTATCAGTCATGGCCTGGGGAAAATAAACGGGCGCGGGAGCATCGGGGACTGATCCCATGACCTCCACGGTCTGGGGCGCCGTGCTGTAACCTCTTCTCTACATGCCTGTTTATATTCTGCACATATTTCACTGCTCGCACCCCCACCCACCAGTCCCCTTCACACCCCCCACTGCCTCACCAGTGTCCTTCTATGGTGCTCCCACTCTTCACCCCCCCCCCCCACCCCCCACCACCTCGGCAAACGCGCATACTCAGTAGCTGAGTTTTGCAAAGCTGCAGAATGTGGCTAAACTGTTTTGGTTTGGTTGGTGTCTTGTACGAGACTAGTGCATAGGGGATGTGGTCACTGACGGACCAACTAGTGAACCCTTGCACTTGGGAGTGGGATTATAATGATCTTCAACTGCATGTCTTATTGCTGGTCCATACTTAGATGAGCTGTAAGATATTTTTGTTGAACACAGAATCCTATTCTTCTTTCACAAAGCATGTATATTTGTTATTTGCCTTTAACCACTCTCTTATCCTTCTCATGGCTGTCTGTTAAGATAACTCTCCAGTAACAATTGAGTCCCTTCCAAACGTTTCTAAAACGTTATACTTTGCAACAGCCTGTAGTGTAACAATCACTGGAATGAATGAATGAAGTACTGATATTTAGCACAAGCACACTGGCAGATGGTCTGTGGTCAGTAGCAAGACTTCTAAGACTAATGCACCCTTTAGCTCAAAGAATTAATCTCTGCTTTATAATAACATGTATGTCATGCCCTTTCCCTAGATTTGAGCCTCCTAACTGTGTTTTTCATACATCCACAGAAATAGTATTTGTAGCGAGACAAAGATGAAATCAGTTACAGACCTAAACTATGTTTAAGGGGGAGCAAAGGATTAATATATTGGTGTATTTTATGTATGTATGTATGTATGTATGTATGTATGTATGTATGTATGTATGTATGTATGTATGTATATATGTATGTATGTATGTATGTATGTATGTATGTATGTATGTATGTATGTATGTATGTATGTATGTATGTATGTATTTATGGATTTGTTTATTTATTTTTTTATTTACAGTAATGTGCATCACTAGTGGCTCAGGCAGTTTGCCTGGCTGCACCCAGCAGGTGAGCTGAACTGTTTAAAAATCCCGATGAGGAGACTTTTCTGCTAGCACACACCTGGATCAGACACAAAACTGCAAGCTGCAATGGAACACATTCATCCTTGTCACTGAGCACAGCGAGCAGGGTCACCTCCAGGTTTCGTTGGGCAGAGCATCATTTCCTGCCTCGAGAGCTGATTGGTCCAAGAGGCGGGGATGACCACCAGGCCAGCAGCTAATCAGGACTGAGGGAACCTCAGGACAGGGGGGATGACAACAAACACTCAACTGCAACCTCTAAACACAGCAGAAGGACATTGCAAACTCAGTGGCCCCTCCTTAAAAACAACACAAAACAACCAACAGTAAAATAACCAACAAATCCTCTCTGTATCCGCATGTGTCCTAGCTCTCTGCAGCCTGGTGGGAGTGCAGTGTCAGTAGTCAGTACCAGTGAGCGGTAGGCAAGCTTGCTCTTGCCTGTCAGCATGGCTGAGGCAGGATGGGAACTCTCAGGAGCCCTTCTCTAAATATAGCAGCACTGCACCTCCACCACAGGCCACACTCTGGATGCCACACACACACACACACACACACACAAAGACAAACACCATCTCACACACATAATCAGACACAGATATAGTAAACACACGGAAGGATGCCACCAGACACATAAACACACACACACACACACACACACACACACACACACACACACACACACACACACACACACACACACACACACACACACACACACACACACACACACACACACACACATACACATACACATACATGCATGTACCTAAACATTGCATAATCTCAGGAGCTGTAAACTGAGCAAGAAAACTATGTGTACAACATTTACTGCGCTAAAGAAAATGATGACGATAGCAGCGAACAAAACAAAACCAAAAGCTACCTCAGTAAATAATTGTGATCTACATCTTCCCACTACCTCTAACGCCCTAAATTCTTCTACTGTTCCAGCTTTCATTATTATTTACATATTCTGCTGTGTCATCAACACAACATGGTGGTGTGTCTTCACTGAGACCATTCCTCTCATCTCCTGTCCAGGCACACACTTTCGGTACACTGAAATTGCTTGGATTACCAAACCAGATCTTGGCTCTTTCATCTGAACTAACATTCCATGCCTTTCATCTCATTTTCTCTGGCCTTTCCAGAAATTCTTGTTCTCCCTTGGGAAACATGACTGTCTAGTACAATAATAAAAACGACACCCAAATCTCCATCTACAAGGTGGGGAGAGGTGTTGAAGGTGCTGCTGCTGACTCTCAGACATAAAAACACAGATCATCATATCTGCTAAGGCAGTGTCCCTGGATGAACCTTATCAAGTGTGGTCTGTAGTGTTTTCTTTATCTGTGTCTGCATATGAAGAGTTCAGATGCTAAACCCATATTCAGTAATATGCAAAAAATAAGTTGTTTTAATAATAATTTCCAAGTAATATCTATCAAATCGTAATTTAAATTTAGCCAAATCCAGCCAAAACAATCCAATTGGAGGTGAAATGATATTACATTTTCTTAAAATTATATAAGTATATTTCGGTAAATTTATCGCAAATGGACTTGATGGGTTTTGCATCTGAATTCTACATAGACAAATACCTCTCTTATGTAATGTTTGTGTACACAGACATAGGCCAATTGAATTGTTGGCCCACTGTTTCCTTTATAAACATTCAGCTCACATATTGATGCTGGATCTTGGATGCCAATGGAAGTTTTATAACATTTCTTACCTGAGTCCATTTACTGGATATCCACTGGCATTTAAGGAATATGTCCATTCTCTACACATTGTGCTGCTCTATTGAAGCCTCCATGTGTCTCCTATATCAGGTTTGCAGTTGGGTTTACGAACTCTGCTGAACCCCAATGGTCAATGCTAAGGAGAGGGATCCATAGGATAGCAAGTGAATAGGCACCCAAACAGCCATCTCTGCCGCCAAGTCCTAGCTGTCCCTATTTGGGTAAAGGGGGGTTTGGCAGGGCAAACCACCCACGATGAGGTGTAACATGAGTGTGTCTGACCACGCATAACTCATCTTCATGTCTGCGTGTGTGTTAGTCATGTCATCTTGGTCATATCATGTCACCCTGTCCTTTCTGGGTCACCTCGGTGGCTCTGTATTTAACCGCGGCTAGGATCTTAGCCCGGTTATGGTACGCAACGCTGTATTAGTAACTAGCACCCCATGCTCCAATTGAAAATAGCTTGTGTTGGCTGTGACATAGGCATTTGTATAGGTGCAAACAGTGTCTGACCCCTCTATGAGGTCCACCCAGCACAGTGCTGGACTGGTGGCAACCCCCCCTCACAAGGGAAAGGCGACGGGCTTTGTGTCATTTCACACTTCTGCTTTTATCTTCTCTTCTCCCCAACACTACGCTTTCTGTTTCTTGTAAATTACATAAGACCCTGTGGGGCTAAACAACATGGCTCTCTTATGCCCATGCTGCCCCCTACACCACCACCCACCCACCCTGCAGCCGCCACCCCCCCCACCCTTACGACCAGTACGCTTCACCCTCCGCACAATGACCATCTGTCTCTGTGCGACTCTGGAGGAATGTGCGCCTTGGAGCATGCTCAGTTTGGGCATGTCCTCGTGGTCAGCTACCCATGTGCCACAACTCACTTTCACTCTCCTCTCTCTTCACACTCTGACACTCACATTCACTCTCTCTCTCTAAAAAAAAATCTTGTATCAGTAACATGCCACTGCCCACTACCTTGTGAATACTACTTCAGTGACTGCAAATAATTTGTGTGTTTGTTCGGGAGGGTAAGGGGATTTGCTCCTGTAGCTCATATTGCTGCAGGAGTATGAATTAGATCCTTGTGATTTTAGCTGTAATGGAGGATATCTGGCGTGTATGCATACAAAGTCACCCACAGGTATTTAGGTGTGTTGGTCTTCCCTGAGAATTGCGACTGCTTTAGTACAACCCATATAGGACATGTTTGCTGTGTGTGTAGTCAGTTATCATCATTTACTGTTGCAGAAAGTTCCACTGAACGGCATGGGGTATTCCAACACTCGGAGATCTGAATATTCTGAATAACAGATTGTTGCTATGTGAAACAGACTGCTGTCAAGGAAAATGTACTTGTTGCCTCTGATTCATGTATTTCATATCATTCCGCATCACTCTGCTGGGGCTTATTTTGTGTTATTCCGCAATAACGACCAGCTGACTGAACATTATCACATATACAACAAGATATAGGCTATCTTAGTTGAGATCAGCAGTCCTCCCCTTAAGTTTACATTGAAGTTAATTTAAATAAATAGATTTTTCAGGATTTGGCTTGTTTTTTTAGTGAATTTTCCACTCATGAGAAAAATATAATTTTGCTGCTGTTGCTCTGTAATTCAACCACTGTGTTTGCTTAGGTCAACGTCAAGGTCAAGGTAAACTTTATTATCCCAGAGAAATTCATGTGGAGACACTGCACGTCTCATAAAAACATATAGTGTTTAAAAACGGGTGACAGGACAGACAGTAGACACACCACATTACAGACATACACAGAAACACAGAGATATATCATAAACAGGTCAATAAGCAGAGAAATAAATAGCTAACATGAAAATAAAAGATACCTAAAAGAGTTGCATACATTTGCAGCGGGGGGAATTAAAGTGCAGCAGATCTACTTTGTCTGTTATTGTGCAGTCTGATTGCTGTAGGCACAAATGCCTTGTGGTACTGTGTCGTTCTAATTTTCCTCTGAAGAATCATGTCATTTGACCTATTGCTTAACAGTATGAAGCAGGAGCATGTCAGTGAGATCCATGGGGTGACCAGCTAGGAGAGTACTCTCTCCTCTTACCACTGCAAAGCCAAGACAAAGCATCTTTGAGCAAAGTTTCACTTCACAAAAAAATGACAACAGGAGGGAAACCTGTTTACATTATACCTGTTATGGGTCATTATATCCAGACATAGCAATGAGGGATGAATAATAATAATAATAATAATAATAATAATAATAATAATAATAATAATAATAATATTAATAATAATAATAATAATAATAATAATAATAATAATAATAATAATAATAATAATAATAATAAATATACTTGCTGGGTAGTACACCCCCAACTCTTAACACTTAACCGTATGATGCGCTGGTAAGCCCTGGGACCTGGGGGATTTATAGCCCCAGTCATCAGGGGTCCAGATGGCACTCGCTGCCAAATGAATAAAAAAGGCCTGTGGTATATTATGTGGGCCTCCCATTAGCCAGAGTACTCTTTCATAAAAAAGGAAACCAATACTGTAGGTTTCTCTAAAAACAATTATCCTTAATTAACGCTCCTCTGGATTAATGGGTGGTTGTCTGCATGCATAGCAACACATTCCAGCGCAGGGGTTTTTGGCAGCAGAGAGTGCTGAGCTGTTGTCGCTGGGCGAGGGTTCACTGCGGCTCCCTGTGGGTGTGCTGTTGAAGGCCTGTTTTTGTTTATTTGATTACATAAGGTTTTAAATGCCTTAATGCCTTTGGAAAATTCTAAAGAAAAAATGACACCTTTCACCTGTGATGTAACGTCGATTGTTGATGCGAAATGTTGAATGTTTTCTAATAAGTGACAAAAACATAGCTGTATGACTGTTGCTGAAATTGACAGCCAGTGGCCAGTGCATGGCAACCAGAGAATATTTGAGTTGAATCATAGAGCCGTTCTGTGTTGCCAGCCGTACACTCGCCATCAGTGCCAGAGAGGAAACGAAAGCAAAAGGCTCCACGCAGTTTTAATCTCTAACTGATCTGAGTCAGTCCATCATACTGCTAACTTTAAGTCTGAAAGTAAAACTGTAGCATCATTTATTGGCTTGGCTAAACTTAGAGCACTTACAGTACAGCAGAGAAATTACATCATGCCTTTTAACCAAGTATGACTTGAGAAACAACTGTTGGGTATGCTTGAGTATGAATCTGTATGAAAGTGAAACGAAAGTTAAGTATTTCAGCCGCAGTTAAAAGAATCTACAGATGTTGATTAGGAGGACATCTCAAAACCTCTTTGCACTGCAACTTATCATGTATAATAAGAGGTGGAGGTTATGCATTAAAATCTAAAAATGTAAACAAAACATGTACATGCTTAAAGGGGAAATTTGGTATTTCGATAATGAGTTGGTATGCTTGCTACACTAGCCCATTGCAGTTACGTTTCATGTACTATTTTTGTCGAAAAGGCTCACAATGCAAGTGACGAGGGCACGAAGGCAGCTTGAAGATATAAACCATTAAAAAGCAGCTCCACACTTCCTTGGTAGTGTAACAATGGCCCTGACATTCAAAACGAGAAACTAAGAACTTTGTAAGTGTACAAATCATTTATTAAAGAAACATAAACACAATGAGGTTGCCTGATGCAGTAACAGCTGCAGGTATGGCTAAACTGTGGTGATGTGGTTTAAAAGACTAACCTAACCGAAACTGACCAGCTAAAATGTATCAGTTGTGGTCAGAAAGGCAGCTTGTGAATGTGGCAATGACCATAAAACTGTTTTAAATGACTAATTTCCCATTGTAAGTAGGAGTAACTGGACTTCATGTTGAGTCTTTGGTCCAGTGATGGTGTATGTCAAGTACACACAGCCTTCAGGGAAAGCGGTTGAGGGACACATGATTTCTGTTATTAAAACTTCACTGCTGCATTCCAGCCAGATTTAGAGCAGAAGCTCGTGGAGAGGGGCATTAACATTTCATGAATGCTAAAAGCACTGCACTATGCACGTGTGTGTATCTGTGCACGTGTGTGTGTGTGTGTGTGTGTGTGTGCGCGCGCACGCTTCTGTATGTGTGTGCGTGTGTGTGAGCGAGAAAGAGAGAGAGAGAAAAAAGGGCAGTAAGTGTGTGAGAGAGGGAGAGAAATTCTGGTTGCTTACAAGTGCCCCGTATGAGTATGTGCCATTCATAGCTGAATGAATTCCATCGCTCCACACATTCACCCCTCACTCCATCCTCACCTTCAGCAGTTTAAAAATAGGGCCCTGTGCACACAGACATGCAAACACACACACAGAGACACACAGACACACACACACCCAAGCACTCACACACACTTACACATACATATGCATGCACACACAGGCATGCACAAGCACAGGGTTGTGTTGCAGAATCCTTAAATCTGATCTCATAAGGCAGGAGGAAATAGCCATGTTTACCAAGTGGGCGGTAAATGAATGCTGTCCTTTTTTTCTAATTGTCCCTATTACTAAGTGTTTTTTTTTCTCCTAAACTTAAAGCTGAAGTCTCTCAAAGACGTCTTATGTGTTGCTGTCTGGGCAAATGCACAGTGGGTGGGGTGAGGTGGGGTGGGGTGGGGTGGGAGGACAAGGCATAAACATTATAAAGCCATTTGTTTTCTTCCTGGAAGTGCTCTAAAAAGTGCAGAAAGAGAGAGAGAGAGAGAGAGAGAGAGAGAGTGAGAGAGAGAGAGAGAGAGAGAGAGAGGCCATCACACACACACAAGGAGGCCGTGGGGCCCCTGGGAGGCCCTCGTGATGGCTTCTCCAAAAAGTGGCGTCAAAAGAACCCGCCCCCCCCCCCCCACCCACCCCAACAATAATACTATTCACAGGATTTGTCGCCATCAGTGCTGCAACAAGCATGTCGGTGTGTTGGGCTGAGGGGGTTGAGGCGCAATCAACGGGGGTGCGTGGGGACACAGGAAGGTGCTCAAATTGGCCAGAGTAAGTATAGATGTTTGTGAGTGACCTCACTGAACTCTCCCAGCGCTCACTTTGGTACCTCAAACACAATGGAGCACAGCAACTCCTGCTCGAGACCTGCTCCGATAGTGGTTCCTTATTTTTGACTCACAAATATCAGTGGGACTTAAACATATTACATTATATTACATTTTGGGCAAATGCCCAGATATACTGTCAAAAGTAATCAAATAGAGAGAACAGGGTCTAGGATGGACAAACAAGCAAAATCAGATAATAATTGGGTCTGATCAGGGGCGTAGATTTGCTCTTGACATTGGTGGGGACGTACTGACCACCATTGGTGGGGACGCGTCACCTCCGTCCATGCCAATTCTACGCCCTTGGGTCTGATCCTGAGACCCAACTGAGGAGTCCACAGGAAAAATGGGTAGTCAGAAAATGACATTTTTAAGTTACTCTCCCTATTGATAGTTGCATTCAAACCCCCTGCGTTTTCAAGAGTAATCATGTGAATAAACGAGCATAGTTTCAAGCTAGAAGCATTTTAAAATAACATTTACTTAAATCAAAAAAAGACTGACTCATTTACCTGGAGTAGAGTAGAGGTTTCGGAAAAAAAACATAGAATCAGCTGGTTAAGTAAGTAGATGGAACATAGGCACAGCATGGCTTCCACTGTCTGAAGCTGGACTTTTCCACTTTTTCCTGAAGGGACTGACCTCCATCTTTACTCACTTGCAGAAGATGCCTAACCTCCTGGATCTCAAGGTCATGGAATGTCTGTGTGAGATTGCAGACTTGACTGCGTCACCAACCAATGATCAATCCCATGTGCAGTAGGGCCCACCAGGTCGGACAGAAGGTGCAGGTATGCGGGGGAGGTATCAGCTCCCAGCTGACTCATCAAAGAAAAGGTTATCACATCCGTGGGCTGGCTTCTGTGCCCCTATGAGACCCGAGCCAGGGCCAAAAAATGTGATAACTGCTCCCAGACCATGGTCTGGTTCATCTTTGGCAAGACGGGGGGAATTCCACAGGTCAGTTGGTTATCTTGTGGTCTGATGAAACAATGAGGGTCTCTCTACTCACAAACCCCACCACTGTTTTCAGTGAGTCGGGTGACATACCTCAGTAAGACTACATATCTAAAGCTTAATTCACTGAATGACCACTGAATGTTTATAAATGTAACACAATGTCAGTTCCAGTTAAGCTATTCAACGATTAATTAGAAAATGTAGAGGATGCTACTTCTCATTAGTCCAACCATTCCCATTCGTGGGGCTCTGGGTGGGTGTAATGAGCAGAGACGTGTGACTGGAATTTTTACAATGACACCCAGCCACAGGCTAGTATTTTTGGGGCCCTCTTTTAACAAATGTCAAAGAACAGTGAAAGATCTGTTTAAAATTCACAGCACTCGGCTACTGCGGTGCATCCTCAGACAGGGTGTTGATGCTCCTGTCAAAGTGCGAAGAAAAAACAGTCTCGCCTGGGATGCTCCATCTGTAGATATTTAATTTATATTTCTGTATTTGTTTGTTAAGGGTGTGGTCAACGTTTACCAGCTGATTCATGTAACTGTTTTTTTTTTATTTCATGCACTAAAGCCTTTAAAAATACTGTTAGTAAGGCATTAACTGAAGTGCACATGCATTGGTAGAAAATAGAGCGGTTATGCCATCTAGTGGCAAATGTAGAGCATTGACACGTTCCAAACTGCTGAACTGGAATACCTACCTTGAATTGTAACCTGTAGTTTTGTCTAAAGTGTAAAAGCAGAAGGATTTACAGATTAAGGTGTTTAGATTCCACCAGGACGGGACCAATAAATCTTACAACTCATTCTTGCCATTTTATTTTATTTTGTTTTGCTTTTCATTTATTATTTGTATTTAATACATGCTGTAAAAACCTGTAATAAAAAACAATACTTTTTTTTGTTTTGTTATTATTCAATTTCCCAGCTTGGAATAAAGTCAGTCAGTCAGTCAGTCAGTCAGTCAGTCAGTCAGTCAGTCAGTCATATTAACAGTGTCCTCAAAGGGCCCCTGTCATTGCTGGGCCCTTAGAATCATTCCAACACCTTTCTTTATCGCTCACACCAGCAATGTGAATAGGTGCCCACAGTCTTACATTCTTTCTCAAGACACTATCAAGATTGTGTTCAGAGGGATTTTTTATGTTCCAAACAGCTTTAAATTATGTTACATTCAGCACATTGTCTGTAAGAAAATCCACTCAAAATCCCTGGCCTTTTGACAAGCAAGAGTGGGTGTGAGTCTTATTTTAAACTCTTATTCGCATTTCAAACTTACGAAATTTAAACAATGGATAGTGTTTAGCATGTTCTGTACCACTTTTGGTTTGACATGCATGAATAAAACCAAATATAACATACATTTGAAACAAAAAAGTTGTTACAAGGTCTGTGTAGACAGTTTTGGGATAACTGTATCCTACCACATTCACTGGCTGTGAAAGAAAAGAGAAGGGCACATATCAGTGTGTCTAACTCTGAGCTGGACACCAAATTAGCTAACTTCCCAAAAAGTCTCATGCCCATCAAATTACACAAGATGGAATGAAAATAATAATAAAAAAATATAAAAAATAAACACATACATTTAATTTAAAATATTTATTATTAAAATATGAAGAATTGTTAATAGTTTTATTAACATAATTTTAAAATTGTATTGTTTTTAAAGAATGTAAAAAAAAGAAAATTAATGAATCAATACATAATCAAATAAAAAATGAATGAAATTAAAAGGAATACATAAACCTAATCAAAAAATTACATTGGATTCATCTAAACAGATCCAGGTAACAGGCTTTTTCATTCAGTGTGGTCTAGCTGCGATGAGCTTGGTCTCTTTTGTGTTTTCATTTAATCTTTTTCTCTTTCTTTTCTTTTTCAAGCAGGGATGACACAAGTTTTTGTCTCATTTCCTCTGCCTTCAGGAGGTTCTTTCGCTTCTGTTGTTCTCTCTTGGCCCTGGTTGTGAAACCTCTGAGACCTGCACAGACAAAAGATTTAATTAAGTCACAAAAACTTTGGTATCAACAGTATTAATACAACATGGCATGAGAATGAAAGTGAGATGGCATTAGAACAAAAACCACAAAATGTAAATTTAAGCAAGTATGATCTCAGCCAGAATATTAACTAAACAATTGGGTTCTTACCCTGAAAGTACGGTTCATCACCTTCCTCCTGTTCCCTTTTGATAGTCCTCTCAATTTTCTTCTCATTTCTCTCTTTTATCTTTTCATTGACATATCCAATGATTCTCCCTCTTATGCTCCTATCACAGACCACTGGACCACTAGATGCATTCTGGGATTGACTGTGTGCATCCCCGCCATCCTCAGTTTCAGGCAGCCTGTCCTCCTGTTGTTCCACCTCTGTTTGCCTCTCTGTTTCCTCCTCCTGACCCAGCTGATCTTGGCGTGTAGCCTGTGTCTCTTTCTGTGTAGCCTGTGTCTGTGCTTTCTTCTTTAACTTCTTCTCTCGCTTGTCCTTTTCCCACTCAAGCCAAGACGCTTCAACTTTTTGTCTCATTTCCTCTGCTTTCAGGAGGGTCTTTCGCTTCTGCTGTTCTCTCTTGGCCCTGGATGTGTAACCTCTGAGACCTGCACAGAGAAAAGATTTAATTAACTCACAAAAGCTTTGGCATCACCAGTACCAACACAGCATGGCACCTGATGACCTACAAAGCCTCAGGATTAGCAGTATGATAAAAGCATGATAAAATGAGAACACAGCAGGACAAAATGTAAATGTGCATTTTACTGAATTGTTGGGTATTTACCTTGGTAGTACGGTTCATCGCCCTCCTCCTCCTCCCTCTGAATGGTCCTCTCTATTTTCCTCTCATTTCTTTTCTTCAGAGTCCCATTAACCCAGTGGAAGATCCTCCTTCTTATGCTCTTCTCATGAGTCACCAGGCCATCAGTCCCATCCTGGGTTGACTCACTTTCATCCCAATCATCCTCAGTGGCTGTCAATTCTCTCTCCTGTTCTTCCACCTCTGTCTTTACCTCCATTTCTTCCTCTTGTATTTTTATGTCTAGCTCTTCTTCTCTCTGCCTCTGAATTTCTTGCTCTTTCTCTCCTTCCTTTTCCACCTCCCTCTCTCTCTCCAATTGCTTCTGTTTTCCCAATTCCAACTGACAAAGCATTTCAATCTCAGTTTGTCTCTGAATTTCTTGCTCTCTCTCATCTTCCATTTGCATCTCTCTCTGTCTCTCCAATTGCTTCTGTTTTTCTAATTCCAACTGACGAAGCATTTCAGTCTCAGTTTGTCTCTGTTTCTCCTTCTGTTTCTCACATTCTCGCTGCCTTTCCCTCTCACGTCTCATTTCGTTCTCAATTTCCTGCTCCCTTTGCTTTCTCCCCTGCATCCTCCTTGCTTCTTCCTCCCATTTTTTCTCCAGCTGTTGTCGTCGCTCCTCCTCTTTCTTAATGGCAAGCTTTTCCTGGAGCTTGCGCCACTCCTCTGGGTGACTACACCAGTATCTCTCCTCTTCATCTTGCTTTCTTTTCTCCTCTCGTCTTTCCAGCTCCCTTTTCCACCCCTCGAGTGCCTTTCTCTGCCTCTCGTCTGCATTTCTCCTTCTCTCTCTCTGTTTTTCTCTCTCTTTCTCCACAAGAATTTGCCACTTAGATTTGAATGGCTGTCTTGCTTCCACATCTGTGTTAACCTTGCTCTTTTCATTCTCTACCCCATTCTGTCTGGCTACCATTTTATTCCTCACAATCTCTACATTTTGTTTGTCCATCTCCTTTTCTACATCATCCATTTCACTTATCTGAACCCTGAGTGACTCCCTCTTAGTTTCATTTTCTTCCATAGTTTGCAGGTTCTGTTGATATTTTCCTCTTTCTAGTTCTTGTAATCTTGCCCCATCTCCCTCGGTTCCATGCACCATCCAAACAGTTTCTCTCTCATTTCCTTGTTTCTCAGTTGTTTCACATCTCTCTTTACCATCACAGTTCTTTTGGTGAGCAGTTGCTTTCCTCTTTACCTCTTTTTGTATCACCTCAGACTCATTTTCCCCCGTTATGCTTCTCTCACATTCTTTGAGTTTTGATGCCTCAGTTGAACTTTGTAATAGCTTTTCTTGCTTTTGCTCTGTCACTCTTTGTTTCTTTTCAAAACACCTCAGTCTTTTTTCCCTTTTGCTTGTCTTTATCTCAATCTTTTTCTGTCTTTCTGTGTTTTGCCTCTCCTCTGTCTCACTTTTTGGGATCTCCAGGAGCCTTTCTGAACCTTCTTGTCTTTCCATTTGAACCTGTACTTGTTTCTCCAGCACTTGCTGTTTCTCTCCCCCTTTGCTGGCCTCACTTTCAGCCTCATCTCTTTGCTTGTCTCCTTCTTTTCGCTCAGCTATTGCTGTCCACTCGTCCTCTTTTTGTTTTAGCTCAGCAATGTTTTTCTCTTGTGCCTTCCTTTCAATTTCCTTCTGTTTTTTGTCCATGTCTAGTTTTCCAGCTCTTTGTTTTGGAGTGTCCTCAAGTTGTTTTGTAATACCTTCACTGTGTCTAAATTTATGATCTTTTTGATTTCTTTGTTTGTTGATCTTTGTCATCTTGTTTTGGCTTTCTTCAGTCTCCATTTTTATGCGCTTATTGAAGGCCACTGGACCAACAGTCCCATTCTGGAATAGATTATCTGCATCCCAATCATCGTCCGTTTCAGACAGCTGCTGAAGCTGCGCTTGTTTATTCAGCACCTGCTGTTTCTCTTCCCTTTCGATGGCCTCTCTTTCAGCCTCATCTCTTTGTTTTTCCATCTCTTTGCATCTGTTGTTCCATTCATTTTCGGTTTGCTCAGCTAGTGCTGTCCACTTGTCCTCTTTTCGTTTTAGTTTAGCATTGTTTGCCTTTTGTACCATCCTTTCAATTTTCCTGAGTTTGTTTTCTGTGTCTGCTTTTTCAGATGTAGGTATTGGAGGTTCCTCAAGTTGTTTTGGAATAGCTTCACTTTGGTTTTGTCCAAGTCTTTGCTCATTTTGATGTCTTTGTTTGTTGATCTTTGCCATACCCTTTTGGCTTCCCTCCCTTCTTTCGATATCCATTTGTCTTTCTACCTGTCCCAGTTGTTCGTCTTTACTTTGAACCTGGCTTTGCTGCTCTTGCCTCAGTTTATGCAATCTCACTTTCTTGCTGTTGGCTTCTTTATCTGAATTTCCTTTCGGGGTTTTCATCTGCCTGCGTCTCCCTTTACACTTATCCTCCATTTGTTCTGCTGTCTGTCTGCAGCTTTCCTCCATTGTTTTCAGCTGAGTCTGATTTTCTTCAGTCATATTCCTTTCAATTTCTTTGAGTTTCTCCCGTTTTCTAGTCCCTGTAGTTTTCTGCAATTTCAGTTGCACGTTTTGCTCCTCTGTCTTCCTTTGTTTGCTTTCTATCGCTGTCCATTGCACGTTCACAATTCTTAATTTGTCTTTCTGTGGCTCATGTTCAATCTGCTGTTCCTGTCTTTCTAACTCTTGCAACTGCACAGTCTCATCTTTGGCCTCTTTTTCTGCAAATTTGCTCTGTTTTTTAATGTCTTTATATCTGTTGGTCCGTTGACCTTCTTTCTGCTGAGATACTGTTTTCCAGATTTCCTCAGTTTGTTTGAGCTCACTCTGGCATTTCTCCTTAACCCTTTCTTTGATCCCTTTGTCTGCTTCTTCAAACTTCTGCATGTCCAATCCTTGTTTTGTCTTGTCAACCTCTAATTGCTGAACCTCTAGAAATATTTCATCTTCTTTCTGGTTTTCCTCTGTCATGTGTGATTGTTTTGAATCTTTGCTTTTTGATTCATACAATCTGTCAAACTCAACCTTGGTTTCTTTATTGGCCGTTTCGTTCTGTTTTTCAATCTCTTGGCATCTCTTATTCCATTCTATGTCTTGCTGCTGGACCATTTCTCTCCATCTCTTCTCCATTTCTAAAAGCTCAGTTTTATTTTTCTCTTTCAGCCTTTGCTCCATTTCCTTGAGCTTCTCTTGCATCTTAGATTCATTCGTTTTTTGCAGCTCCAGGCATTGTTTTTTCTCTTTCACATCCCTTCCTTCTACCTCTAGAAATCTGTCTTTCTCTCTTAGTCTTTCATCGTTTTCCTGAACTTGCCTTTCATGTTGCCGTCTTTCCTCTTCCTTGGCTTGTCTTCCCAACTTTTCTTTTTGTTTTTCCATATCTTTGCTCCTCTTTTTCAACTCTTCCAGCTGCCTCAGCTCCATCTCCCTTATTATGTTCTCCTCCTGCTTTAATTTCATTTCTTCCTTCTTCTTAGTCTCTTTCTCTGCCTTTTTAAAATGCTCTATCTCATCTCTCACCTGCCTCTCCTCCTCCTCAAACTTGCGTTGCCTTTCACTGAAAAATTGAACCATTTGCTTTTGCTCTTGAAGAAGTTTTCTTTCCATTTCTTTCAGTTTTCCTTCCATTTGTTTTTCCAAAGACTTTTGTTTCTCTTCACATGTCTTCTTGAGTTCCTCCTGTCTCTTAGTTGCCTCTCTCCCAGTCTTTTCCAATTTTGCAATGTATTGCTGCCTTTCTTTTTCCAAGACCTTTAATTTATCAATTTGTCTCAATCTCTCTTTCTCTAGTTCCTTTATCTGAATTTCTTTGTGATTGTTCAACTCCAGGCACTCTGAGAACTCTGTCTGTCTCTGGGACTCCTCACTGACTATTTTGTTTTTTTGTATGCTTTGTCTCTCTCTACCCAGTATTTTAAGATGGTTTATCTTCATTGCTTGATCAGTTCTCTCAACTGTAGCTTTCTGTCTTTGCCTCTCCAACTCTAATAGTCTTTTCTCGGCATGTTTTAGTCTTTCCATCATGAGCTTTTGCTCCTTAGCTCGCTCAAGCTCTCTCAGCCTCTGACTTTCCCTCTGCAATTTAAGACCATTTTAAATGTTTTTAGTTTAGACTGCATAAAATTGGATTAAACAGATTTAACACCATTCTCTATTTAATGGTATCATACACTTAATCTGAGTTGGTTAGTCTCACATAAACTATGTGTCCTGGTTTACAGTGACTTGTGGAGTTTAACCAGTACCATGAGCCTGATCTTTTCCAGTATTGCAGCATTACATTTTCCCTCTGTGTTCAGCGAGTTATACTGTCTTTGAGCTTAGAGTATGTAGAGTTAGTCACCATGTAAGGCATAATGTGTATGTGTGTGTTTCTGCCAGTCTAACTGTTTTGTCTGCTTTGGTCTGTTGGCATTGGGCATGCTTGTATGAAATCATGATGAGACAAACCATGACAAAATTTTCCATGAATATCATGGTACATTCCAGCAGAGGCAGACAAACTGGCTATATAACGTAAAAGTCCTGCCATATATTCCTTCTGCCTGTGTTCCTAACACAGGTGATTTCACTAATTAGCTCCCCTACCTGGCTGAAGAGTTGCTAATTGGGATTATCTGATTCAGTAACTTAGTTGGAACAAATATGTGGAAGGGCCTTTACTTTCTGAAGCCGGGCTGTCCGCCTCTGCATTCCAGACCAACTAGTTTTAAGCCACATGCTGTAGATGTAGAGACTCACCCTCTCTCTGTCAGCGGCACATCCATGAACCTGGCCAAACGCCGCCAGTCCTGTCCACTCAGACCCTACCAGTCTCTCAATGTCCCAGGTCAGGGACCTCTTAGTTTCTTCATCTCTCAGTTTCTTCATTAGTCGCTTTTGCTCCATTTGCAACTTAGCCATTGCCTGTTGCTTCTCCAGGGCTTTCTTTTTCTCATTTTGGCAGTGCATTTCCAGATTTCGCAGTCGCTCCAGCTCCTTGCGAGCCTGTTGATTCAATATTACAACTTAATTTATTGAGGCAGGTGTTGGTGTTAAACAGAGCATAAAGATGAACAAATATGAATGAAAAACAAATCACAAAACATTTAAAGTTAAAATGAAGATATGAGCAAGATCAGCTTTAACTGCTGTGTGAAAGATACCAAAGTGAGCTATTAAGAAACAAGCAAAAACATGTTAAGGTATTTACAGTGTTTAAGTACAAATACATGGCGTGGTAATTGGCATTACAAAAGGCAGAGCAAAAGGATCAACACAGGTTTGGTTATTTAAAGACTTTTAAAATGTCAAAGCTATGCATGTATCCATAGTTCAGTTTTAAATCTTCCCTTACCATCTCATGCATTTCCTTCTCCATCTCTTGCTGTCCAAATGGTTTCCATTCACCTACTACCTCGTAGTTTTGTGAATAAACAAGGCTTCGAAATGGACTATCATTCAGGCTTTGCGGGGGCACTTTATCCAGGAATATGTGGATTCCTCTCGCCACATCCTTTAGGTCCTTCCTGAGCAGTCTTCTGTATTCCTTTTCGGTCATACATTCATCGTCCTGCTCAGCATCCTCTGGCTGCTGACTGGCCATATGCTTAGCCCTCCGCTCTTTTGTTTTTTCCAGACCCTGACTGACGTGTGCAAGCAGAGGTTCACGTTGTATCTCTCTTCGATACTGGCGTCGTGCCTGTACCTCCTCAGTAATGGCAGCACGGTCGGCAATTGCACAGTGGTCTTTCAGATGATGCTCCTCTGTCTTGGTAGTTTTCTTCATTGTCCTCTTTTTGGACTTCAAAACCTACCGAATGTAAACACATCAACAATAATACATTATACCTTTTTCTAGCAATTATCAGACGTAAACTAACAGATGTTTTCCTTTTGAATTGATAATTATTTAAACTTTTCTCCACTCAAATACAGTACTGTGCAAAAGTCTTAGGCAGGTGTGAAAAAATGCTGTCAACTAGGAATGCCTTCAAAAATGGAAGTGTTAATCATTTATGTTCATCAATTAACAAAATGCAGTGACTGAACAAAAGAGAAACCTAAATCAAATCAATATTTGGTGTGACCACCCTTTGCCTTTAAATGAGCATCAATTCTTCTAGGTCTATTGCATAGAGTTTTTGAAGGACACACAATGTCAGGGATTTTGTAGGATTATAGTCAAGTGTATGATCAACCAATTACACCAAATTGGTTGTATATGTCAGGAAGCATACATCCACAGAACATCTGTGGTAGTTCTTCAAGACGTTTGGCGAAAGCTACCAGCCAAGTTCCTTCAAAAACTCTATGCAATAGACCTAGAAGAATTGATGCTCTTTTAAAGGCAAAGGGTGTTCACACCAAATACTGATTTGATTTAGGTTTCTCTTTTGCTCAGTCACTGCATTTTGTTAATTGATGAACATAAATGATTAACACACATTTTTGAAGGCATTCCTAGTTGAAAGCATTTTTTCACACCTGCACAGTATTGTATATATAATATGATTTTGTAATCATTAGTACTTATATTTGTGCACAGACTTTAAATTACATATAGCAATTATTGGTTTGCGCTGTATTGCTCTCCATACCTTAGGCTTCAGTGTTAGCATAGACGCAGTGCTAGCGCTGATGCTAGTGGTATCCTCCATTATCTCCTTCACCACCTGATCTGGGAATAACAGAGTAGATTGGGGTAGGACCCCCCAGTCCAATACCTTTCTGGTCTTGCTACAGAAAGACAAACAAACCAAACAAATGTGAAATTACATGCAGTACTCTTGCAATGACCATGTCATTGAACACTGAGCACTGTCAGCACATGGCCATTATATTTGTTTAATTTCTCTCTTAATTTGTCATGAAAGTTACCATCTACGTCACCTTTAAATTGCCCTTAATATGTATCCTGTATATAGGACACTAATGCCCTTAAATTACGTCTTGGATATCCCACATTACATATGCTACATTTGAAATAGGTTCGCCTGACTTCAAATCTTTATAAACACAGGTTAGTTTTGTTGTCAAACAAATGAATCAATATTCACCAAGTCACAATTTACTTAACAGTAATAATTTAAAACGAATCTCACCAAAAGGTATTTGTAGAAAATATATGAACCGCTACTGCACAGAAAACACGCATGTACTCTCAACTCTGACTCTCAAACCTAAAACTGACATTTAGGTTTATGCGTTCTAATTTAAGGTTCGGAAACCATAACAAAATATCTATGGTGGAATGTTCAGGGTGTGACATCAGAGTTTACCATGGAGTTTACTGAGTTTGACAGATTGCCTTCTGATTGGTCGTTGATCTACCAATTAGATGGTTCTTAGTCTGGTTACTGTTGCTACCGTTGCGACCTTATACAAACAAATCGAGCAACACGGAGTAACGCTGGGATAGAGATAAAATCGACGAAAATTTATCAGAAATTATGCATGTAATTTGGACTTACCCTGAGCGCAGTCCGGTTTATTTAACCTAGTTTCCTAGACCGAAAACCAGGGGATAAAGCGAGTTGCTTTAATTCAATAAAATCATTACACAGCTTCAAATCATTGAATTTAGTTTGTAGCATGCTAACCCTCGAAATACCACCGATGTATGCTATTGTAGACCATTTAAATGAAACCTTGTGTCAGTTTACATAGAAACTGTCTACGACTTTATTTTCAACAAGTAAGGTGAGTTAGTTAGCTATGTCACACCGTTGAATGTCCAATTTGTGTGTTAGCAAGGTAACCGTAGCTAAGGCTAAATGTTAGCAATTAGCCCACATCTTAAGGATACTGCTGACGAATGTTTGGACCCATAATTCACCTTTAAATGATCAGCGTGGTTCTGTTTTGTTATCTGTGAAAAGCGGCGTCTGTCGTTGGTTAGTGCAGTAGATAGTCTACTATCGTAGCTCACAGTAGACATTATTAAATGGTCATATTTTAGCTTGTTTAATGACTTGTAAAATTACAGTTCGAAAGCATGACCAATGACACCGTCACGCGACATTAGCACGCTATTCAAAGGTGGGGTTTTAAGGTATGAAGGCTGTCACTACAGTTGATAATAATTAAGGTCACGTCACCACTGAGCTATCCACAAAGAATAAAGTTTTTACGGTATCACTGCAGACAGAAGCCACCGTAGTCTAGATGATCATCGGAAAAAAACAAAAATGATAAGCCTGAAAGACCTAAACTACAATATCCAAGTGTAAAGATGTCCATCTGGAAGCTAACATATTGGGAACACAATGTTTACTCATTTAAATGTAGTCTCAGCAGCAACAGGAAGCCAACCTGAATGTAAATAATATCATTTTTTTCTCGTATGTGCCAAAAATAGATGAGAACGAAATGGGAAAAATGACACTTACCTGAAAATGGACTATAGGTTTTTACAGAATATATCAAAATATATCAAAATGTGCTGCTCCAAAGTTTGCCGCTGTACTCTCCAACCTCAAGTCATAGAAATGACAAAAATGTGGTCTTCTCTGCTTGATCCACATAAACATTCCATCACTCTGGCAACCGCTCTGATGTCATGCCTCTATGACATCAGTTTTTCATTTAGGTTATCACTTGATATTGTAAGACCAATTTTAACACAAAAGGCCTTCATTTTGAGCTACTAATCTTAATGGATTTAATTTAACTTTAAAAATTGAAGTATAAACTTACACCTCTCACAAAAAAATAAACATTTGATTAAACCCACATAGCATGAATTAAATTATTGCATTAATTAGGGACACTATTAATTATTATTAAATTGTTCAGAAAAAGGTCTCCCACACTGGCTTGTAACATTCCCAGCAGTACCCTTGATCCTCATACTATTAACATAATCCACTTGTCATACTAATTCTTATCAGGACCATGGATGCAGTAGCAGGTACACAATGAAATAAAAAGTTCCAAGGGACAAGTACTCTTCCAAGATGAGTATATGGCTACAAGTATGCACCTGCTCAGAAAATGGCTGTGCATCGCATTCCATTTGAACTACATTTTCTAAATTTGCAAATGTAACAAGTTAGTGCGGTGTGTCAAGAGATGGAGGACTGTGTTTCTGACAAACAACCAGACAGAAGATTCTTTGCTGCTATCAATACAAGATCATGCAAGTTGAACTAAACATTGTTTGTGAAGCACAGTGAAATAGTGCAGTTGCTCTTATGTATATGTTTGTACTCTACACTCCGTAATTGATACACATTGATTCAAAGCCCACTGAACACCTAAGAGGCCACACCATAGCAATATGTAAATGACATACAGGATTTGTACATCATTTGTATACATTTTTTTTGAGACCTGCAATATATGATAGTAAACCGCATAAAAGGTCCTTAATGCATTTCTACAAAGGGAAACGTATGTCATTTGTATTCCATATATATAAAATATATCTTATACTTTTGTTGTATGAGATATATATACAAGTGGAGATAATTATGAGTGAGGACTTCGTAGGCAGAAAGCATTCTTGTAAGGTTTTTCTATTTCTTTTTTTACGTAATAGAGAAGGCAGAGGGCATACCAACTTCTACCAACTGCTGCTGAGCACGGAGGAATGCCAGTGAGCACTGCGCCCATCCTGCTAGGCTGTGGCCCTCATCTGCAGTCTTCTGATGGGTAATCTCAAAATGCCAGCTGTCCCCTTGCCCTTCCCCTTGCAGTGAAAGTCATTTGCTGAGCTACACTTTCATTCTAGTTGGTCTTTCCAACATGCCCAGAAATAGTGTTCACACTGAATCATTTCTTTATTTATTTTTTAAGGATCTTTTGGGGTTTTGTTACCTTAAATCAGATGGGACAGAGAGATGGAACGAGAGGGAGATAGTGAAGGGATTAAGACATCACCTCAGGCCGCAGTTGAACCTGGGTCCTGGGTTTATGGTGTAGGTGCCATGGTCAACTGCACCATGGCACCCCCCTAAATCGCACTGCATGTTGCAAGAGATCAGATCCAATCTGTGCGTCCCTATTTTGAAAGTGTGGTCTGGCAGAGTATTTGCAATTGCAAAAATCCACCTCTATGTGGATTGAATTTGGGTTGAAGAAAAAAAGCATTTCATGTATTTGAAATGGATGGATTTTGTAAAACGTATGGCTCATTCTTTAAAAATATCAGACTCAAGAAGTTTAGAAGAAAATGTAATATTTGAGCAAGGTTTGAGCAAGCTATGATAATTATTATAAAACAAAAAAATGAACAGAATCCAAAAAAGCCCTTAATGACAACAGATCAAACATGCCATCACCACATTGTCCATGTTGGGATGATGTAGAGTCTTTGAGCCACTAGGTGGCGAAGTGTCACAGTAATGTGATGTCACATTCAACACTGTTAAAGGTAGGGTAGGAGATCCTGGAAAAACTGTTCGAGCAAGCTACATTTTGAAAGTACACGATTCAAAAGTCCAAACGCTTTTTTTCAGGCTTCCCCTGAAGACAGGGGGGAGGGACAAATGGCAGTTTAGTTTGATAGACATATCACCATTCAGTCATTTCAAACTGGTTACTTAAGATGATTGAATGGTGTGTTTTCAGCCCAGTCCATCCCACAGGTGACTAACTAATTTTTTATTTTTGTGTTTGAGCGTTTCATTAATTGGTTGCTATTGGCGGGTGAAGGGGATTTTAAACAATAAAGTAAAAAGTACTCTAGGGAAACATCTCTGACCCTGCTTTCAAATTCAGTGCTGGGTTGGTGTTTTCAAATTGGCACTCTGTATTTTGCCTTTGGGAATTTTAGGAGATATTAAATGTCACATTAAAGCTAGCAGTGAATGAAATGAAACATGATTATACCATTTCCTTCATACCTCACCACTGGCCATAAATAGGGCAAAAGTAAATAATCCCATAGACATGTCATGAGTTTCTCTTAATAGGATGTAACAGAAATCTAACACAAAAGTATATGTCAACAGTTTCTTTTCATCCTGGGACATTAAAAGTAAAACTCGTGACAGACAAACAGACACAAAGAATATGAGTAAGTAAGAAAGAGAAAATCTGACATTACAGTGGCTTTGTAACATTTCCATTGAGCTGTCACAGTAAATTTGTTCTGGCCAGAACTTCAAGAAAGGACACAAATAAGTTCATCACCATTTATTTGTATGCATCTTATCTAAGTATCTTCCTTTACAATCTGCATTAAAAACCTTGGCGCCGTCTCTGACAGTCATTTGCCCTTTTTTACAGGCAACTTTCACAAGGTCAAAGGTGAGCAGTGAGCAGTGAACTTCATTGTTGAATTGTCTCAACTACCCAAACATGAGGAGGTAAGCCACTAGATGGAGACACACTTCGGGTAATGTATGATCTTCATAAGCAGAAACACACACACATTTCCTAATTTTTTAGCTGAAATAATTTTGTTTTTGGTGCCCCTTTAGTAAAACATGGAACATTCGTTCACTTTGTTGAAATTATTGCCAGTTACAATTCGCAGTTAAAAATGTATTCATTGATAAACTCAAAAAGAGAAAAAGGAATGCTTCCCGGGGGTCACAAATTGTGAACAGAGTAAAAACAGGGTGTTCATCGAAAAAGGGACTTTAAGGCATGGATGCAAACATCCTGTTGGATTTGTCTATAAGTAAATGTATTTTTTTCCATCCTACATTATTCTTTCACACAACGAAGGCAGTCTTGCATGCATGAAATATAACGGCCTTTATAGTTTTGTCTTGTCTTTAGTGTTATGTGGTCTGTGTCTGTCCTTGATAACTTGCTGCACAACCAGTTGCCCTCTGTGGGCAATAAAGTTTGAATTGAGCTGAGTTGTTGTGCACTCCTTTACCCCTTTTCCACTGTTCTCTCGCTCGGACAGATTTAGTGGTTTCGCAGCACCTTATGACCCCCGAGCCTCTATTGTTAGAGCGTATGTGTTTGTGATGTTTGTCCCCCGCCCTCCTCCTCCGTCCCTACGTCATGTTGATGTACTGTTTGTAGACAGCAGCCTCTCGACCTTGGACCACGCTCTGAAACAGGAGACTGTGACATATACACAGAATGACCTCCTCCGCGTTCAAACTCTCAAAGTCACACATCAGAGCAGAGAGAGAGAGAGAGAAAGAGAGAGGGAGGGAACGGGGGAGGGAGAAGGGGTCGGGGAGAGAGTGGGCAACCTGCCCAGAGCCGGCGAAGATGATATATCCCTGCTCCTTTGAAGTGGAAACTGTACACTAACACATATGTTGTGTGTGTGTGCTACACGTAATGGGACAGCCAAGGGCCAAGGGGACATTTCTTGATGTATTTTCACAGTTGTATTTGCATCGGAATGGTGTGGAAGTGCATATCGACGATCAATTAGTAACTTCTGATGATGATTTTGAATCATTGTCTGACAGTTAATGGCTGCCTCTGGACTTCTGTGCTAGTTAGCAGTAGGCGAGCTTTTGGCACACCCCTGTTCCTGCACACAGCTCATAACTATTTCAATCTGGAGATTCAATTAAGTTGCCGTGACCTGTGAAGACCGTGAGTAGCTGAGAGTAGCATGTGCAAAACCAATACCTCGGCCGGCATAAGTGTTTGCTGTTCGTCCTGCAACCAGATACGTCGGACTGCCGCGGGCTCGATAAAACCCGACCACCGTGTGCGGAGTTCATCTCGGCCACGGTCGGGGTTAGCACAGCAGCGTACTCCGTAGACGCCGACGGCCCAGGCCCGAGTGCCCGGGTCACCTTTGCTGTTTACGGTGTGTCAGAGGGGCCAAAGCACCGAGTGGAGGTGCCGGTTCCTCACCGTGATCATTATAGGAGAGGAAATTACGACCGGCAGAAAACGCAAATAGTTGGCTACATTCAATATTTGCAGTCGACGGCGAGACAACGACTCAGCAGAATGATTGCACTGGGTACTGTCCACAGCCCACCTCCGCACACACACACCCCAACCTTTTCTTTTGCTCTAAGGTAAAACAAATGCTGGATGAAGCAAGCAAGAGTAGGTGTTAGTTTAGATATCCCAATCCCCCCAAACCCCCCCCCCCCCCCCCCCCCACACACACACACACCACCAGGTTCACAGGTAAACAGAGTTTTATTATGCTCCAGTTGACTCTTCATATGTGTTTATTGAATTCTGTCTGTGTGGGCCCACCGCTTGGATGTCATTGAAACTGGTGTGTGTGTGTGTGTGATGGGGGGGGGGGGGGGGGGGTTAACTGATGTTTTAGTTACCTAGACACTGTCACGCTGGGGTTTGTGATAAGCCACGGTGTGGTGATCACAGGATGATAATGGATACCGTCCTCAGAGGGCGTGATGGGGGGAGAGAGAGAGAGAGCCTGAGAAAGATGGCTGAGATGATCCGCTCTCAGGCAGCGTCCTGGAACGTGATGATGAGTCAGGAAGGAAGCTATGTGAGAAGTGTGTGTGTGTGTCTGTGTGTCTGTGTGTGTGTGTGTGTGTGTGTGTCTGTGTGTGTGTGTGTGTGTGTGTGTGTGTGTGTGTGTGTGTGTGTGTGTTGTGGTTGTTTTTGTTTTCTGTCATAGGCTTCTGTTGCTTTGAAACAATGAGCTGCTGACAAGTGTGTGTGTGTGTGTATGTGTGTTTGTGTGTGTGGGGAGGGGGGGTTAAGACACTCGAGGAAGCTCCTTCGCGCTGACAGAAGGTTTAAGTGGGCGTAACTGATTCTGCCAAAGGTGTGAATGGATGAGAGTAAAAGAGTGTGGGAGACACGGCATGTTTGCACCGAGAGAGAGAGAACTAACACCTCTTAGTGGGTGTGAGTGACTGCGTTAACTGGTCCTTTTGTCCTGTCAGAAACGAGAGAGGCTCCGGCGCCCCGACTCCTTGGATTTCTGTAATCAAGCCACAGTGCACAGAGCAGGCAGGGCCGTGTTACCCAAACCCCACTGATCAAAAGACATGTCAGGAGTCTCGAGTCTCTGTCATTGATTTAGAGTAACGTTTCAGCTCCACTTTCTGCTGTCAGCTCCGGTTGCCAACCAGGACGAATCTGCCAAAGACGTAAATAAAACAGAGACGTTTGCCCTAATATTTTACTGAGCATTCATGTCACTACATGTGAAAATAAGTAGCGTTGGATGACCAGTGCATAGTGATATGCAGAAAGGACTACCGGCAGTATACGACATTGCATTACAGTTAGCTGACGCTCTTATCCAGAGCGACTTACAGTTATTTTAGGTACAGGCTACAGTCCCTGGAGCAGCCACAGCAGTTGCAGGACCTTGCTGATATCAGTGTGGGGTCCATTGTGACAGTAATCTGACCTCGGTGACATTAATTGCTATTCATTGACAGCAGTAAGAAGGGTAAGTGTTATGGATCAGTGACCATTTGTCCCTGTATCATGGTGACACCGAAAAAAAAAAAAAAAAATCAATACATCGTCCTAGCTGCTCGTGCGCATACAGTCGTCAATCTCTCTATCTCACTCTGTGGCCGTCCGTCATGACCTCTCTCATGACCTTAGGCAAGCTGGAGGTTGTAGGTTACAGTTCAAAGGTTAATCCTTTTGAGACCAGCGTGATACTTGGCCGAGACCGATAACTGACAGCAATACCTGGCTGACCGATACATTAGTGTCCAGCTAAGCTCCAGTATCCTGTTTTCTCGAGGTGATTTGAGTCCTCATATGAAATGTGAGGTCATTGTACTGAGTATTGAGAATCTGTAAAAATACTCCCACTCTTTCTTTCTCTCTCTCTCTCTCTCTTTCTCTCTCTCTATCCTCTCCTCCCCTCTCCCTTTCTCTCTCTTTCTCTCTCACACACACACACACACACACACACACACACACACACACACACACACACACACACACACACACACACACACACACACACACACACACAGAAAGAGAGAGATGTTGATAAGGGGAGTAACATGGCCTTCAGCACATTCCTTAGGTGACCTCAGGATGTCGGGGTTCAAAAGTGAAAGAGAGCATAACTTGTATTGTCTGTCAGGCAGAGTTGAGAGTTACGCAATGACAAATTGTGATCCCTCCTTTCACCCATTTCCTCCAACTGACCGTTATTCTTGCCTTCTCTAGGTCATACGTCAGTACTGGTATGTAACACACACATGCTTTACAGTGGGCAGTGCGTTATTCTTGCCTTCTCTAGTTCATACGTCAGTACTGGTATGTAACACACATGCTTTACAGTGGGCAGTGCGTTATTCTTGCCTTCTCTAGTTCATACGTCAGTACTGGTATGTAACACACACATGCTTTACAGTGGGCAGTGCGTTATTCTTGCCTTCTCTAGGTCATACGTCAGTACTGGTATGTAACACACACATGCTTTACAGTGGGCAGTGCGTTATTCTTGCCTTCTCTAGTTCATACGGTCAGTACTGGTATGTAACACACACATGCTTTACAGTGGGCAGTGCTCTGCAATAGTTTGATTTAATCTGTTTGTAATGCGAGGATAAACATACAAACAGCAGTATACAAAAACAACAACAAATCGAACGACTGTTTGGCCTTTTCTTTGTTTTTAGAAATTGAAACATTTTGGAGACATTTTAAGGTACATAGCAACAAATGCAAGTTGTTTAAAGCATTTTAAAGGTCTTCCCACATTTCTGCACTGCACTGAATGTTGACTGCATTGGTATTTTCTGTAAGTCATGTACGTTATAATGGTCTCCGGCACCCCTGAGATGCCTTTGGATATTGCATTTGCATTGTGGTCAGTGACTCTGTTACTTTTATCCATCTATGGCATATGTTGCATTGGAATGTTGGCATAATTATAAAAAAAATAAAAAATAAAAATGCATTTTTATTTTTGTAAATGTACAAGGACATTTTCTATCAACACACTAATGAAAATAGGGAAAGAAAACAGTTGCCTAAGAGTCCAGCAGGGTCCGGCATTGTAGCAGACCACATACCTTAAGGCATGTGTAGCTTAAAAAAACTTTCCACATTAAAATACTGAATCAGCAGGCAAGCTGTATACTGTAAATACACACCCTATCTTTATGAATATCTTCAAAACACTTGGTAGTAAAGTTGCAGTTTTTAATAATGTTCTTACCACACTATTCAATTATGCCTGATTTTTTTAAGTATTCTTTTTTTTTAATTACCAATTAAACCACATGCCATCTATCTATGGCTTATATGCATGCATATATATGCATTATTATTTTTAAAAATTAAAAGAGTTATCTGAGACTGCTCAACAGTTTACAGTATTCTACCAGACAGTACTTTCTAAGATATGTAGCATAAAAAAACTTTTTGCATAGTAAATAGTTTAAAAAGCACACAGTTTAAATGCACACCCCAGTGTCCTAACGTCTTTTATATTGCTCAAACTAAACTGTTTAATTGTAATTTATTAGGTGGCTCAAAGGTAGGAATAGCCAAATTAATTCTTTCTCTGATTCACTGAGTGCATTTTTTTTTCATCTGACAGAGAAATCCTGAACCTGTCAGAAATAGGCCTGCTGCTTGCAAATCAGATCAGATTGATGCAGACAATTTGTCAAATGTTTACTCAACCAATGCAGGGTTGCAGAACAGCTGTGCCTCCATTTCAAATTCTTTTAGAGTGGATAGTTTTGTACATTACAAGGGGTGTCGTAGAGGTTCGGTATACTTTATCTGACTGAAGTCTGGGTCGTCACTGTCACAGTGGAGCAATTTCACGCGTCTCAGAGATTAGACTTACAAAACACTCCCTAGATTCCTCGCATGCTTTTTTGTTATTCGGAGACATTGTGTCTAGACATACCGGTTCACGTCGCCTTATTTGAGCTTCATTTCCAATAATGAGAGCCACCACATATCTTTGTTTAGTCGTGTTATCAGTTAACTTTTGTCTGGAGGCACACTGACTATCTTCAGCCTTTCGCATACCTCCACGCAGACACGTTTACCTTAAAAAAAGACCTCCCTTTTTCTTTGCCTTTCACATATGCACACCGGTAAGCCCATAAAAGCAAATCCCCTCTTCACTGCACGTATGATGAAAGACATAAAAGTGCTGTCGAGAAGAGTAAAATATGAAGCCGCACCAAGGGTCTAAAACAAAGGTGTCAGCAGAACGACTGAGTCGTAGATCTGCTAAAACTCTTACACACCTCCAGGTGTTATCGCGTCATAACTGGCCGTGCCTTCCTGTCTTTCACAAAAGAATACACAAAAATGGAAGTTGATATCCAATGAAACCTATACCCTTTCCCCTCTAAATGGAGTTTTTTCATGGCGTAGTGTGATTAGCAGACATTAGGTGGCAGCAGAGAGCCTGTGTTGGCGCAGCCACAATGCAGTCGGGCACACGCGCGCGCGCACACACACACACACGGACCAACCGACGGAGAGTTTGCATCTTGTTTCTCCCTGGCGCAGGCTGCAGTTATGTATTTTAAAGCACGTCATATTGGTCTGCGGCTTTGGAGAGGAGTGCAAGCAGAATGGGGGCCGGGCCTTTTTTTAGGCCGCTCTGGAGCGCGCAGATGACAGGGAGCGAGCAGAAGGGGACACGTCAACAGGACATAAACACTACTGTTGCACCAGTGACTGATGTCTGCATGTACAGAGGGAGAGGGAGAATATGCACACACACACATACACAAACACAAACACACACACACAGTCTCGCGGCACAGACATGTACACACACACAAACATATACACACATACACAACACTCCCTCTGTTTCTTTCTCTCCTTCTCTCACACATACAAGCTCTCTCTCTCTCACACACACACATACAGACACAAACACACACTTCTCCAAAATGGAATGTAAGCCCATGAGCTCCAGACAAGGCCCTCTTGCTGTACTAGCGTATTTTTTCGCTTTCGTGTGTGCTAGCAGAAACTTTGACATGCCTCTGCTAACGGGGATGAAGGTTGAAGACGACAATCTGGCGAGCCTAGTCACATCCTGTCAGTCATCTGGCATGGAACAAAGCGCATGCTGACTTTATTTGGGAAGAGTCTCATTTGTGCCGGGAGAAGAGTGAAGATCGCTGCACTCCGTTTGCCTCAGCTCAAAGATCAGGAAGAAATATCCAAGCGCACATTAGAGTAATGAGGGAGGAGAAAATCCAGTCCATTTCAACTGGCGTGTCAAGAGTGGAGTGTTTAATCACTGAACAAAGAAATGCAAATACGATATTACAATTTTTTCTCTGCTGGTTGAAATGTGTCTTCGCACGCAAGTTAAAATTGCAGCTTTTTTTTTTTTAAACAAAAAATACCATTAACACACCCCTCTCAACTCTTAAGTTCTGAGTTATTCAGTATTGTTGTACAGTTTTTACCAATCATTTACACATTTGTCTGAACACCATGTCTACCTTTTCAAAACTCTTAACACTTTTTCAATAACCATAGACTGTGGCAGTCAAACAGTGTTCTCTTTTGCATTGCTTTAGGACAATTGCATTCAGTCACCACTTCAACCAAAATTCAAGATTACTTCTTTCAGTTAATGTTAACAACCAACATAATTATGTACAACTACAGCTACATTTGCGGACATTTACATACTCTTAAAGTGGTTCACTTTAGGTTAAAAACCTAAACAAATAAAAGACGGTGTAAGAAAACACAACCTTTTACATTTTGCATTTTGTAATAAAATAATGTACTGGAGACAGTCATCTTTTAGCCAAATAATAATTCATAATTAGCACTTTTATACTTTATACTTGTCCATTTCTTTATATTACTTTACAATATTTGTAGCTTGTTGCCAGGTATACAAAGAGGTTACATTTGCATTTATATTGGTAAAACATTTTCATATAGAAAGTTGATATTGAAGTTGCTGTGCGTTGCATTACCACTGTAGTGGAGGTGCTATAAGTCATGGCCAATCCAAAATACAGCAGCACTAAAGATCAGCATTACAGTATGTAGGGCCGCAACCAACTTATACAGACTACAACTATATTTACATACATTTACAACATATATTACATGTATTTCCTTTTGTAGTGGGACATGCTGGTCATTTCAGGACTTCTAAGTAATGCAGGTAATGGGCGTTGACCTTCTCTGCAGTGGAACACAATGTAATGTATGTCAGCACAAGTGTGTTTGCAAGCACGGTGTTAAGAGTTTTGAGAAAGGGGACATAGTATTGAGACACGAGTGAAAATGATTGGCAAAAACTGTAACATCAGACAGCATCATGTTATTGCAGTGTATAAATGTGTACTCAGATGGTTACAAAGTATGCAGAGACCTTTCATCACTGTTTTGTCTCTTCTAAGAAATGAAATAGTATTGCTCAATATTCAGTCGTGTCTTTTCCGACCTTGCAGTGATATGTGTAAATGATACGCAGTGCAGTGATATGAATAAATGGGTGACAAATAACCACACAAGACTTCAGTATTATTCAGGATCGTTTTACTTTTATTAATTCATCAAGTAAATTAAAATAGACATTTGTCTAAGAAAAACATGTAAAAAGACACACAGAGAAGCACATAGACAGGATTTTGCATTTATGATTAATACAAATTGTACAAAAGTGGATCCTGCTGCTTGATGTATTCATTTTGTATTGGATTGCACTCATCATTGTAATGCCCATTATGACTTTATAATACGTGTGTCCTAATGAACGGTGGCCATTGTCACAGAGGGACCTCATGTCCTACTGCTTAAGGGGATAATTATACTATCTGAGGTGTGATTGCAAGTGTCAACATCATCAGTGGAGTTAAAGAAAATATCTGTTAATTAATCAACACCATTTTCTGCTCTTCAAACAGTGATCATTTATTCATTATTACTTATAATATATTTAAACTTCATTTGTTAGGTTTTTGGAAACTAAGAGCTCTGCACGTCTTATAGCCCAAGGTCATAATTAATTGCAGCTGATTTGGATATTGAGTCTCCCTTGAATTGGGGTGCACTATGCGGGTGTCTTACTCTGTAGATAGAAATGTGATGTGCTGAAGCCAGTGAAAATTGCATTTGGCCAAGTTTATTCCCTCAGCCCAGTGAAAAAAGAATACAAGGATATTTATTTGTCACATGCATAGACCTACTGGGTAGAGTAGGGCATGCAGTGAAACTGCTGATTGTTAGTTTAAACTGTGCATGGTGATTTCAAGTGTGCAGACCTTTTTTCACTGGATTGAGGACTAAGTTTATGCCCTGCATCTTGGTGTGGGATGTGCACAACTTTTCTGTCATAAATGTGTTCCCTGATTAAGCTTTTTTTAATTTTAAATTTAAGGAGTATATTTTGCCTTATTTATTTGTCACTTAAATCTTCCAAAAAGCTTTGTTCTCAGGCAGATGAAATGTCCTCCAGTCTCTCTTAGATCTCACCTCTGACAATGTCACACAGAAGCACTACACTGAACAATAGATTCTCTATTCTCTATAAAATGGTTTCCAAGGAAAAAAAAAGAATTCCCCCTGAAAATGTCCAGTTCCTGTTTTATAACATAGTCAAGGTTTGACGAATTGAAAATATCCTTTTCTGTTCAAATCTAATTTGTAAAGCACATTAAACGGGTTAAACACAGCCTTAGGCTTGGTGTGCGTTGTTAAATGATCAGCTCCCAACCTTTGCATTGCCTTATTTGATCTCTCTGAGTCACATCTGTGTGTGTGTGTCTTGGCCTCCTTTGTGTTTTGCATTGCTGTGTAATGTTTAGCCGACACCATATGAGCGTTCCCTGTCAATCAGCTCCACTTGTACACATTGTGGCATCTGTGTTATACACGTGGAGTCAGGCATTTGTGTGTGGCTGCGAGCCCAGGGGGGGATTGCGGGTGGGGCTGGTGCTGGGGCTGGTGCTGGGGCTGGTGCTGGGGCTGGTGCTAGGGCTGGTGCTAGGGCTGGTGCTGGGGCTGGTGTTGGTGCTGGTGTTGGTGCTGGTGTTGGGGCTGGGGCTGGTGTTGGTGCTGGTGTTGGTGATGGGGCTGGTGATGGGGCTGGAGCTGGTGTTGGTGTTGGTGCTGGGGCTGGCGCTGGTGTTGGGGCTGGTGTTGGTGATGGTGATGGGGCTGGTGTTGGTGCTGGGGCTGGTGTTGGTGATGGGGCTGGTGTTGGTGCTGGGGCTGGTGTTGGTGATGGTGATGGGGCTGTTGTTGGTGCTGGGGCTGGTGCTGGGGCTGGCGCTGGTGTTGGGGCTGGTGTTGGTGATGGTGATGGGGCTGTTGTTGGTGATGGGGCTGGTGCTGGGGCTGGGGCTGGGGCTGGTGATAGGGCTGGTGATGGGGCTGGGGCTGGTGTTGTTGCTGGGGCTGATGCTGGGGCTGGCGAAACATGTGACTGAGAGTGTCGGAGGACGTTGGCGTTCCTGGTCTCCCAGGGTCCGCTGCTGTTCCGCAAATGGAAACGCCCGCGGTGCCTCTGTGGAGCGGGAGTCCGGAATGAGACGAGGGAGCCGTGACAGGCCAGTGCAGTGTCCCACATCGCAGGGGCCTTCAGGGACGCCGTCACTATCGTGCACCCTTACAGAGGAAGACAAGGCGCTCGAGACGATCAAGAGCGCCGGAGGCATGTGTTTGCGTTTGGTCACACACACACACACACACACACACACACACACACACACACACACACACACACACACACATGCACAACACACACACACATCCAAGATATAATAAAAACACACACAGACGTCTGAAAGCATTCACACAGATACACACACGCACACACACATTTTAACTCTCTCACACACACACATACACACACACAAGTGCATTCTCAATATGTGTCCATGACACACACACACACACACACATGCATTCTCACTCACCAGCATACTCACAACACACACGCACACACACAAGCATGCACACAATAGGGTTTAGAGAGGCTACACCTGCAGCTACATCACACCCAGGAACTGTCAGCACCGATGAGGCTCCACAGCCAGAGAACCGTCACGCAACAGGGTCTGTGAGAAAGTCATTGTGTCCTCGCCGCTACACTGGCCACACACATTCACACACACACACACACACACACACACACACACACACACACACACACACACACACACACACACACACACACACACACACACACTGGGGAAGAAGGGACTTCCTCCCCAAAAACACAGACTGAACACACACCTTAATTTGCCAATGATTCAATGTGTTTGCATAGCTGTGGGGATGCTTTGTATTTTTCTTTTAATAAATCGTCCAGTCAGAGGCTGATGCAGATGTCTTGTTAGACAGTTATGACCTAATGCTTGAGTGTGTGTGTGTGTGTGTGTGTGTGTGTGTGTGGGGTGATATTTTCAAGCCAGAACCTCTGGCAATGGTGATGGCTTTTGTCCTGCATGCTTCCCCAGAAGACTGCATGAATAAGACTCTTGCTGTTTGAAAGAACAGCCACACATTGTGTTACTCAGAGATCCATCCAAATCCCATTATATCAATTATTCCGACACCACTGTAATACCTACAGATGGTTAGCTTTCCCGATTCTCAGTTCTCAGAAGGAATCTCGTGAGGTTCTCGTGAGATTTAGTCAGCCTATTTTTTCGGGAACGGCAATGTACCCAAACAACCACCAGGTGGCACTTGGGAGCGCTGCCTTTATTACACAACAAATGGTATAGTGGCCTATTGTATTTGAACCACTGGTTGACACCACTCTAAAAATAATTCAGGAGGTTAGTATTACTTAAAACATGAGCTTTTACAGATGGAAAAACATAATTTGTTACATGTCCATTATTTTATTAAGTTGATAACTTATTTCAAGAAGTTGATCAAAATTAAAATTAAATAAAGCTATCTTAACTCAGAAACACATTGGGAGCTCTGCCTTTAAAACACAATGCTGCGGAGAACAACGTTAGGATGTCAAAACAAAGTTATGGATTTATAAGAATATAATTTCCTCTACATGCATCATCTTTGCCATATGGTCATGTTTTCACATGTTACTTTGTTTTACCAGAGACCATATTCAAGCAACAGTGAAGGAGAATGACACAATTTTTATCAGTCAAATATGAGCTAGGTCATCTATATTGCATTAGTACTTTTGTTTAACGATGGCAAAGGTTGCTAAAGGAAGAAAAGTCTTGTTTTAAACCAACAGTACTACTAACTTCAGCCCAAATGGTCGGAAATAACAAATAGGCTATAGCCTATATGAATTTGACAGAAAATCAAGTGATTTTGACCTATTGGCTTGACACACACGTTTAGAACAGTTTACTGCCAAGTCACCGCGGAGAACACCGTTACCAGGCACAAGGCAAGTTAAGGAGACACTGAGAAGTGTTGATTTCATGTCGGCAGCTGCACATTTCAGCACTGCGAAACTCCATAAAAAGTATCCTCAAATGACACTGGGCAATGCTATATGCCTAGTCATTTGTTTGTTTCAAATAATTTGACAAGGGGTTATTTAATCCAGAGCATCTCGGTGGGCAATTTAAATGTCACCAGCCAAATACAAGACATACAGAGAATGTAGAATTTAGTTCGCTTGAGTAAAACAATTCAGATTAATTTAATTTAAACCAGTTAAACCATGACTTTTTTACACGTAGTTTTTTATACTTCTTGCGAATTTGCTGGGTTGTTCACTGAATGCAATGACTGGTCGTGCAGGAGGGAGAAATACATGTGCAGTGTTGAGACCGAATGGAGTTATGTTATGTCAATCTAAAATGTGCGTGGCCTCTCAAGCACATTGGCGTGGATTTATATTGCTGTACTCTGTAGTTTAGGTGAATATTAAACGACTGCATTTAGGAGGATTGGTTATTCTATTGGTATAACAGGTCAGTAATCCGGCCACCGTTACTCGGCTGAAATTGGTTTTACCACAGACCAAACAACAAGTTTATTTGGTTGCGCACACACAACGGAAACAATTCTCGTCCATTCATTTCCTTCTCGGGCGCTGGAGCAGCTGGCAGTTGGTTGGCGTCCACAGCACAGCAAAAGGAAATACTTTCAGTAGCACAATACACACGAGTCAACTAAAGCCCCGAGACATGCAGGGTGGCTATGAGTGCGGGTGCCGTCGCCATAGATGAGAGAGAGGGAGGCAGAGAGACCTCTCGCCCGTCACCCCGTGACACAACAGCCCAGAGCTCGGAAAATATTACAAACCAATTTAACGTTAGCCACTTACAAAACCAATCAAAGCAGTGACGAAGGCACTGGCCTGGTTATTAACAAATTGCTCGATAAATATGGTTAGAGTTAAAGAAACTAGTTCAAAAGGACATAACCTGCACTATGTTTTATCACTTATAAACGGTAATCGTAGCTTATTTATATGCAGTGAACTTAGCTGTCGACCGACCCCCGCAACCATTGTCGCGCAAGCATTCTTGATCTCTTTCGCTCTCTCTCTCTGTCTCTCTCTCCCTCCCCCACTTTAATAATGTGGGTGTTTTACGCTGCTGTCCTAGGCTACTGTTTTAAGGCAGTAGAGCAAAAACAAAACTGAACACAATTTTTGAGCTATGTGTATTTTATTACCAAACTTACGAGCGAAAGCAAATAGGCAGAACCCCACCACTACTTATGTAAAATGCTGAGCATGTACGGACATATTATGAACAAGCAACAGTTATAAAGTTATGTATGCAAAAAAAAAAACTCAATGCGATGGATGAGAGTCGTGCGCGAAGCAAAAAAAAAAAAAAAAAAAAATTTGGAGATGGCCACCCGTAGTTCATCTTCCACGTTAAGCCAAGACCTGCATTTACTCTTATGCCGGGTTTCCCAAATGCAGTTAAGAAGGTTCTTAACTGGGAAACCCGGCCAATGTAAGTCAACGCGGAGAAAGTCTTTTCGCATAAACCTTGAGCCAAATGACATGCTGTTGCTGCCAAATGTTGCTGCTTTTAACACACACAGAGCAATGGAGCGAAAACAAAAGTGACCACAATCTCTGATCAAGTCTGTGTATTTTATTAAAAAAAACATACAAACATCCAGATCTGGAAAATACCTACGGAAGTGATCTGAAAGGCACTGAAGGTGAACAGTAACAGACGCCTTGATGCTTTTAACACTCAATGCATTTTCCTCCATATCTGAAAACATGTCAGTGCGTCCAATTTCCACTCTTTTTTTCCAATGCACCAGTTTTCTTGCAAAGGCATGCACTTTATCATTGAGGTACACGATGTGCTCTGTGAGGAAAAGCATTGCCCCAGCGCCATCTGTGCACACTTAAACATTAAAAATGTAAAAATGTAAAACATGTTAAGGACTGCATTGATAAAATCAATGACTATATCCGGACAACACGCAAAAATCAACCGCACACATCACATTTAGTTATTTGAAAAAAAAAAAAAGTTTTACTCGTAATATGCTTATTAAAGGTCAACTGTCACTGCATCTGACCCATGTACATTTTCTTTTAAAACTGGAGACCATCGCCAATGCAAGACCTTAAATTAAAGGCTACTTCACACTTTCATATGTGCATGTATGGTTCTGTTGCTTCTGACTGTTGAATATAAGGATGGTATAACCACATCCAATATTACTTTAATAGTTATTTAAATTTAAATGAAACATATTAATGTCGAACATAAGGAAAAAATGAAACTGGCTTTGATCTGGTACACGGATTCGCCCAGCGTCTGTAAACACGGATCTGGATCTTGAACGCGGAGATTCTTCGCTTGAATGCCGAGACTGTTCGCCTGTTTGTGTGTGTGAAGGGGGATGGGCTTCATCAGTACATCAGTAGTTTCACACACACAGGCATGGTGTGGATGGATTCCCTTTAAAAGCCAGCCGCGCTTTGTCCATGGCTTGTTGCTATTACGATGGCGTGTTTCCCATCAGGAGCGTTTTTCTTTGAAGACTGCTCGTGCATGAGCAGTTAATCTTCCGGGATGGATATTTAAGTCTGTTTTTTACACTTACTGTTTCCCTTTGGTTATGAACAATGTGTGTATGTTTATTTAAAAAAACTGATTGCTCAATAAATGTGCATTATTGCAAAATATATATTAGTGTTTTTGTCGTTGCACTTAGTAAATAATCAGATTCGTAGTCGTATGCAATTGGACATCTTTTTGGAGCTTGAAGACGTTTTAAGCCCTGTGGTTGGCATGATGTATGTGTTAATGCCTTTAGTGGATAGCTATCGTCCCCTAACATCAAGAGGGGGATCCCTCTCGTTATATCACAAAGCGTTGTGCGCCCATAAAATAGCTTTACAGCAATCCGCAACTGACGACAGACCAGGGTTTTGTTGGCCACTGGCGGATTTAATTTTTGCGTCCTTATAATAGCATCTGGCACGCTTTGCGCCAGACCACACTTCTTTTCGCTGACACACCCGTGATGGCGCAGTGTCATCTTCTATCTAGACCACGGGCGTCGCCAGACATATTTTACTGGGGCACATGCCCCAGTATTAGTCTGTAGAGCCCCAGTATAAATTTCACCAGTAAAAAATCACTTTAGACCTTTGGGTCTACATGGCATAATCTACAGAATGCGCATACAGCTACTCAATATGGCAACTCATAAAACTTTTCAAAAAAAAAAAGAAAAAAGAAAACGACAGGGTTTGCAGAAACGAAATCAAGAAGCGGCACAGCAAGTTGGACACTCAGCGAACAACACAGCAAATTCGCCAGAAGTATTAAAAAAACTATGGCTAAAAAACTCATGGTTTAACAAAACAATTCCCCTTCCCCACATAAAATAAATCTGTTGTTTTTACTCACGCAAGCTTAATTCTACATTCTCTGTATGTCTCGTGTTTGGCTGGTACTGCACGGTAATGCTGTGGATTAAATAACTCCTTGTAAAATTAATTGAAACAAACAAATGACTATACACATAACATTGCCTTGTCATTTTAGGCTTTTATGGAGTTTCGCAGCGCTGAAGTGTGCAGCTGCCGACATCAAATTAAAACTTTCCAGTGTATCTCCAACTTGCCTTGTGCATTGTTCTCCGCGGTAACTTCGCAGTTAACTGTTTTAGACGTTTGTGTGAAGCCAATAGGTCAAAATCACTTGGTTTTGTATCAAATTCATATTTGCTATTTCCGACCGTTTGAGCTAAAGTTAGTAGTACCTTTGGTTTAAAACAGGACTTTTCTTCCTGTATCAACCTCGCAATCGGTAAACAAAAGTAATGCAATATTGCTATTGCTACTTTATTCACTCCATACACAATGCACACATGGCTACTTAATATGGTAATTTATTCAAGCGACTTTGGCTGTGACATAACGTCTAACAACGGTGTCTGAGTTTGTCTTCACCTCTGTGTCGCCATTTCCATGTGGATTTAAATGTTACAACTTTACTTTTTACGTTTAATGTATGAGGCAGCTGTCATGCAAATTAGTTCTGGCTGTAAATTGAAGTAGCCTACTGGAGACGTTAGCTGCTGTCTTTTAGCTGACTGGCATATGCCTATTTCCATTGTTAATTTATGTAACGGCCTGGCACTGTGAGCTCCCACACTCGGTTTCTGGAGATTGCTATCTTACATCTACGGTGTTTGATGCTTTGCACGCTCGCATTAACTGTCTGTGCCCCAGCTGTGCCCCAGTACAGTAATAGGACTAGTGATGCCCCTGATCTAGACAACGTGATTTTATGCCTGAAAACATGAACGGTGCGCTGGCACAGAATACTAATCACACCATGCGCACGTCGCGAATGCACAGTGCGCCGCGGCATGATAGGGCCCTCTGTGTGTTCAGCGCGTGGCAGTATTCTGTCCGTATTCGTTTAGGATGCGCGTTAACAGATTAGACCATTTCCACCGCAAGCGTGTTCTGAGCGTATTCTGTCCCTATACAAACCTATTGTATACGCCCACGCGCTGAACACGGCTACGCTCTGAACAAGGCGGTGGAAATGAGCCCTTAGTGTTGTCCTCACACGGTTCTTGATAAAGTTCAAAAGTGAGAATGTGTTCTCGGACAGGTCGAGCGAAATAAGCTCAGCATTTTCTTGGCAAATGTCCGAATCTCTTGGATATTATGCAGAAATTTGCAGTAATTGCAAAACTATGATACATGTTTTGACAGAGAAATGCACGATAGCAGTATGTTTTAACATGATAGATTCCCCTCAGTACCTCTTGTGTGTGTCACAAACCAAACATTCCCGGTGTTACCGTGGTAAATGTTCCAGTTCATGGCCAACTTGCAAATATATTACAGTTGTGCTGTCCAAACTCAGGGAAAACTCAATCGGTTTGTAGAAATGACGATAATACTGCTGTTTAAATTGTTAAACTTTCAAGTCATGGCATACGGTTTTAACAAGGAAAACAAGATGACGCGACTTTGCTTTTTAAACGTTTTGACAGCTGTATTGTCACTATTTCTGCACATCGATTTAATTTCACTGCAACTGAACCGCAGGATTACGAGATAATGGCACTTTTACAGTCAACTAAATACTGCAAGTCTTGCTGTGGGTGGGTCAACCTCGGAAGTGAGATCTTTACTTCAGCGTAAACCTTTGTGGTCCTATGCTGTCCCTAGCGGCGGCAGTGGTAAAATACTTCTCGCGACTGCAGGAATCTCGACTTCTCGGCATCTCGGCAGAATTAAATGAGCATCGGGAAAGCTAACCATCTGTAATAACTGTCATCCAAGCACACACACAAAATATGCAATTTTAAGTAATACTGAGTTTCACCATGAAGTATTATGAAATGAAAGACATGATGAAACCGTGGATGTTTGAAGGAAATACAAATATAATATTTTTATGTATATACAGGGTAGGCCATAATAATGGGACACATTTTAAAAGCTACTCCCTTCATAAAAATGATAAAAATTACATGGAGTACCAAATATATTTATTACATACCTGGTATACAAAGATTTTGCTATTTCTCACAGGTTGTGGGTGTTGGTATTGACCCTGACCCTGATGGACTTCAAAAGAAATAGCTATGTATGCAATTCCTGCTGTAATCCAAGATATTATGAGGGTCACCAACATGGCCCAGTCTGTATATATTCGATAGATAGATAGCCTTTATTGTCCCCAGGGGGAAATTTGTTTTCACCGCCGTCACAAGACTTGTCACAGCCAACATAACATTGATGACAGCAGACAACATATAACACCATAAAAAGACACAACATTTGTAACAGACATCGTATGTGCTTCCAGGAGGGCCAATGCAGGGTTATTGTGGGAGGTTGTTCAATGCAGTAATGGCAGAAGGGACAAAGCTTTTGTTGAAACGCGCCCGTCTCCATCTTAGTGTCCTGTACCTACGTCCAGACAGAAGGAGTGTGAAGTGTGAGTGAAGTGGGTGGGTGTGATCTCTGGTGATTGAATGTGCAAGGCGTGTGACTGCTTTAAGGTTGAGATCAGTAAGATTCTTTAGAGTAGCCTTTCTTTCTCTCTTTCTTGCGCTATCTCTGTGGCCGTCTCAAAGAGGATTAGCTCTCTGCAAGTGTTCTGATTCCAGAAGCTTCTGAGTCGGAGCCAAAGGGCCCGGGCTGGAACAAGGTTCGGCAGCCTGGGGCACCTCCACTGAGAGACCGCAGCCCCGGCGAGGGGTGAAACCCAACCCCGCATGTTCCTGGGACGAGCACGCCTTTTCCTCCGCACGTGCCCCTGCACCCGAGTAACCGAGAACTCCCCGGGAACTCGTCCCCCTCCACCCACCCGCCCAAAACCACCACGCCACAGGCTCTCCACTTGATCCCCCTGCGTTGACGGATTCATCACAAGTGCCCCCACCCCCAGACCGAAAATCTTTTAGCACCTTTTGCTTGTACAGATGTAGGGGCAGGAAGAAAACTGCCAATTATCAGTGTATTTACCTTTTCGGGTCTCCACTTTTGGCTCAGATATCTAAGGGTGAGAAAGGGGAGGGGAGGGTAGCATGGTGGCTGTCCTTTTTTGGGAAACCTCTAGCCCCGATGTATAGGCCCGATAAAACCCCAGAGCATGTGTTCCTTTTTGCGGTTTTACAATAAGTAAAGCCTTAGCGTTTGATTAACGCATTGAAAGAAAAATTTTAGATGGCAAGGCCACCTCAAAAACAGCCGAGCCTTTAACAGGGACGCTGAGAAATTTCTGGAAAAAGCTGGAATGTCAGCATCAGCAGAGTCAGTAATCTCAGACGTGCTTTTCAAGGCCAATAGCCGCATTCTGCTTTGACTTGGACGACCAAGCTAATAACAACTAGCTCGTATAAACAGTCAGAAAAGCCGAGTCTTCTGGTCAGACTCTCGCAGCCTAAGAACTGCCTCAGCTCTTCTGCTTTTTCAGATCCGGAGAAAGACAAACAGACGTCTCACAAGACTTAGAGAGTCTAGTAACAACAACACTATCAAACAAAGACAGGAGGGGAAGAAGTGGAACCAAGTCGGGCCTGCAGGCCACTTGAGTGTTTGTTTGATATCTCCAGGATGTTAAAGTGTGTGTGTGTGCACTCAAATGCCTCACAGATTGGCAACTTAGCACAGTGTGTATTTTTTGTTAGATCTTGGATGTGTGTGTGTGTGTGTGTGTGTGTTGTGCGTGTGTATGTGTGTGTGCGTGTGCTCACGCATGTGTGTGTGTGTATTTGATAGCTTAGGGATGTTGGGCTATTTATTTAAACTGGCTCGCCCGTTTTTGTCGGACTCTTGCACAATGTGACCCTCCTCCAGCCCTGAGAACACTGTACAAGGCAATGATCCTTACAGAAAAGTCCGAGAGCTCGCCAAAGCCTCCCTCTGCCAGACAAAGACTTCATTATGGACCAAGAGCAGAATCGCGACCACCCGGCACCGACCACCTTTGTGTATGAGTGCGTACGAACACGTGTCTCTCCATGTGTGTGTTCCTCTCTTCGCACATACCACACCGGAAGGATGCCTCTCTCTCTCAGCTCCGCTTTGCATCCTCATCCTTGAAATATTTGTCCTCTCTCCTTCTAAAAAAAACTCCAAATCCCACGCTCCCTCACTCCCGAACAGCATGGGCTCTCATTGGCCGGCCCCAAAATCATTGGGAAGCGCGTAGCAAACAGGCCTGACAACTGTAAATAATTAAAAGCAGTCCGTAAGCTCCCCTGGCTCTCTGTGGGTCAGTGGCTCTATCAGGTCTAATCTGTTAACACCTTTGGCCTCAGGCAGTGCACCACCGCAACTCATTGGTTTTCATGGGAAAAGTGGAAAATATGGAGAAAATCAACAGACTGTGCTGAGGGTTTAGTTTTTTTCTTTTTTTTTTCTTCAGAACTTAGGCAGGTCCTGGGGGCTATGCTGAATGTGAAAATACAAGCTTATTAACCAGAGCCACGAAATCTATACACACTCACGCATACGGAGAGAGAGAGAGAGAGAGAAGAGGGTAGCGCAGGGAGAAGGAGACAAAAAAAGAAAACAACCCATAGACATACTTCTGTGGTTCCTCTTAATGGTTTGAGCGGATTGGAAATTTGGCCTAGATGCAAAGATATCATCATAACTTCTTGCCTGTTCGTGGCTTTCCCTAGTGGGCCTGCTTGTCCCCTATTTAGCTCAACTGTCAGAATTACCTGAGAAAAAAGCCACGTAAAAGGCTAAAGACCTTTTGAAAAGACAGGGCCAATGTTATGTGCTGTAGATGGACTAATAGAGCACCATAATAACTTTTACATGAAAAGGTGCCTACTGTTTGCCCCCTTCATTCAGACACTGTCAACCTGAAGGAGCTACTAACACAGCCGTGATGTGTTCATTAATGCCCACCACAGCCACCACAGCTGTAAAGGCAGAGCGCCACCTACAGGTCTAACATACATACTTTATTCTTTCTTGTTTAAGATTCTATGGCTGTAAAGAAAAACCTGTAATTGAGTTTTATGAGCTCATTTATTCATCATAAAACATAACACGACTTACTGTCGGTGAATCAGATTTAGTTCATTGCTAATTTTACAGTGCATGTTAATGTGACTGAAAGTTAAGTGAAGTAAGCTTTTATGGTGATTTTCACATATGCATGTTAGCGCAAACACTGGAAAACTGAATTTCATCCTTTTGTTTTTTGGGAATGGGGGATAGACCACACTCTCACACAGATCAGTGAAAACGGTAGAAGCCAAAGTGCTGTGCAGGCACGCTTCTGTCGGCATGGAAAGTCTCTGACCCTGGAGGGTTCAGATGGTATGACACATTGGGGAAAGCAGCCTCCTTTATCCTGGGAATGTGTGCTCAGGTGTATGTGCGCATCCAATCTAAATGTGTGCGTTGGGGTTGCGGAGGCTGATGGAACATTCCTGCGGCTTCCGTGACCTTTCAAGAGAAGCACGCGCTGCAGCATTTTCTCTGATGACCAAAGCCCACAATCTGCCCACTTATCTCCGATCCGAGTCATGCTGAGCCGAGCTGTGAGGAGGGTTCGATGGGGCTGGATATCTCTTTTCTCTCTCTCCCTCTCCTTCTCTCTCGATCCCTGTTTGTCCGTCTCTTTTCCTCACTCATTTATCTCGCTCTATCTCTGTCTGTGTACCGGTATGTGTGTGTGTGTCTCTCTCTCTCTCCTCCTTTTCCTTAGTTCTTCCCTTCTCTCCTCTCCAAGGCTTCTTATGTTTCATAATGGATCCACACCAGGGGGATATGCAGCCAAATTTTACAAAGTGAAGCCAAAAATAATTAAACCCTGGAATAGCCCCCTGGATTCATCGTGCCCCGGTGTAATTAGGAGTATTTATACATGGCCTCGTTTGATAGGAAACCTGCCTGTAATGCTATGCTTGTAGCTCACTGTCATTGGGAAAATGAATGTACAAAGGCTTTTAAAAACATTGCTTACATTTGAGTATTTAACAGTCACAGACAGGATTTAGACAGAAGGACTTTGATGACTGATGTACCACAACATAAGGAACACTACGGTGAATACAGATATATTGTTAGATACGTTTCATACAGTCACGCAATATGCAGATAATCATAGAACTATAATCATATTTAATCATAATCAAAAGTTTCTGACAACCAAATCAAAACAGTCATATTTGTAATTAATTTTATTCAAAAAGCATGGCTGTGAAATTAAAACAGTGTTTACATTGGAGATCTGTTAAAAGACAGAGCTGAAAGTTGTTATGGCAGACTTGTAACATTGCTTCATAACACATCTCAGCAGAATCAAACTTCTCATAAAGAGAATTAGACTCAGAATGACATTTTCCTCATAAAGCTTTTATAACGGCTATAATAAAAACGCATAGCACTAAAACGCACAGACATATTGCGCTGAGCTGAGTCCAAAATAAAGAAACGTTCCTTACGGCAACTGGTGAGGGACACATGGTCATTTACCCCCACTCTTTCCCCTGCCTGCCCTCTCTGTGTTTTCAGGCAGCGGGGAGAGAGATGAGGGGGAGAGGAGAAGGAGACCCACTTGACAGGAGAACCCCTATAACCCCACGCAAACGAGGATAGAGGAGCAGGGTGCAGAGGTTAGGGCGCATGCTGAGCGTGGCGAAAATAAACATCCTTCGTGTAGAGTGGCGAGGGAGAACTCCCCCACTCACACACGTATTTACCCTCTTCCTTCTTCTTTCTCTCTCTCTCTCTCTGTCTTATGTTTTCTCTTTCTCTCTTTCTCTTTCTCTCTATTTCATTTTCTCTCTCTTTTATTTTCTCGCTCTCTCTTTCTCTGTCTTTTGTTGTCTCTTTTTCTCTCTCTTTTATTTTCTCTCTCTCTCTTTCTCTGTCTCTCTCGCTCTCTCCTTCATTCTTTCTCTCTCCCTCTTGTTCCTCTCCTCCCTCTGTGATGTTTTTGGAGGAGAGCAGCCTGACAAGACAAGCAAAAGCACTAAGTGGGATCAGGGAAGATGGCTGTGATGGGGCAGGAATAGCAGGGGGTGATGGTCAACGGATGACTGGGTGTACTCAGTGACACTAAAACACACACATCCACACACACACACACACACACACACACACACACACACACACACACACACACACTCTCTCTGACTCACTCACACTCACACACATCCATATACACACACCCCCATATACACGCGATGCTTTGAACAGGACTGTACATGAACTTTCAGCACTAAAGGCATGTTGGTCATTGTGTGTTATGAACAGGGCAGTGTCTCTGTTAGAGAGGTGACAGATTTGACGCTTCACAGTAAGTGAGAAAATGAAATAAGTCACAGCCACTGGGTGTCATGGGGCTTTTATCTGAACACACCTGCAGTGTTTAGCTGATGTCCTCAAATATTTGTGTGTCTGTGTCTGTGTCTGTGTGTGTGTTTATATGAGAGAGGGGAGATAGAAAGAGAAGGACAAAGAGTGCATGCTTGTGAGCAACAAAACACTATGTGCACAGTTGTGCACATGCCTATGTGTGTGTGTGTGTGTGTGTGTGTGTGTGTGTGTGTGTGTGTGTGTGTGTGTGTGTGTGTGTGTGTGTGTGTGTGTGTGTGTGTAAGAGATGGAACGAAAGAGAAGGACACAGTGTGCCTGTAAGTAACAACACAGCATGTGCACATTTGTATGTGTGTGTGTGTGTGTGTGTTTGTGTGTGTGTGTGTTTGTGTGTGTGTGTGTAACAGAGAGAGAGAGAGGGGTGGTGGAGGGCAAAGAGTTTGCCTGTGAGCAGCGACACGGTATGTGTATGCTTGTGTACATTTCTCAGTGAGCGTGTGTGTGTGCTTTTACGAGTAGGATGCCACTGCTGTATAATGTTACATACTGTTACAGAGGCCTAGCTTAGCAGCAGCTACATCAGACATGCGGCCTGGCTGTGTTTTTGTATCCCATGTCAACAGTGTCCGTATAAAATCCGATTTATATGCCTAATCACACAGCTCTGTCAGGCAATCAAAGCTCGCCAAAACAAGACTGTGGGAAGCAAGGAGAGGGAAGAAAAAGCACAACAACATAAAACCTGTGCAAAATCGGGGCGGCTAGGAAAAAAAAAACTTCAAAAAATGGCTTAAAGTAAATTAAACAGTGCTTAATGAGCTTAAATGCTGTGGGCCCTCTGACAGTTCCATGGAAGCCATTACATCTCATTTATAGTCCAGTCATAGAGTGTCTGATCGACTTTCACAGCCCGACTAATAAACAGTTTGTCTAAACGGCTTTGCGTGCAGAGCAAGCAGCGCACTGCTCTTTCCCTTCACGATGGAATACAGTTTTTCTACTCATTGGCAAGGGAGAAAGGTTTTTTGTGTACTTTTTTCATCCTTTCCTGAAATAAGTAATTCGACTCTGGAAGCGCAGAGACTGTCTCTATTTTTCACAAGTTTGCATTGCATGGAGGCTGAAATGTAATTTCCAAAGTCAACAGTAATGATGTTTTGGAGCTGCTTCATTGTGAGTTGAATCAAGCAACTTGTAAAATAACCTCACCCTCTTTACAGAGATGCGAATTAAAGACAAAAAACACAGACAGGCGTTCGCCCTGTTAAAACAACGGCTGGTTTGTCTGTTGATTTTCAAAGTGGGAAACCAAAACAGAACTTGTTGTTTTACATTGTGGCGGTTTTGCGAGCTTTTTTTGGTGGTGGCCAGAGGAATGCGCTTGCTTGCTTGCTTGTGCTGATTGTGGGTGAACGGTCTGCTTTTTGGGCTGCATTTGAGGTCACAGCACACAATAAGAGCTTTTTGCTGCTCCAGAGTCTCTTTAACTCACTCTCTGTGGACATCATTTCCTCAGCAACAGGGAAAGACGAAGAAGAATAATTCCTCTTGACAAATCCAATATTACATCCGGCAGGGATAGGGATAGTGATAGGGATAGTGTGTGTGTGTGTGTGTGTATGTGTGTGTGTGTATGACTGAGTGTGTGAGAGCGAGTGTGTGTGTCTGTGAAAGATGGAGAGAAATGGAGAGAAAGAATAAGTTAGTGTGTGTTGTTTTGCCACAGATGATAGGAATTAGGCAGACATCCCAAATCCACCCTCTCTCTCTCACTCTCACTCTCTCTCTCTCTCTCTCTCTCTCTCTCTCTCTCTCTGTCCCTCTCTCTCTCTCTCCCTCTCCCTTTCTTTCTCTGCTGTCTCTTCCTGTCATCCAGGTTAGGGTCCAGGGTGTGTTTCAGTGACTGCTCCAGAGATGAAGGCCCCATGCTGGCCTGCCTCCCCAGCCCCGCAGCGCGCTGGAGTGCCGGGGTCTCTCTAGCTGCCCGCGCCCCTGCTGGAACCTGCTGGCTCTGGAGCCACACCGAGACACAGGAAATGAAGGAGTCATGTCTGCAGCATGATGGGGTGTGAGGATACACACACACACACACTCACACATACTTATAAAGCCACTCATAGTCATTCTCATGCACACACAGACACACACACTCACACACACTTATAAAGCCACTCATAGTCATTCTCATGCACACACACACACACACACTCACACACACTTATAAAGCCACTCATATTCATTCTCATACACACACACACACGCACACACACACACACTTAAAGTCGATCATATTCATTCTCACACACACAGACCCACAGACATGCTGACTGACACATACAGATGAAAAAATGCTGGTCACGACAGACATACTCACCCCCAGACTTGCACATCTGGATCTGATTGGGAATAGTGAAGTGAGACATCTCAATATTAACTCCACCATCAGGCTAAATACATATACACACACATCCTCGAGCAAAAACATTACCCCCGTGTTTTATTGTTTCACATTTATTTCATTTGTCTGCTGTGTATTTAGTAGCATGCATCCGTGCTGAAAACATGTGTGAGTCATTGTCTGGGGGCATGTCAAAACATCAAATGTGCCAAAAATACATTTGCACCCGCTCACAATTATGGTTATGCGTTAACAAGAGGAGAATTTAAAAGGGTAACACTTTATTTTATGGTTCTTTTTTTAGTGTCCATCTCCATGTAACAACATATTATATTATGTACTTACACTGAACATACTTAACACTAACCGTAACCCTGTACTACAGTGTGAGTACATGTTACATATTGTTACACACTTCTGTGTTACAAAACACATATTGTTACTATACTGCACCTAATTGATGCAACTGGGATAGTAAAATAAAGTGTAACCTTTATAACGTTGACACAACGCTATATCAATGGGCAAGATGTAGATACATATGTTTGATACATACCTAATGGTAACATTTCTTTTTAACGATTCTTTGTACAGTGTTTCTAGATGTAAATACCTGTAATAGTATGTACTTATATTGTACATAACCTAACCTAACCTAAGCTAACCTAACGCATAACCTAAACATACGTAACTGCATGGTATAGGCCTGCTTGTAAGGGAAGTGGTCTAAAAACACAATCAGCAATCATG
>CM050214.1:15355206-15400206 GCA_027475355.1 Coilia nasus
TCCAGCCAAAGCCCCTCACCTCCTGCCACCTCCATTCCTCTGTCTCCATGGACAGCCCGGCTCAGCTGAGCTAAACTGTGCTCTGAGCTATGGCCTGCCATACGCCTAACAAGCAGCGGGGAGGGGGAGAAGGAGGAGGAGACTTGGGAGGAGGCGCAGGGAGAGCCGGAGAGTAAGGGAGGCAGGGAGAGAGAGAGAGAGAGAGGGAGGCGCAGCGTTCTACGGGAACACTGTCAGGATCAATTCAGTTTGGTTCAGTTCCATTTGACTTACAGAGCGCCAACAATCGCGATTTCTCTCAAGGCACTTTTACAGAGTCCAGAGCCTGAAACCTCCAGAGCAAGCATGAAGGTGATGGCAGAAGGGAGACCTCCCTCTGCAATATGGGGCCAGCCAGGGCCAGGTCGAGAGATCGGGATGGGGGGGCGTAGAAGGGAAGGGAGGAATGAAGAAAGTATAACGAAGAAGAAAAGTATAATCAAAAGCAAGCAGATACATTCGTACACGGATCAGGATAAAACGTTTGAGCGGGCACAGTGACGCAGTTGGCCAAGACGTCCATAAAATGTTTCGAGGTCATTTCCTGATCCCAACGAGTTTCTCTCTTCCACTCAATTTCCTGTCTGTTTCTTCCACTGTCTTATCCGATTAAAGGCAAAAGCAAAGCCCAAAATAGGATAAGGCAATAGTGTGCATGAGACATACATAGTATGTAACCACAAGGTTTTAATATTAAATAGACATTTCTTAGCTACCTATAATACCCGTAGATAGACAGAAAGCCATCACACACTCAGACATACACAAAGTACATCTGGCATTCACATTCATAGATACTTCACCCACTCTCCCTCGCCTTCTCCCTTGCCCTCTCCCTCGCCTCTCTTTCTCACACAGGAATGTAAAGGAAAGGTAAATCCATCTTGGAACTTATGGCTGTTTTTTAAGATGGACGGACCGAACGGGTCAACGGGACGACATCAATATGCATTCCGCCGTCGCCTCCGACGCAGAATACTTGCCCGCAAACACACAAATTCCGTCGCTCTTGACCTTGCCAACCTCTGTCTCGCGCTGGCCCACAGATCTTCTCCTGCGTTCGTTACACCATCCACCCCTTGCTTATCCTCGACAAGGGTGAGGCAACTCTCTTTTCTCACGTATCCCATGTAATGCTTGTTTCACATTAAGCAACACATGTTTCTTAAGCTTTATAACCCAAATATGAAAATGTGCCAGTGGTTCCCAAAGTGTGGGGAGATATTGCAGGGGGCCACAGAGGGGAGGGCCGGTTTGCATGAAAACCACAAAAACAAAACGCACACAAAAGCGTATCTGTTGTTAAGGCAGCTACACAAAGTACATGTTGGGGCTACAAAAGCACTCCACTACTGTTGTTTAATCTACGTTTACTGTCAGGCTTGCGTGATAAAATGTCAATGTGAACAATGATCACTCATCACTGTCAATGATCACTGCAGTTAAACACGCACGAAAGTTAAAAATAACAGTGATGAAGTAAATTGATACCTTTGACACGATAATTCCAAACACACCTCTGTCATTAGCCTACCACCTTAACTAATGGGTTACTCATCGTGCACATTAGCCATGCGTGAGAGAGAGAATTGCTTTGCAAAATGGATACGTTTTTAAGCGTGCTTCCTATCAAATGTAAGGCTACTATACAGGGCGAGTCATAATTCACTCCGACTCAGAGAATAACAAAGACGAGAAGATATGATGAGGCATACATCGGGCTGGGCTTCACAAGTACACTGGTGGGTGGTGAGGAAGGACCGCAGTGTGTCCTCTGTCTAAAAGTGCTATCCTCTGGCAGTTTAAAGCCCAACAAGCTTAGACGTCACCTGCAGACCACACACCCTGGGCATAAAGACAAGCCGGCTGATTTCTTTCAGGGAAAGCTAATTAACTGTCGTGCCTAGTTATGTGGACTCCAAGCACTCATAAAGCGTGTGTCCCCCAACGTACAGTGGACTCATGACCTCGCGCTCAGTTACAGTAATGACAATTTCCTCCTGAAAGTTGCTTACTTCAGTGACATGTTCCAGAAACTAAATGAACTAAATCTGCAGATGTAAGGAACCAACACCCACCTTTCACATCCTGCAGATAAAATGTAATTGGAAATGTGGGAGCGGTGCATTGGGGAGGCAAACATAGACTCATTTCAGAACCTGAATTCTTTTCTTGAATCCAACAACATTCAGAACACAATGATGCCGTGCATGAAAGCACACATTTCTGCCCTACACCATTTTTAGAGGTATTTTTCAGTGAAGGATTCAGCACAATATGACTGGATCCGAGACCCCTTCACTGCAACCTCACCTGCTTACTCCAGCACTGCTGAAGAGGAGAACTTCATTGATGTCACATCAGACTTAGCACTGGAACTGCAATTTCAGGCCAAGTCACTGGCTGCCTGTTGGATTGGGGTGGAGAAGGACTATCCACTGCTGGGTGGAAAGGCTGTGGCCATATTCCTCCCTTTTGCCACATCTTACCTTTGTGAGGTGGGCTTTTCTGCAGTGGCTTCCATCAAGGACAAATACAGGTCAAAGCTAGACATTGCTAGAAAATATACGGAGGGTGGCTAAAATGTTAGTATTGTTCCAGGTTCAGTGCAGGTGTCAGGTGAAATAGATTCAAAGCTGTTGCAATTAAATCAAATTGTTGCATTTAAAAGGACATTAAACGTAAAGCTGGGCACAAAGAAATGATTAAAACAGTGCTGTGTTTGTATTTGTACTGTTTGTGTGACTTTCAAATTTAATGTTAGCAACATTACAAGACAAACAAATGGTATATAGAGGGTGGGGGGCCCGAAAATCTTCTTAGGTCCAAAAGGGGGGCCCAGCAGAAAACATTTGGGAACCACTGCATTAAGCAGTATGTTTGTTTGGTGTTTATTTAGCTTTATATAAAATATGAAAAAGCTTTATATAGCTTTATATAGCTTCATAGAAAATCTGTAAAACTTGTCATTACACTCTCTTCTTTTTACGACACTTCTCTTGAGGCTTCACAGTGCCAGCCTTTTTCTCTGAGGTCATCGGGCTTTTTCTATTTTTTCCTGTAGATGTTGACTTGTTCTTGAGAAGTGAGTATTTAGTCTGGGTGTGCATCTGTGATGGCTAGCTAAGGAAACCAAGTCATTATTTATGGTTAAAAGCAGTCACACTTCCTTGCCTCAGCGGGGGAAAACAGTATGTGGCTGGTAGCGGAATCTACTGATCTCCAAACAGCAGATGTTTAGGCTGTCACACCCCCACCCCCGAGATCTTTCTTTCTTTCTGTCTACCCGTCTTTCTTGCTTGCTTGCTTTTAGTACTTGTGTGTGTGTTTATCTGTGTGTGTCTGCCTGTGTGTGTGTGTGTGTCTGTGTACACAGTGTGTTTATTTAGGCTATAGCCCCTTGAAATCAACCTAAGAAAATCCCCTAACAGAAGTCCATGACATAATGCATAAGTCATGTGTGTGTGTGTGTGTGTGTGTGTGTGTGTGTGTGTGTGTGTGTGTGTGTGTGTGTGTGTGTGCGTGCCCATGTGCGTGTATGTGTATGTCCACATGTGGGCAACAGCCACAAAACACTTTCTGGCTGCACCTGACTGGGATTTGCAGAGATGCATGTTCCCCTTGAGAGACTGTACATGCCCTGGAACTAATCATACATCTAGGTATGAGAGTGATTCACCACTGCCTTTGTCTTCTTCGCAAAGCCTTTCCTTGCACATAAAATGTTAGAGTTCAGCAAGATTTTGAAAGTGTGGTTTCTTACAGTGTGTCACTGATATAAACAAGCCAAAGGTCTTACTCAGAATGTATGTATGTATATATAAAGAGCGTATCATTTATTAGTGGTTATTTGATCAGCAGAATAAGTGTTAGGGTATGTGTTTGTGTGTGGGGGTATGTGTGTTTGCATGTGTGTGTGTGCATGTGTGTGGGTGTGTGTGTGTGAGCCACACCTGTGTACTCCCTCCTAATCTCTGTTTAGCAGCTGTTTCTGCACTAATCACACCCAAGAAACCCAAACACACACACACACATACACACACACAGACTAATGAATACAGAAGAACACTCCCCTGGTGAGTTACACCAAATCAAAGCCACTGGACTCTGGTGCGTCACCCTCTGATTGCGATCTGGCACCCACTCCCTCCCCACACCGGTCCCCTGACGAGGCGGGCAGGCAAGGCAGGCAGGCAGGCGCAGCAAAAATAACACCACCCTCTTCCTGCACCCCCACCCGCCACCGCCGCCGCAAATGGGACTTTTTCGGGGGAAAATAATATTAGTCCTTGCAAGGCCCCCCGTGACCCGAGCCGTCACATCAGGCGGCACTGTCCCCAAGGACGAGAACTGAAGGCCGGTAGGGGGAAATCACTTACACACGCACACACGCACACATACACACACACAACCACATACACACATAAAAAATGACACTCCAAAGAAGTGACCTGAAGGACGCGACTATGAGGCTAAATATATCAGCACGGGGGCTAAATCTGGCTCGTTCTTTGAAAGGGAGCTACAGGGTGCAGGAGAGCAAGAGGAAGTGAAGTAGATAGAGAGGGAAAGAGGAGAGGGGAGAAGGGAAGGGCGAGAGAGAAAGAGAGAGAGATAGAGGGCAAGAGAGAGAGATAGAGAGAGATAGAGGGCAAGAGAGAGAGAGAGGGGAAGTGGAAGGGAAGGGTTTTGCTTGCGCTCTACTCTATTCTTACCCCCTTCATTCCTGAGTGTGTGCGTCTGGATGGTGGTGGAGAGTGTGGCACTAAAAGTGGCCACCCCAGAGAGAGAGAGAGAGAGAGAAGGACTGAGGGAGAGAGAGGAGTTTGGGGTTGGAGAAAGAGAGAGAGCACGGGTAAGGCGATAGCCCACGCTTACATTACGGCATGGCCAGATTGTGCCACGGGGCACGCAAACTCTTCCCCTTGCATACTACCATTCAGCATTTAAGCTGCACACACACACACACACACATACACACACACACAGACACACACTGCACAGTCATAGTTGTGTACGTCTAAAGAAGCTTATGTGCAGCCAAAACAAAGACACTGGTATCCAGCTTTAAACAGATATAGTGTTTCATACACACAAACACTTAAAATACTTTGTTGCCCACACAAACACACCCACACTCACAAACACACCCACACTTACAGACACTATCTAATAGCTGCTGAAAGACTACAGCTCAGGTGAGTGGAGCTAAGCAAAACAACTAAATACAACAGGATAAGAAATGGAGAAGCCCTAAAACAAAACCCTCTAAATCCTCATGGGCCTCGGGGAGCCTGGTAAAATGTGTGTGTGGGAGAGAGGGTTAGTCACTGTGTGTGTGTGTGTGCGTGGGTGGGTGCTAATCCCTGCTATCGCTTTCACTTCATCCTGATGAGTCCCTTTGCTCTCATTAATCCTATTTCACACCTTTAGCCCAGCCCACTGTCTCAATTACACACACACACACACACACACGTCACCCACACACAGATACTAACATAGGGATACACACAAACACATTACCTTTTCCTATAAATACAAACTCATCAGGAATAAGCTGTATTCAACAGTAAATTGGATTTTTTACATTACGGTAAAATGTGACTCGAGTCACCAAGTGCTTTATTGTAAAATATCCAAAAAAAATAGTTTAGCGCTTTCATCGATACTTCCCTCAGTGAGAGTCTGAGCAGCCCCTTTTATATAAAATATGTGCTTATCCAAAGCCATCCAAAAATGACTCCACAGTCTGTGTAATTAAAGGGGAAAAATGAAAACGTTGGTGCCAGAGGTGCAGCAGCAGTGTTGAAAGAGCGTAGAGTTATGGTGCACTCTTCAACCGGGGAGGGGGGGGACTTCAGTATGGTTTTCTTACTCAGGGACTATTAAATCACAGTGAATCCTCAGATGTGTGTTTACCATGTGATTTAGAGCAGGTGTGTGTGGGAGTGTGTTTGCTGTGTTTGGATGGTGTTGTATTAGTGTGTGTGTTTGTGTGTGTGTGTGTGTGTATGTGTGTTTATGTTTTTGTGTGTACGTGTGTGTTTAGGTGTGTGTGTGTGTAGGTGTGTGTGTGTGTGTGTGTGTGTGTGTGTGCAGGTGTGTGTGGGAGTGTATTTGCTGTGTTTGGATGGTGTTGTGTGTGTGTGTGTGTGTGTGTGTGTTTAGGTGTGTGTGTGTGTGTGTGTGTGTGTTTGTTGTCTCTAAAAGCGAAGGTAGTGGGGTCCGCAAGGCCAGTGGAGGACTGCAAATACCAGTCCGCTCCCCTCTCTACCTTCAGCCTCACATCCAACAGACCTGCCTTTAAATCTAAAGCTTTTCACAGAGATAACGCTCTACCATGGAAATATAGGTCCATACACACACACACGCACACACACACACAGGCGCACACACACATACACACAGACGAGTAAAAGCTGGTTGCATCTGAGTGTAAAACTATGAGGTGAGGCTTGTGGAATGAGATCTTCACAAGGTTGCTTGCAGACAGACCCAAATATAAATTTGGTTAATGTGAACTGTATGTGCTTTTTAGTCACTGCAAACACACACCCACACACACACACACAGACACACACACACACACACACACACACACACACAGTATAGTCTTTCAGAGAGCCAGCAGACTCCATTAGCGAGGGTAAGAGTTGACTGCTGTCAACCATGCTGTGCATTTTGTGCCTTTTCATTTCTCCATTTCTCTCTGTCTTTCTGTCTCTCTCTCTCTCCCTTTCTCTCTCTCTCTCTCTCCCTTTCTCTCTCTCTCTCCCTTACTCCTCTCTCTCTCTCTCTCTCTCTCTCTCTCTCTCTCTCTCACACACACACACACACACACCCACACACATATGTTCTCCCTATCTGCACTGACCCAAACACTAGGGAGTGGCAGACTTGTCACACACCTGCAGTGTTTGTCATAGATCAAGGGCCCCTCCACCACAAACATCTGTGCCTGTCCCCCCCTTTACTCCAATAAGCCTTTCAACCTCTCTCTCTCTCTCTCTCTCTCTCTCTCTCTCTCTCTCTCTCTCTCTCTCTCTCTCTCTCTCTGCCTCTCTCTCTCTCTCTCTCTCTCTCTCTCTCTGTCCCTCTTACACGCAAGCTGACATACAAACACACACACATAGGCTACATGCATAAGCATGTCATCATGAACATGATGTTCCGAAGACTGTCAGTTTGAGTGTTTGCATGTGTGTATTTGTATTTGTGTGTGTGTGTGTGCCTGTCTGTCTGTCTGTCTGTCTGTCTGTGTGTGTGTGTGTGTGTGTGTGTCTGTGTGTGTGTCTGTGTGTGTGTGTGTGTGTGCATTCATGCCTGTCTGCCTATGTCCATCTGTGTGTTTTTTGTTTTTCTCTGGTATGTTAATAGGAGTGTGTATGTGTGTGTGTGTGTGTGTGTGTGCCCCTCAGAACAGCATGTGCCTGCATGCCATGATAATGCACAACGCGAGCATTTAAACGGGGGTTGGCAAAGGATTCATTTACCCCCCCCCCCCAACTTTAATGTATTTACCATGTCGTTCACACAAGCACACTTGTGAGGTGTTGCCTGATTTGGCATGGCGTGTCATTAGATGGAATTAAATTCCTTAAAGTGAATTAGACACTCAATCGTCTCTGTCCTCCCGAACAGTTTACCTACTTTCTTCTAATGAGGCTCTCTGTCATAGTACCTAGCCTCTTCTCACTCTACAATCAACCCCCCGAAATGAAATTAGCCGCCAGTAAAAATGCACAACTAGACGCGGGGGGGGAGAAAAAGGCAGGGAACACTGACTGCCCAGACGTCGAGTCTAAACAAAATGACCCATAAATCTTTGTTAGGTAATGAGGGCCCTATCCTGCAGTCAGGTCTCATGTAGGAAGCTGTCTCTGGATCTGCCATCAAGAACCCTTTCACCCATGAAAGGGGGGCGCAAAGCAAAAAACAATTGAGCTGTCAATCACAGAGACCGGATTTGGCAATGTCCATTTTGATTCCCGGTACCCTGCCTCAGCCATGAAGAGAGAACATCAAACACCGGGGAACATAACGGTAAGAGAATACCGTGCTCGGATAAAAAAAAAAAAAATTATAGAATAAAATACAAATAAAAGTGGGTCACCATGATGAATTAGAATTTTGCCGTGCATGTCAACAAACGCACAAGGGGAGCACAAAAATGAAAGTTTGGCCCAACTATAAAACATAACTTTATGTTAGACTGTAAAAGGCAGTTACAGCTGAATGATATGGTGCATTATGTTATACAGTATCATAAAAAGGTAAATGTTTCTCTCTGCGGTTGAGTGCAAAAGCCATCCCCTCTGCAGGAGTAATGGAAGGCGAATGCTATACAGCTAGTACATTAGAACCTTCAAAGGAACGTCTCGGAAACGGCTGCATTTACAGATGTACGTTAGGTGAAGATTAAGGGTTACTGACATGTTTATTTTATATTTTAGCTCCTAAGTGCTCGTTAACCTTGGAAGAGTCAAAGCTGCCACTCCGACTGCAATGAATAAAACAACAGATTATGACATCTCCATTAGGCATTTCCACAAATCAATTCTACTTTAACTCTGCCTATTTTCCTCACTCCCTCTCTTTTTCTTCTGCTCTTCCTCTCTGTGACTCTAAAATGTGGAACCAGATGCCCTCCCAACACTGCCGCACGCATGGCTCCCCGAAATCCGTCGTCATAGCAACCATCTCATCAGGGCCATTCAGTGCGCACTTGAAGATTAAACTTCAGGTGAGCCGGAATAATTAGCACCTCAGCCTTTCGACTAGACAAAAGAAATGGAGACATGAGGTGGCGGGGTTGATAGGATTGGGTGGGCGGGGGAGAGAAAGACTACATTACCCATCTTTTTTTCACTCAACGGCAAATAAGAGGCTCTCTCTCTCTCTCTGCTGGGCTACTCCTGCAGAGGAACACTCATCGACACCTTCAAAGCAGTGGCTCATGAATATCATTTGCTGCCCAAAGCAGTGGCAGTTGCAGTGGGTTGTGGTTGAAAGATGGTGGACTGCCACTGGTGATGCCTGCTCAGGCCTGTGACTTCAGATGAAGATGACAGCAGTGCCTGACAGACAGGAAAAAATGGTCATATATTAGCCGTTTTGCATACAAGAGCCAGTTAGGATGAGTGAATGTAAAATGTAAGTGGAGACCCTTAATGAAACAAGATTGGGATACACAAACAAACACACACACACACAAACACACACATAAACACACACACACACACACACACACACAGAAAGACAGCGATACAGACAGGGAGAGAAAGAGATAGGGGAACAAATAAATAAGAAAAAACATCCAGACGAGAGAGAAGCATGACAAAAATAGAAAAGGGGTTCACAGAGCACCTGAGGTGAAGATCTGGCACGCAGACACAGGAGGCTCAGAGAAAACTTAGAGTGACAGAAGAGGAGATGAGAAAGACAGAGAGAGAGAGAGAGAGAGAGAGAGAAAGAGATATATCAAACAATCCATCAGTCTGCTCTCAACTGTCACCAGAAATCTGGGGGAATTTGGACATTCTCTGCTTTCTGCTCAGTTGTCTCTCTGGCTGCACAGCGAAACGAAAAACAGTGACGGGCGAGAGGGCGGACAGATCTACCCACGGGCCGTACAAGAAGAGAGCAGAGACAGATAGATAGAGAGAGAGATGGAGGAAAGCAGGGGGAAAAACAGAGTGAAAGTATGTCCTTCGACATTGTTGGCAGTTGTAAAAAGGAGGCAAATTACCTGGGGAGAAGTTTGACTGCCCCAGGAGAAGCAAGAACAGGGCTCTAGCAGACAAGCAGAAAAAAAAAGAATGAGATGTATGCCTGAGATTGTGATCGTGTGTGTGTTTGTTTGTGTGTACTGCATACATATAAAAATGTGTGTCTGACTTTCTGCCTGCTGATGAGTTGATACTGTAAGCATTTGTACAGTTAAGAAGTGTACATGTGTATCTGTGCAGTAAATGTCCCTACACGCCTGTTTGCTTCTGTGTATATGTGTTTATGTATGTGCATATCTGTGTTTGTGTGTGTGTGTATAAATGTGTGCATGTATGTGTACATATACACACACACACACACACACACACCTGTGAGCATATATATGCATATGGGTGACTGATTACCCGTTTCTCGGGTTCTGCGTAATGTACACCATTCCTAGGTGCATTGCTTTTAAAAAATGGCTGCCGGAATCGCTGTACGCTTTGGGGATATTCCCCATAATGGGATGATATGGCTTCGGAACTGCGGACCTCAGCTGCCCGCCAAAACTGCTTGGTCCCTTCTCCAGCATGTCACCAGAAGGGGAACTCGCAGTAGCACTGTTTTCACGGTAAACCATTTGCCGAGCGCCCCTCTCCCCCTTGGTAAACAAAATAGGCGTGGTGGAAAGAGGAGAGAGGAGACCTGCGATGATTAATCATTTACAGTCAAACAGTGAACTCTGCGAGGTGATGGAATGGCCCCGTGCTTTGGCAGAAGTATATTGATAGCGCAGGCTTCCTCGTCTGATTTAGGAGACCACTAAAAAACTTGCTCTCAGATTCTACATTTTGATATCTTTACGCGTCGGCCTGAATCCCTGCCAGGAGAGGCTTTCATCCCCGGCCAGCGTTTCATTATGATCTCCACATTTATGTATAAATCACACCGCCCGCCCTACCTCCTGCACCTCACACACACACACACACACACACACACAGAACATGCCGGAATCATGATCTGGGAGAGAGGGACCGAACCGGAGGAGAGAGAGAGGAAGAGGGGGACCAGAGAAGAGAAGAGAGAGAGAGAGGGAGAGAGAGGGGACTTAGAGGGAAGAGGCAGAGGGAGAGGAAGAAGGGAACCAGGGGAGAGAGCGAGAGAGAGAGAGTTTGGTTTGATGGCTATTGGCTTGACGATAATGAATGACTGGTACTCTCATTTCCAAGGCACACGTCTCTGTCTCTCACTAAGCATGACGACTTTCAGCTGGAGGTGCCTGACAGCATCTCCCATAGGCACACAGACACACACACACACACACACACATTCACAGAGACTGGCAGAGGAAAGTCGTCTTTCGTCTGTGGGACTGTTTGAACACGTGTGTCGCTATCATGTCTGTCTTTACTTTTGTGCACGTGTGGGTGTGTGTGAGAGAGAAGGAGAAAGAGAGCAAGCTGAGCGCTTGGTAGCACCAGGCTGCACCGCTTCACCTCTCTCCCCCTCCCCTCTACTCGTCTGATGTTTGAATAGAGTGTTTGCCTCTCCACAGGTTGTTGATAGGAGGCAGATGTGTGTATTCACTCATTGCTGAGATGTGAAACAGGGGCTTATTTCTCTCCATTTGGTTTTAATAGAGTCACAGGGCCTCTCTCTCTCTCTCTCTCTCTCTCTCTCTCTCTCTCTCTCTCTCTGTCTTCCCACCAGCACCCTCCCAAAAAACCCCAGCACTGGCCGCAGGCTCCTATTATGAGGTGTAAATCTCCCAGACTGTTTCAGCCTCTGATAGCAGGAACACATAAAGCTTTCTGACTCACTTCACAACAATGTGTCCTCCTCTATTAAAGGCACTCAGACATACAATTGGATTGCATCTGAGAGGGTCCCCACACCACACCCCACTTCCCCAACCCCTCCTCCTCCTTCTCCTCCTCCTCCCAGCGGATCTCCGGGGGAACACATGTGCCTCTTGCCTTCAACGCACATCTACAAAGCCAAGGAAATTCTTGTGTTGTGTATGTATGTGTGTGTGTGTGTGTGTGTTTGTGTGTGATTTTTCATCCTACGACCAGCTCTAGAAACTACACTCATATTTTGTGTATGCATGTGTGTGTGCTTCTGTGAGATTTTGCATCCTGAAAACATTGCTGTAAACTAGACTCTGTGTGTGTGTGTGTGCGTGTTTGTGATTTTGCATCCTAGGAACAACCCTGTAAACTAAACTCATCTGTCTGTGTGTTTGTGTGTGTGTGTGTGTGCGTGCGTGCGCGAGTGTGTTCATAAATGTACCACAAACCACCAAGCATCGTTTTTATTATTTAGACAGTTCAGTTCCACTGATGAAGCCGTTTTTTGTGACTTTTGCCGTAAGTCATGGAAGTATGTCCAAACATTGCTGGCAAACAACTGATATCATATTTCATTTACAGCTTCCCAGTTGTGAGAATCCAATGTCGCAGCATTAAAACTGTCAATTGGTGCTGAACAGAAGTTTAATTTAAACTTCTTTTTAATTAAAGTTATCTGTTTGGATGACTCACAGTCATCTGTGTCTTGTTTTTTTATGAGCTGTAGCATGTGTGCCAGAGGTTGTGTGAAGTTTATGAACTCGAGACTCATTTTGAGGCTTAGGGGGCGACCAAGCAGACAGAATCGCGCTAATTTACACTCAACGCGAGATTCATTTACAGTTGTCATTGAGATATGAGCATTTCTTCTTTTGCCCTCCTCTCTCTCAAACCTTCCTCCTCAACCTTTCCCATTTTCTCTTTCTTTCTTTCTTTCTTTCTTCTTTCTTTCTTTCTTTCTTTCTTACTTTCCTTTCTCTTCTCCATGGTGGAAGCCACTGATGGCCATACCAGGTGGTCTTCCTGCAGTGCTTTTTCCTCGCACGCGAAACAAAGAGCAGTGTTAGCGTAGCTCTCTATACTCGCCTGCCAAAACCAACCAATAACAGGAAGACGCCTGCGGATGAAAAGCCTCTCCTGGAGCTCGGTGCGAGGAAAGGCTCCCGCCCCCTTGGCGGAAGAGGAAGTCCGGGACAGCGGGGCATGAAGGCTTGATTGTCAGCTGCTTTGTCTTGCACGTTAGAGTGTGTAAGTGTAAGGGGATGGGTTATGCCGCGTGGAGCAGCTGCTGTCTGGCTGTGGGTCTGCTTGACAAAAGGAACAGTCAGATAAATTAGCATTAGCCATTGACGGAAGTGTGTGTCTATGAATGCAACCAATATGTCTTTCTCTTGTGTCTTTCTGTCTCTCTGTCTCTCTCTCTCTCTCTCTCTCTCTCTCTCTCTCTCTCTCTCTCTCTCTCTCTCTCTCTCTCTCTCTGTATGTGATAAATGCTATTGACGGAAGTGTGTGTCTATGAATGCAACCAATATGTCTTTCTCTTGTGTCTTTCTGTCTCTCTCTCTCTCTCTTTCTCTGTATGTGATAAATGGCATTGACGGAGATGTGTGTCTATAAATGCAACCAATATGTCTTTCTCTTGTGTCTTTCTGTCTGTCTCTCTCTCTCTCTCTCTGTCTCTCTCTCTCTCTGTATGTGATAAATGGCATTGACGGAGGTGTGTGTCTATGAATGCAACTAAGATGTCTTTTCTGTCTTTCTCCCCATCTCTCTGTCACTCTGTCTCTCTCTCTCTCTCTCTTTCCCTCTTCCTGTGTGTGTGTGTGTGTTTAATGCCAGTAAATTCATGTTGATATACATCATCTCACTGTCTTTCTTTGTAAAAACACTGAGGCTTTTGTATGTATGAGTGTGTGTGTGTATCTATGACACACAAACATATGTGAGCACTGGAGAGTCGGGTTGTGTGTGTGCGTGTGTGTGTGTGTGTGTGTGTGTGTGTGAGTGCGTGTGTGTGCGTGCGTGTGTGTGTGTATGGACTAGTGGTGTACCCAGAGGAGATTTGGGGGGGATAGGAACCAGCAAGAGGCTTTTAACACAGCAGTCCTTTGTGTAAAGCCATTTCACACCTGTACTCACACTGTATATAAGCATGTAATTTACGCCTGTGTGGAAAAGGGAGAAATGGGGTATCACTTACATTTGGGGGAAATAGTATATGCAAGTGTGAGTGTGTGTGTGTGTGTGTGTGTTTGTGTGTGTCTGGCTTAGCATGTGAAAGTGTGTGAATGCACCCCCCTTCTCTCTCTCTCTCTCTCTTTCTGTGTGTGTGTGTGTGTGTGTGTGTGTGTGTGTGTGTGTGTGTCTTTCATGTACAGCATGCATGGATGATGTACTGAGAGGGAGTGCAAGGACAGGTGAGACCCTTGCTGGGCGGACTGCTGTTTGGTGCTCTTTAGTGACAGGTACAGGTGCGGTATATTTGAATGTGGCCTCTGTCCTTCACTCCAGATATGTGTGTCAGTGTGTGTGTCTGTGTGTATGCACATTCGTGTATAGGCCACACGAAAGGAATTATATGTTTATAGATATGTTTCCACATATGTTTTAGATATGCGACACACCCTGAAAACCCCTCTCTAAACTCCCCAGCTCCTCAAAGCCATTTATTAAAAAAGTGAATATATTCACACCTTATTTGTTATTCACAGTGCATCACAAATAGATGAGAAAAGAAGGCAAATTCAAATCTGACTCTCAAATTGAAACGAGGTCTTCAGTTGCAGTAAATTGGTTTACTGGGACCTATTTCACCAGCAATGTTCAATGTTCGTGTCTGTCTCTGTAATGGCACTTTAAAGATGTGATGTTCGCCATGACAACAGATGCTCGTGCTGCTCGGCGACCCATCTGTTTATCAGCTTTGGTAAACGAGGAGTCTCTCATCTTCCCTCTGATGTTGTCACACACAGGGGGTCTTGTGATAAGTGAGGCCTTTAAAAAAAACGTTTTCCTACCATATCAGATAGAATTTAAATCCACTGTGTTGTTTTTCCACAGGAGTGTGGTAAGCTCATGTTTAACTGAAGGTTAATATGTTATTTAATAGGTCTTATGTGCAGGTACTTACATGTAAGTAGATTTCTAACGTATAGTCAGTATTTACTCCTGACACTGCTCCAGATGTTAAAGCATTTAGCATGAATGTGAAACATAGCTAGACAAACACCTGGGAGGATTTGTCAGAGTTTGCCATCTTTGCATGTCTGATCTGTTTGTGACTGAAGACTCTCCTGTTCCAACCGAGGAATAATAGCTAAGCCTAAACAAATCCGTGGTAGCTAGCTCTCTATGTGTGTGTGGGGGTGGGTGGGGGGTATGGTGTGTGTGTGTGTGTGTGTATTTGTGTGTTTGTGTGCGTGCATTTGTGTGTGAGAGACAGAGATCTATCTCTCTGTGTATACATAGATGATGTCTTCTGTCAAATGGACGCCTGGCATGCAGTCAGGTATCCCTCAGAGCTCTCTCTCTCCCTCTCTAGGGTGAAGCTGAGCTTGCGGTTGCAGGTCAGCGGAGAGCGGAGAGGAACATCAGAGGATGCCGCTCCCTGGCGCGTGTGACACCGACAGAACAAATAAACACAGGGAGCCTCCACGTGCACTCAGACCAGCAGCGCCTTCTCTGTTTGCATAAACAAACCTTAGGACAGTCACTCACATATATAGCAAGGATACACAATAACATGTAGATAAAAAACCTCTCTCTCACACACACACACACTCAGACATGCGTACACACGCATAATTCCAGAAACCACCTATACACAAAGTCAAGCAGAGAAACCTGCTGTAAAAGCATATTTGAATGTCTGCCTTCACGTCTCTGACAAAGATGTACTGCTAAGCTGAGAATGATTACATCATATATACCAAACCTGGTTTGGAGCAGACAGCCAGTCTTGTGACTGTGTGCATTTGCATGTGTGTGTGTGTTTGTGTGTGTGTTTTGCGTGTGTGTGTGTGTCTGTGTGTGTGTTTTGCGTGTGTGTGTGTCTCTCTGTGTGTTTGTGCGTGTGTGTGTGTGTTTGCGTGTGTCTGAGTGTACAGAGGAGAGGGATTTTCTTCATCTATAAATCAACCACCAGGTGGAAGTTAGAGCTGAAGACCTCAAAGAATTTGACTAATGAGCTCCTGAAATAGCCTCCGCCGAAGCACACGGAGCTGGGAAGACACAGAGGCTTCCCTGTCAGGGTGCCACTTTAAACTGTTAAAGAAATCAGTCCATGATGAGGAGCTTTATTCACACACATCTGACAGGCTCGTCATCACAGGCACACGGTTAGGCATTCACACACCACACACACACACACACACTCTTAGTCACACACATGTTGACCAATTGAAGCTCATTTTAACTCCTCCCATTGGAAAACAGTCATTTCCAAATTTCATTTTGGAAGATCATTTTAAGAACAGGATGCATTAGCAAAATTCTTTTGACGTAATGGAAATGAAAACAAGCTGTCCTTTCATAGACTTATTTATAGTCTCAGTGCATGCACACACACCTACACAAACACGCAGACAAACACACACGTGCACACACACCCACACCTACACACACGCACAAACACACTCACACACCTACACACACACACAGACACACACATTCACACATCTTACGTCTTTTCACCACTTTTGCACACTCCGTCATCCTGCAATTAGGAGGAGCAGAGCAAAAGGCATGACACACATTGTACAGGACCAGGAGGGGAGTTTGACTGCTGCATTGTGCGTGGGGTAGAGAGTGCCTCACTTCCTTTGGCTGCAGTCAGGGCAGCAGTGATTGGGGTTAAGAGTCTTCAGGCTTTCTGCTCAAAGACTACAAAAGCAGGAAGCCACACCACAGACTGTCTTCAATGCACACATACACACACACACACAGACAATCTGTCTCTCTGTCTTTCTTTACTTTTCATTTACACACACACACACACACACACACACACAGCCAATCTGTCCTTTCTTTATCTCTCATTCACACACACACACACACACACACACAGACACACACACACACAGACACACACTGTCAGTCAGTCTCCTTCTCTATTAGTCTCCCTGTCAGGTCACGAGAACGCTGTTAACAAGTTCAGCTCTTGACTGGGCATATTCATTAAAGCCTGTCGCACTACTGTCACATTCATATGGGGGAGGGGAGGGGGGGGGGGGGGTCAGGCCTTAATTAACAGCACTCTGATTCACACATTCACACACACTGTGAGTGTGTGTGTGAGTGTGTGTGTGTGTGTGTGTGTGTGTGTGTGTGTGTGTGTAAGTGAGTGAGCCTCTGTGAAGAGAGAGTAAAAGCAGGGGATAGAAAGAGAGAGAAGGAAAGATGGAGCGATGGAGTATGTAAAAGGACCTGTCAGTCACCTCTTTAAACAAATGGAGTCTAATTAAACGGGATTAAGAGCTGAACTCTTGTTCGGTTAATCCTCTCTCCTCTTTTTTCCCCTCTTTTCATGCCGTAGTTCACAATGGGAGCAAAAAAAACAGACCTGTAGAGATGTAAATAGTTAAAGGATGAACTGGTGTGTGTGTGTGTGTGTGTGTGTGTGAGTGTGTGTGTGTGTGAGTGTGTGTGTGTGTGTGTGTGTGTGTGAGTGTGTGTGTGTGTGTGTGTGTGTGTGTGTGGGAGAGAGAGAGAGAGAGAGAGTGTGTATGTGTGTTTGTGCATGCCTATGTGTATATCTGTGGGAGAAAGCATGTGTATTTTACCCTTGTATTCAACATGCTTAAGGATTTTATCGAACACTCCATATCTTACCACAGAGAATATATACTAACCACAAGGAGAGATGTCAACACTATAATCAGAGGAAAAAGAAACGTTTGAATTCCTGTTTGTTGATTTATCACATGTAGATACTTGATACCAAAGTGGATTTAAGAATTTCAATGATGTAATGTTTTAAGGCAAGCGAAAATAATAATTATTGTATTGTGAGTATTGTGTTGCTACTCAGTGTGAGAGACTTAGTGTTTGAGAGGCTTTGTGTGTGTGTGTGTGTGTGTGTGTGTGTGAGAGAGGGAGAGAGTGACAGAGATGGAAAGGGGGATGGAAAAAGACAGAGAGGGAGAGAGAGAAAGATAAGAGAGAGGTGTGTGTCTTTCCCGGAGCTCTAGAGCCCTGGTTTTTGGGGTCAAACCAAGTCCATGACACACTGACCTCTGCTCTTTGGGTGACTGCATCTCTCAATCCTCCCTGCACCTAAGTCCTCTCCTCCTCCTCCATCTCCCTCCACTGTCTTCTTCCCTCTCACTCACCTCATCGTTTAAGATATCCCTGCTCTGCACTGAAGTATTTACAAATACACACTGACACGTACACACACACACACACACACACACACACACACACACACACACACATACACACACACACACACACACACACACACACACACACACACACACACACACACACACACACAGATATACATGTACACTAATACTCACATTGAGATTTCCCTTACAGGGACTGCATCCTCTTGGATTCCCAGAGGTTAATCCCACGCCCGAAATCATCTGATAACAAGACAGAATTTAGACAAGCCTGAGACAGACCTGTGCTTGAGTCATGGACTGAGAGTAAAGACAGGAGTCTGGGCAGGGAAGATAGGTAGGGAATGAGGGAGGGAGATAGAGACAGAGAGAAGGGGAGTGAGAGAGAGAGAGAGAGCGAAAGGAGAGCTTTACAGGAGGTTCTGGCAAACCTCTGGAACTGTACATTAAAGAACACAGCAACATGATTTCAAATACACCACTGTATTTCTAAAGGAATATCAAATACACCACTGTATTTCTAAAGGGATATCAAATACACCACTGTATTTCTAAAGGAATATCAAATACACCACTGTATTTCTAAAGGAATATCAAATACACCACTGTATTTCTAAAGGGATATCAAATACACCACTGTATTTCTAAAGGAATATTGTTTTTGTATTTTCTGTACATTTTACGTAGTCTTTAAATAGAAAACAAAAGTCGTCGAACTGGCTTCCTGGCAGTCACCTGAAATTCACAATATTTCATAAACAAGCACAGTGTTTTCTTCGATATTTGTGCTGTGCTCTAGACCTAGCCAAGGGATCAGAACAAATGTTTTAAATTAGTTTCATTTTAGCGTGCCTTGGTTCATCGTAATTCATTTCAGCAAGGCATGCAAACCTTTGCCAAACTTTAACCAGTGCTAATGGCCCTATCAGGCTAACCATTAGCCACATGGCTCCTCATGTCCAGCTGTTGTCTTCATTTACCTTGAGCACAGCATGGAGGTAGGCAGGAGGGGATCTGTGTTGACACGGATGGCCTATGGAGCTCTGCCTGACCGACCCTCTGAGATCTGGGTATGTGGTCCTGCGTTGACATGGATGGCCTATGGAGCTCTGCCTGAGCAACCCTCTGAGTGCTGGGTATGTGGTGGTCCTGCGTTGAGACGGATGGCCTATGAAGCTCTGCCTGACCAACCCCCTGAGTGCTGGGTATGTGGTCCTGTGGTGAGACTTCTGATAAAAGTAAACTTGTGCTCATTCATACTGATGGAGACAGGTGGGAATGCCTTTGATGACTGTGCTCATCCAACTCAAACACATATAGTTTAAATGTTTAATGCTGTCAGACATGTACAGTAAGGCCTGCTCAGATTGATCTAAATACTATTAATAATATATTTAAAAGAATAATACATTTTATGTAGAGCACCTTTTTAGGTGATCCATTACTGTTGGTAGACACAGGGGCGTGTCTAGGTAGGGAGACGTTCTAAGGGCCCAGCACTGACAAGGGGCCCTTTCAGGACTCAGTGTTAATATTGTTATTAATGGGAGGGTGGGAAATCGTATTGTTTCATAGAGCCCAACATTTCTAGCTGTGTCACTAAGTAGACATACCGGACTATCAACAAGTAGAAAGCAAAGTGATTAGTAGTATTTTTTATTTATTTTTTTGATGATTTTTGGCTTCCCTAAACTTTGTTGCCCACCTTCATCCTGACCATCATCTATTCAACATGCTGCCCTCTGGGAGGAGGTTTAGATCCATTAGGAGCAAAAAGAAACAGACTAAAACATAGCTTCTTCCCATGGGCAGTTAGAAGTTTAAACACACTAGAGCACCGATACTGCTTTTTGAAAAGCCATGTTGTCACTTCACTACTGCTGCTGACTAATGTTGGCTAATGTCAAATTTGGTTTTGTCACCTCACTGCTGCTGTTGATTATGTTCAATATGGGTTTGCCCCACTACCCCTCACATCTATAGCATAAGGTGTAATACCTACCTCACAGTGCAATGTTATTATTCACAACTTCTTTACATATCCCATTTTCCTTTTCCTATTCGTTATTTATTATGCCATTCTATATACTCCCTTCTGTCCTTGGTTTCTACAATGCTTCCCCGCTTGACACTGTGACACTTTTACCTAGCACCTTTGAGGCCTTGCTGTTTAATTTTGTTGTACAGGCAATTGTTAAATGATGATAAAGGTCTTCAAGTCTTGAAGTTGTAATTAGTTAATCTATTTTTACTTTATCATAAATATTAAAATAACTATTAAGAGTGTTGCTTGTTAACATACAATGTTAAAGTCACACCTATGGAACTCTCTCTGTGTTATTGGTGTTACTAATCTAAGCCATATCTAAAGTGCTGACATAGATGAACTTAGAGCCACATGCAAGTTCTGGCACAATCATCTCATCTCAACACATCTCTGTACTTACATCAATAAAAAAAAGTGTAAAAAGCTTTAGCACTAGTCTTGTTTAATGAGTTTCTGCCGCCAACACCAGACAACCTCAGCAACTTTCACGGCTAGGCTACATCAGCTGGGTATGTTGCACTTGACACCCCGTCTGAATTCATTTTTTTTAATATGACATATCCTGTAAATGCCTTCTGGGTCGGAACAGTCTTTTTTTTTTACACCTAGTTTAAAATACACCCCACTGCCGAGTGCCGATCCAACTGCTTTTTTAAAATGCGAAAAGTCACTGGAGGTGTTGAAAAAGGAGGTATGAAAAAAGTGTCCTTACAGATCTCTACGCTCGTCGTGTGTCTCGGGGACGTTTTCTGAGCTAATTGGGGCGAGAGATCATGAGGTGTTCAGTGAGACGTTGACATACCTAAACAGAATGAGAGTTGGGGCACAGTTCAGAGAAGTCAAACACTCTGTCTCTCTCTCTCTGTCTCGCCCTCTCTCTTGCTCTCTCTGTCTTGTTTAAGAAAATCCCAGCCAAAAATGATACAGTTTGGAATCAGGGGCGAACATAACAGCCTAAGAAGTGTGTGTGTGTGTGTGTGTGTGTGTGAGAGAGAGAGAACTGTGAATATGGTGATAATTACAATACCAGAGCGGCAAACAGTAATAGAGAAAGAGAGATACAACAAAGCAACACCGAACACACATGGTAAAGCCATAAATCATCGCAAAAGACAGTTTCTCTGAGGAACAAAGGGGGAGAGAGAGAGAAAGAGAGAGAGAGCGGGACAAAACAAAAAAGTGACAGACTGTGGCTGTTCATAGCCTCCAGATACAGAACAGCAGCAATGTAAAGAAATTAGGGGTGTGTACGTGTGTGTGTGCGTGTCTGTGTGTGTGTGTGTGTGTGTGTGTGTGTGTGTGTGTGTGTGTGTGTGTGTGTGTGTGTGTGTGTGTAAAAGAGAGTATGTTGGGAGTAAATAACAGAGAAGCAGGCTGGTCAGATGGAGATAATGAAGTCTTTATCAGTAGAATGTCGTGTCCATGTCTGAACAGTGATCCAACATGCTCCCACAATGACAGGCCCAGCCCCCTGTCACTCAGGATGATTGATTGCTCCGCAGGCATTCCCAGCACTTTGATAGGGAGGGAAGGGAGGCGGGAAGGAGGTGGGGGAGGTTGTTCCAGTCAGTAGGCTCAAAGACATCTGTCCCACTATCACACATGGACGTACACACTCACACAAGCGTACACACACACACACACACACACACACGCACACACACACACACACACACACACACACACACACAAACACACAGACACACACACACACACATACACACACAAACACACATACAAACTTACACAGGGCTGAAACCCATTCAGAAGCATTCATGCACACACACAGACACACACACACACACGCACACAGACACACACAAACACACACACAAAGTTACACAGGGCTGAAACCCATTCAGAAGCATTCATGCACACACACATATACATACACACACACACACACACACACACACACACACACACATCCACAGTCTACTCACTGAGCATGACCAAAGCACTTAATTATCTGGACTTTGATTTCTCACCAGTAACTAACCTCAGCTAATTAACTGCAGAGAACCTCAAAATAATAAGAAAAAAGCAAACAAAAAAGAGCTTTCTCAGGGCTAAGTTCAGCTTTACATAAGGTTGGAAAGGACACCATCATTAATCTATTGCTTGGTTTTCTTCTCTACTGCTGAATATTTGTCTTTCATTTTCAGTCAATGTGTTGCTCTTCAGTAATACTCAGCAATTCATCAACGATAAGCCTGCTGTATTTACTTTGTTTGTTGAAGTATCAGGTTTGCTTGAAAAAGAAATTGGAGTTAGACTAAAGAGATAGCGTTTTATTAATAAACTTAAAAAACAAACTAAAGTGAAAGTTCGTGAGGCAACGGTGACGCCCCCTTCCCCTGTTCCCACACTCTCTACAGCAAAGAACAAGCAGTGCAGTGATCCAATTAAACTTTGTGTGTGTGTGTGTGTGTGTGTGTGTGTGTGTGTGTGTGTATGTGTGTGTGGCTGTGTGTGTGACTGTGTATCTGTGTCAGTGTGTGTTTGCTTAGTATGTGCTTACAGACCTTAAGATAAGCTAAATTCAGACATGGGTTGATGAACAGACTAATGAACAACGGCATAAACACACACACACACACACACACACACACACACACACATACACACACAGAAGATGCTCCATAATTCTAGCGCTCTGACCCAATGCTTTCCTTCTGCATGTGTGTTTGAGGGTGGGACACACACACCCACACACACACACACACACACACACTCACACACACACACACACACACACACATAGCCTACAGATGCTCCATAAGTCCGGTGCTTTGATTTAATGCTCTCTTCCTGCATGTGTGCTTGAAGGTGACACACACACACACACACACACAGCCTGAAGATGCTCTATAAGTCTGGCAGTCTTACCCAACGCTTTCCTTCTGCATGTGTGTGTTATAGGGTGGGAGGTACACACACACACACACACACACACACACACACACACAAACACACACACACAGACACACAGACCCAATGCTCTCCTTCTGGAGAGGTGTGCTGTGTGTGCCGGAGGGTGGGACGCATCCTTAAGCAGTGCTGGCCTCCTCTCTGCCTCTCTGGAGCTGCTTCACTGCCTTCATTTGCCTCCCGACCCTGACCAGCACGCCAGAAGGCCACAGGAACACAGAGGCCACGCCATCCTTTAGCCAGAATATAGAGGCAAGGCAAGGGCATTTATTTATATCTCCCACAATTCAGTGCTTCACTAATGAGCAGACAAGAGAACACAGAATATTAGAACTACAAACGCATTATAACATTATAACACAGTAGAAGATTAGAGACTAAACAGGAAGCTAAAACAATGTGGAAGGCATCATTTAATTTGAAAAGGAAATGCATACAAAGTCAAGCCCATGCCTTACTTTAGTTTTACATCTAAATCCGATGCCCATATTTATATTAACAGGAAACTGATTCTGTGGCTGAGCCCCGTAGCAGCTAAAAGATTACAAAAGAGAACAAAATTACCAACACATTTATCTTAAGTAATCTGAGGGACAATTTGGTGCTGTCCCATTTAAAGATTTTTAAACAGTAATTTAAATAACACTTTAAACTGTAATTTTAAAGTCAACAGCTTTACTGTATTGTAAACCACTGGAATCCAGTGTAAATGTTTAAGTACTACATTGATTTAGTCTGTTCTTTTGTTTTTGTTAGAGCTCCAGCAGCTGTTTTTGAACAAACTGACGCTGCTTGATGGACTCTTCACAAAGGCCTCTGAAAAGACCACTCTAACCACTCCACTCATCAACACTGCTGGAGACACATCAGCCATGAATGGTTTCCTCCCTTGTTTTGATTTAGCTATGAAATACTGACATAATACTCAGAGATGATTCCTGACAAGGAAAAGTAGAGACAGATTCCGCTTCGGTCTGATGGTGTTGCTTACATGTTGTATACATTCTAGTTTGTCAGTGTAATATCTGTGTACATTTTTGTGTTGGAAGAACTCTGAGGGTGTTCATGTGATCTCAGGAATGTGGTGTGTGAGAGAACATGTTAAACAGACACAAAGAGACAGCGAATATGGGGATCAATAGAGAGAGCGAGAGAGATGGGTCTCTCTCTCTCTCTCTCTCTCTCTCTCTCTCTCTGTGTGTGTGTGTGTGTGTGGTCTGTTTCACTGCTTGTATTCTTGAAAATGGCTGTTTTATTGGTGTGTGACTGGTAGATGGTGCGCTAATAAAGCAGTTTTTAATCTCTCTCTCTCCCTCAGTGTGTGATTGTGCTGTGTGTGTGTGTGTGTGTGTGTGTGTGTGTGTGTGTGTGTGTGTGTGTGTGTGTGTGTGTGTGTGTGTGTGTGTGCGTGCGTGTGTGATTGCGTGGTGAGTGAGGTATGTCAGTGCGTTCTTGTGGGCCAGGGGTCCGTGGTGTTGTCGTCTGGTTTGGGCCCTGGCGTTAGGACTGTCTGAAGGCACCAGCTCATGTTACTGAGGAGGTCAGCTTTGAGTGACAGCTGCTGAAAAAGCAGGACAGTCACGGAGGTCTAGTTACAAACACCTGCCCACACACACACACACACACACACACACACACACACACACACACACACACACACACACACACACACACACACACACACACACTTCACTCTTGACTCCAAGCTGAGATTTTTTTGTGTGGACTAATGGAGATGCTGTTTGTGTGTGAATGTGCATGTGTTTATGTCTTTGGATAATGCTGGCCATTCCAACTGAGAATTAACTGTAATGAGACCCAGAGTCATTTCAACATTACTTTACAGTAAACACAAATATGGTTTCTCATGGCATGCTTTGGTGTTCAGAAATAAACTACACACACACACACACACATTTTTCTGTATGTTAATTGTTAAGGCTATCGATATATTGTCAATAATAATAAATATAATAATAATAATAATAATAATAATAATAATAATAATAATAATAATAATAATAATAATAATAATAATAATAATAATAATAATAATAATAATAACCAGCATAGCTATTACATGGCTTTCTGCGTGCTTTTTACATACACACACACACACACACACACACACACACACACACACACACACACACAAACAGCTCCCTCCCTGAAATGTTTGTAATTCCTTTATCTCTTTGGGGAGCATGCTCCATGGATTCTTACGTCAACTGCCTCAGATTGCTGCCTCAGATTGCATCTAGCAGTCCACACAGCCAGAGGGTTGAGCAAAACATAAACAGACTCACTCTCTCTCTCTCTGTCTGTCTCTGCCTCTCTCTCTGTCTTTGTCTTTATCTCTCTCTAATTCTCTTTCTCACTTACTGTGTGTGTGTGTGTGTGTGTGTGTGTGTGTGTGTGTGTGTGTGTGTGTGTGTGTGTGTGTGTGTGTGTGTGTGTGTGTGTGTGTGTGTGTGTTTGTGTGTGTGTGTGTGTCTGCCTGTCTCACTGAATTTGAACTTACACATGTAAGGGTATGTGTGTCTGTTTCTGTGATTGTGAAGGCCAGAAAGAGAGAGAGAGAGAGAGAGAGAGAGAGAGAGAGAGAGAGAGAGAGAGAGAGAATATTTCCACATGTTCTTTCTTATTTGCCTAACTTGAAAAATGGAAAGGAAAAAAAAAAAGAACACCATTTTGAATAAACCATGACAACACTTCTCAGGTCCTACACAAGTCCAATCATGCCGGCTCATCGGCTTGGTTTTGAGGAGGGGGGTGGAAATAAGGCCATTATTAATTCAAAACATCTCCATCTCCCCCCTCTCCCACCCATTAGCTGTCTGCAGGTTCTGAGGGGGTTTCATGTAACAGTCACAATGGGAGCCGTGCCGTTTTCAGTGGGATGTTTTAGCTGTCAGGGAACTAAAACAGAACGGAATAACAGACGAGAGGAGAATGAAGAGAGAGAGAGAGAGACAGAGAGAAAGAGAGAGACAGAGAGAGGGAGAGAGAGTCATCTAAGTGCAGAATCAACTCAACCCCCTTAGGTCTTTCACAACACTTTTTCTTGCTCTCTCTCTCTCTCTCTCTCTCTCTCTCTCTCTCTGTCTTCCCAACTTAACATCCCTTTCTCATTTTTCTTCCTCCTCGTCTTTTCTCTCTCATTACGTACTTCCCTTTCCCCCTCTACTGCACTCTATTCCTCTTCTGCCTTCTTTCCTGCTCCGTACTGTAGACGTTCCCCTGCACTGGTGGAGACGAGGAGGAGGAGGACCACTTTCATGTTTAACTGTTACACTCGTTCGTTCTGTAGACACCTTCATCCAACACACTGCTACACGTTAGGTGTTAGTTAGGGCCTCCTGTATGGCAGAGGAAGGGCTGCAAGGCCACACTTCATTTTCACGGCACACACGGTTGGAAACGTACATGTGTGAAAAAAAGAAGCGAAAGTGGGTAACACACAGGGAAGAGTAAGGTAGAGGGAGTGGAGGCTTAAAGAGTGAGTCATTTTTGGAGGAATACAAAGCATATTAGGTGGGTAGGGTGATTGTGGATTTTGCTGTGTCTGTAGGGAGTTTAGGGTGATGAGATTAAACCCCCTAGCTGTTCTAAATCCAGCGCAAAACCCACAGACTTGAGTGGCTAAATGCTTTTCTAAAACTGTTACAGCTAAAGTTGGATCAGATTTTATTACATAAAGTCGCACAAATTAAAAAATAAACTCATGCATAAATAAATAATCATTCTGCTGCCAATACATATGGTTCCTTTGGGGAAGTGGTTGCCATGCAACACTAAACACTACAACAGCCAGGCACAACAGCCGCACCACTGCAAGGCCAACATTTAGGAATGCTTGTGAATATATATTTGAATATTGCCATTAATTGTACAGCTGCTGAATTAAGGTGCAGTTAACAAGTTAACAAGTCAGCAACCAACACTTTTCATTACTTTCTGCTACTTTGTAACGTTTTTCAATTGGCGTCCCCTGCAGAGTATTATGGGATTTTGTAATAAAATGTTAAGAGGACAACCTCTAGAGTTTTGCTGGAATTTACAACGGCTTGGAACACGATTCAGCCAATCGCAATCAAGGAACCGAGCAAGCAGTTTTAAAATGATGAATTTAGCTCAGTGTGTGTGGCTGTGAGCACCTGCCTTTGGCCCAATTGAAGAACAGTCTTACTATACACGGCTAAAACGCATTACAGTAATTTTAATTTCAGTAACTTACTCTGAAAACATGTCTGGCTGTGTGAATGTGAAAGTCTGGTTGTGCCTGCACTGTTGGTTAGTGTGTGTATGTGTGTGTATGTGCGTGTGTATATGTATGTGTGTGAACTGTGTGCAGCTTTCCGTGTGTGTGAAAGTCAAGCAAACGACCTGAAGGTATTTTTAGGTGGGCTGGTCCTGTGAGAACATGTTGTCATGGCAATTAGGGTTTGAGCTATAAAGGAAAACAAGAAACACAAGTTGTTCTACTGCAGGAATGCAAATCACACGATCACCAACCAACCAACGCACATACAGTAATTACACTCATGAGGACCCGACCCGACCCAACAGGCTGGCATTGATCACCTCAAATCAACATACAAGTACACACACACACACATACACACACACACTTACACACGCACACACACACTTACACACACACCACAGACTATCTATTAAGCCACAGAGGTGATGGCCTATTCAGTGGAAGCCAGCGTGTGATCAAGTAATTTCAGATGGAAAAAAAAAAAAAAAAAACGGACCTAACTGAGTGTCACCTGTGAGTACAGCAGTCACTTTTTCCTTTCATTCTCAGTACATTTTCCCTTTCTCTCTTTCTCTCTCTCTCCCTCTCTCTCTCTCGCTCCTAATAGGGGGCATTCATTGCAAGTATAGCCTTTCTGCCCTAAGCAGCTGTGACTGCGGAGAAATCGAACGCCTTTGATCCGACGGATTAAATCGCAGCATATGGGCACTCTAAAGCCAGAGTCACAGTGAAGCGTATCAACGGAAGTCTGTGGATTCATTCAGTGTGCGAGTTACTGCACAACATTTGGGAATGCACTATGGGTCATCTGCAAGACAGAACCAATGTGAGCAACTGAAGGACCCCAAAATAACCAATAGGAATCCCATTTGTAAATGATCTGGATAAATCGCACATCATTTGTATACATTTCTTCTGAAACTTGAGTAAAATATTGCGCTACATTACACTTAGCAGACACTTTTTTTCCAAAGCAACTGTCAATATATCACAGTAAACCACATACAAGTTCCTAAGTACATTTCTAAAAAGGGAAGCTTCTGTTATTTGTATTACTTAAATAAAACATATATGCCTTCTACTTTTGTTGTAGGAGAAATAATATGAAAAGGGCCATGATGACAAGTAAGTCACATATCTATCTACGTGAGCTACTGCAAAGCACCTTACCATGACACCTCTCTACCTCATGGATTTCTTATTATCTTTACTTATACATTTTTTCTTTCTTTTTTATTTCTCTCTCCCCTCAGTTAAGTGAATGTTGTATAAATGCAGATGTGTGCAATATGTTTGATCTGTTTTTGCAATGTGTATAATGTGTATGCTACTGGACACCTTCATTTCCTTCGGGATCAATAAAGTAACTCTACTCTACTCTACTCTACTCTACTCTACTCTACTCTACTCTACTCTACTCTATATGAGGCAGGCAGCATTCTTGTAAGGGTTTTCTATTTCTCTTTCATACATGGGATGTCAACCTCTCCCCTGCAAGAGAAAAATAACAAATACCATTCATCGTGTGGTAAGCCTTACAGACTTTTTCACTTAAGCAATAGTTTAAAGCTATGTTTAAAAAAAAACACAGAAGAGCTGACGCCCGTATCGCTCCTTTTGTGGCTTTCCACATTAGATGATCATTTGATATTTACAGGGGCCCACAGTGATGCAAATGGCCCCCATTGATCAGGCCTCCACCCCTTCGGCCGGGCCCGGGGACATCAAACGCAAACAGAGATAACCGCTCCATTCTTCTCAGCACTTCTTTCTTCCCAGCGCTCCTTTGGACTGAGCAGGGAGCTGGCGGGGTCTCCATGGCGCTCTGGTGAAGCAGCAGCCACAGCAGCAACTTGTTGGGTTTGATCATTTAACATCTGAATGGAGATCAGTCACAAGCTTTAACGGATGACACAATCAGAGCCAGGGGTCTTCTCTCTCTCTCCCTCCCTCCCTCCCTCCCTCCCCATCTCACACACACACACACAGACACACACACACTCTCTCTCTCTCTCTCTCTGTCCCTCTCTCTGTCTCTGCCTCTATCTCTTTCTCTGTCTCTGTCTCTCTCTCTCTCTCTCTCTCTCTCACACACACACACACACACAAACACACACACACACACACACAACACACACACACACACACACACACACACACACACACACACACACACACACATCACTTCACTTCACAGGAGGCACAGCAGAGCAGTGAGGTTGATAGATGAGAATGTAAAGTGACAGGCACAGAAAGCCAACTGGTGGAGCAGAAAAGGCAAACCTGTTTTAAATGGACTTAATGGTAATGAAAGGCATGCCTCCTGTAATGTTTAGCCCCAGTCATTTTTGTCCCTCAGTGTGTATGTGTGTGTCTGTGTGTGTGGGTGTGTGTGTCTGTGTGTGTGTGTGTGGGTGTCCACTGCACTTTAGATAATCAATCCCTATTTGCCTTTCTATCTCAAACTGACATGGCGACGACCACATAACCCAAGCCCATCCACACGTGAGTGGTTTTCATACTGTAATAAAAGTTTATTACCACACAAAAATAAAGGACAGAACGAGCCAATGTCCTTTCCTCCTCTTTCTCTTTCTCATCCTTTTCCTTGAATTACCTGCGGATATGAACAATGAAAATCATACACAAATTACACCTCAGCCCATTTTAAAACAAACGCACCATCACGTTCCCCACGGTCGAATGTTATGCATACAACGTAACGTTTGTATGCAAAGGAGTCTGAGTCGGCAGCGAGAGCTAGTCCAAATAAATGATCATTACTCACACAAATGATGAGAAACCAGCCACTGTATATTTGGCCGTTTTATGAGACGTGATGACATTCCAGGCCTGTTTGTGCTGGGCGCTTTTAGAAGGCCCCTACTCATCGCATGGCATGTTTGTGTTTGGACTCAAAACACCAGTCAGCTGCCTGCAAAGCGCAATCCTTCAGCGACGCTTCTGTCACGCTCGTCTGTCTGTCTGTCTGTCTGTTCATTCGTTCGTTCCTGTTTGGTGCCCCTGAGAGTAGAAGACACACACACACACACACACACACACACACACACACACACACACACACACACACACACACACACACACACACACACACGTATTACATGTTATCTCACACAAACCAACATTCTCACACACAAATATTAACTCTTTCTCTCTCTCTCGTCTCTACTCTCTCTCTGTCCACCTTACACACACACACAAACACACACAGACACATACACACACACACACATGTATTACATGTCATCTCACACAAACCAACATTCACACACACACACACACACACACACACACACACACACACACACACACACATATATAACCTCTCTCTCTGTCGTCTGTTCTCTCTGTCTCTAACTCACATACACACACATACACACACACACACACACACACACACACACACACACAAACATATTACATGTCATCTCACACAAACCAACATTGACACACACACATATAAACTCTCTTTCTCTCATCTCTCCTCTCTCTCTCTACCTTACACACACACACACACACACACACACACAGAAACGTATTACATGTCATCTCACACAAACCAACATTCACACACAGAGACATGCACACACAAACACACACACACAAACACACACACACACACACACAAACACACACAGGAAAGGATTGCGGCTCGCATGTTTCCATGACGGAGCAGCTGGCAAGTGCTAATCCATATATCGCTGAGGTTGTGAGGCCTGCGACGTGGAGTAGAGTGTAAAGGAAAGAGAGAAAGACAGAGAGAGCAATCAGAGCGCACTTACGGAGAGAAAGCGAGAGAGAGAGAGAAAGCGAGAGAGAGAGAGAGAGAGAGAGAGAGAGAGAGACAGAGGAGGGGAGTCCATCATTGACGCATTACTCACGCTGGGCCTCGAAGGATCCCTCGCTGACACCTAATCAATAGGGCATTCTTGTGCTAACGCTAATGGGCTATTTAAATGTTCATCAGGCCCAGCCGACAAACCTTTTATCACAAGAGCGCTTGGCACCTAATGTGCCCCCGTTGGATTCGTGGGGATGCATGAGTGCATGAATCAATCACACGGGAGATTTGCTTACTTACACGTACAGGAAGTGTTCAATGTGAAGAGCTGCAATATGGAACAAATGGCCATTTTATAAACACAGCCTACTCAAATGGTGCGCATCCATAAATTCAGTCCTCATATAACTCTTCCTTTGTGTATATATTTTTGTACCTGCCTGATAATGCTAGATATTAGCTGTTTTATGTATTACAGTCGAGTAATATTAATTATTTTAAATCCAGAAAAGAAGATGTATGTTTATTTGACAGTAACTTTTCCTTGTTGCTAGGTGACATAGGTGTTGCTAGGTAAATGAGGTAGTTAGCTTGAAACAGTGAGTTAGCTAGGGCAATGAAAATCCCACCATAATCTAACCCTTCAGCTTTTAAAAAGAGATAAACAAATCTGTTACTCGTGATAATAGGTAAGATCATTATGAATAAGATTTCCATAAATAAGAAAGGAAACTAAACATCAGAAACAAAATTGACTTGACATAGGCAACTTTATGTATTTTCTCATATTTTCATCTCACACCTTATTGGCTTTGCTGCTTAATTTCGTTATACAGGCAACTGTTCAATGGCAATAAAAGTCTTGAAGTCTTGAATATTGTTATCCAGCTCCTGTTTGCTACACTTACCATACCTGACTTACAATATTGCTGTCGATTAAGTTAAATGGGTATTTTTTTTACTAAATTAGCACAAAAAAAACATGTTGCTTGACTAAACTTTTCATATACAGGATGATACTAAAGGGCAATAATATAGACACACACACACACACACACACACACACAAACACACACACACACACTTCCGACAGCAGGATGAGTATAAAGGCCCTAATCTCCATCACATTCTATCTCCCCTCAGTGTTCCCGCTGGAAATGACAGATCTGTCACACTCTGCACGGCCATTTTACGCCACATTTACTCATCCTCCCGAGACCAGCGCACACCATGGAAATAGGATGATTAGCTTATGGCTCCTCTCCCGGACACACACTCACAGGCAGACAGACAGACACACACACACACACACACACACACACACATCATTGATAAATGTACTCGTCAGAACTATTTCATCAGTAAGCTCTATGCTCAAGCTTCTCTATAAAAGTCTGAACTCCTTCCGGTACTTTTGGGACTGTCCCAAGCAAACAGAGCAAATGGGAGGGAAAGGTGAGAGGGCTGTGAAATATACGAGGAAAGGGAGAAGGCATTAGTGGAAGGAGAAGGCCAGTAATGAGTTATTCAGAGTGGCCTTTGCAGTGCCCTGCTGAGTGCTTGAGTGGTCTGTCTGGTCTGGGGTGTGAAGGTGCGTGGCCGGGAGTCGCCTCAGCTTTTCTCTCTCTCTCTCAGCCTGGGTGGGGCTCACGAGACGCATCACACTTCAAGAGTGAGGCAGGAAGAATTACTCAAACTATGTGTGTGTGTGTGTGTTTACATAATTGTGTGTGTGTGTGTGTGTCTGTGTGTGTGTTTGTTTCTGTGAGTGTCTCTTTCTCTCTCTCTCTCTCTCTCTCTCTCTCTCTCTCTCACACACACACACACACACATACACAAACACACACACACACACAGACACACATACACTCATTATGAATGTGTTTCTGTGAGTATTTCTCTCTCACTCTCTTTCTCTCTCTCTCTCTCTCTCGCTCCCTCTCTGCGTTAGTGTGCTGGGTTGGATATTTGACAATGAGGCAGGCAGAGAGAAGGAGAGTGTGAAAAAAGCAGCAAGTGGAAGGTGAAAAAAAGAAGAAAACAAGTGAAAAATGCAGCCTACGGTAAGAGCCAGAGGAGGCCTAGGTGTGAAATCTGGCCATTACCATGAGAGGGGATGAATATCCCATGAATAGGGCCGGCCCTCCCCCTCTCCCGCTGCTCTCCACCGCCCCACACCCTCCCCTGGCTGGCTCTGGACCTTCCCTCTTCACCAGAGAAACTTCCAACAAGAAAAAAAGACACTCACACACACACACACACACACACACACACACATACATACATACACACACACACACACACACACACATACATACATACACACACACACACACACACACACACACACACACACACACACACACACACACATATTCACACACACACACACACACACATATTCACACATACACACACACAGGACTCAGCTGTGGTTGAAAGCAGGACGAGTCTCTGCTGTTTTAGACATGATAGCAGACACAGATACTCACACACACACCCTTTCCCTCTCTTCCACGCACTCACAATATTTTTTCCCCGAGCCTTCATCCAGCAGTAAAGTTGACCAAGCAGTTGTAAGTCTCTGTGTGCATCTCCCTCTCTCTGTATGTGTGTGTGTGAGAGAGAGAAAGTGTGTGTGTGTGTGTGTTTGTGTATCTCTGTGTGTGTATGTGTGTCTGCATGTCTGTGTGTGTCTTCTTGGCTAAATCAACCAGAATCAATAAATCTATGGAAACACAAAAGGCCATGTTGGCTTTGATGTGTCCTCCTTGTACGCTGAGCGCGATGAATAAGTTATAACTCTTTTACGTGAACACTCAGACAATGGCCCCTGAGGAGCGTAAATTCTTCCAGATAATTGGAGGGTAGCAAATTAAACAAACGGCATGCCAGCGCACTATAAACACCCTCATTAAACTGTATCTTTGAACTGGTGTGTCGTCTCACCAAAATCTATTACGTAGATTCTCTTCAAAAACTGCTGTGGCTCTGATGTGTTCGTAATAGCCGGATAATTTGCTAAATCTGGAGTGAGTTCAAGTGCAACTCAAGAAAGGAAGTTGAAAAAAAAAGCTGACATATTATAATCAGAAAATAGAAGTGGTTAGCTATTGTTTGCTAAAACCAGCAGTCAGCTGAGAACCCCCCCCCCCCCCCCAAAAAAAAAAACACACACACACACAAAGATAAAAGATTCACTTCTTTGTGTTGTTAGTTGATAAAGATTGCAGTCTTTCCTGTCAACATTATTTTTAAAACTTCAGACATCAGTCAGTGTGTAAGTCAGGACACTGTATCACTAACTATTATCAAGTTTATCAGACTCCACGACCCCTTACAGGCATCTTCGCCCTTCCTTCCTCAGCTGTCATGATTCAGCTCTTCCGATTCTTCTTATGATTTTTTTAAACCCAGCTCGAAGTATTGTTCAAGTAGTCAGTAGTGAATCATTGTCTGATTCATGCCTCCAGCAGCATGACAATTTCCATTCTGATTTTAATCAGTAACGTGAAAATGGAGTCTAGTCTCAAAGTCTGTAATGCCATGTGAAATAAAAAATGTGCCATTTAAGGAATCTTACAGGAAATGGGGGGGGGGGGGGGGGGGGGGGGGGTTCGCAATTTAGATAACAGGGGCTGGTACGTTTTTTTTTTTTTTAAAACAAGTCCAAAGAAAACTTCAAACAGCTCAAACACACATTAAAGATTTAAAAAGAAACACAATCATTCTAGTTTCTCATAAACACACTTAGTGTGAGTCTTGGGATGAGAAAACAAAAAAAATATTAGGATTGGAAACATTTTAGCTTTTTGAATTCAAACTGACTTGCCCAATGGGAGATAATGAAAAATAAAAAGCTTAGATTTCATGAAAGCAAATTAATCAAACATCACACACAAAAAAACTCAGAAGTGTATGAGAAACCCTGAGCAACAATGTAAACATGCTATAATTAACACAAGAGCATTACCATTTATTACTGTGGATGGATTTAGCGAGACGTGTCTAAAGAGCACAAACCTGTCAGACTTTTCAACAAGCTGTTTGGTTAAAAATAAACTATTTAGCCAAGAGATTGTCTGAATGGAGCTGATTTCAATGGCCCTCCACCCTAGCTGTATCCTGCCTTTTATCAACAATGTCTTCTTTGGCCAGCAGTACAGCATGTGTGGCTTAATGTCAAATACCCACACCAACAGACCGACACACACACACACACACACACACACACACACACACACACACACACACACACACACACACACACACACACACACACACACACACACACACACACACAATCACAAAGCAAATTCTCCCACGCAGACACAGGGGTAAGAGTACATTTGCTCATTTTCCTAAATTTCTGAAAGATTTCTTTTTGTACTTACAGAGAGAGAGAGAGAGAGAGAGAGAGAGAGAGAGAGAGAGAGAGAGAGAGAGAGACTATACATAGTGATGTTGTCAGAGGTTCTGTGACATCCAGCAAGTCTTATACAAAAGTGAGGTCGGGACTAAAGTAATTATCTGTGTTTGTGTCCGTGTGTCTTGAGTACTTGTGTGTGTCGTGTGTGTGCGTGTGTGTGTGTGTGTGTGTGTTATTTGTGTGTGTTGTTATATGTTCCTCGGTCCTTAGAGGTACAATGAAGCATATGATACTGGAGTTTGTTTCTCTCTCTCTCTCAAACACACACACACACACACACACACACACACACACACACACACACACACACACACACACACACACACACACACACACACACACACACACACACACACACACACACACACACACACACAAACCTCATTACAAATATCTGTGCTCCAAGTTCATTATATTGTTGTCATGGTTTTGTTTCATCTCTGCTTGCTGAAAGCCCCACATTAGTGGAACACACCGGGGTGCTTTCAAAGCAATGCTGAACACACACACACACACACACACACACACACACACACACACACACACACACACACACACACACACACACACACACACACACACACACTGCACACATTGCTTGAAAGTAGCTCACTGGTAGAGTTAGTTGAATAATTAATGACATATTTCCCCAGTATAATTACCCAGGCCCAGGGCACTCACTTCTAAACCCCATTTGGTTTTTCTCTTAGTCCTCTCTATCTCTCACAGTGTGTGTGTGTCTGAGTCTGTGTGTCTGAGTCTGTGTGTGTGTGTGTGTGTGCGTATGTGTGTGTGCGTGTGTGTGTGCGTGTGTGTGTGCGTGTGTGTGTGTGTGTGTGTGTGTGCATGCATTCGTGTGTGATAGAAAAATACCCTCCATAGTAAGGTTTCTATAACTCTTTACCCCCCCCCCCCCCCACACACACACACACACATGCACACACCTTTCTCCACCACTTTCATATAGGTGATTACGATTATTAACATTTCTATAATATTCATTAATACTCAAAGAACATTGTTTGCACAAACAGAAATGGTCATTAACCTTTGGAAGAACCACTAGTCACATAATGAGTCTACTTAACTTTTGTGCACTTGAAAGACAAACACAGAGTACTTCAGACACCCACACATTCACACAGCACACACAACACCATAGGAGTGTGACTCCAGCCAGAGGTGCTTGGCAGACACAGAGAAATATTAATAATGTCACAAATAATTGAGTTTGGACTCGCAAGGCTCACCGACTGCATTACCAGTACATGTCTGAGAATGGAGGAGTGTGAGGGTGAGAATGGTGGAAAACACACAGATGCTCATAGACACACACACACACACACACATACACACACACACACACACACACACACACTTTGTGCAAATGCTTTATCCTCAAAGTACAGTCTCAAGCCTACTCATTTAAATTAATAAAATTTCAGCAGTTCTTCCAAGCATGTCATACCACAGTACTAGAGGGAGAAAATATGTCTTTGGCCTCAGAAAAGGACACTCTACCTATTCCAAATGCCCAAATTAGATAAACTGTTTTGAAAACCATAATATGGTGGTTTAACCAATTTTAGTGTCATAAGCCTATAAACATTTTCTTTTTAAGCGGTGATCTCTACAATTTCAAACACTGAAGCTATTCGCCAAAAATGGGACGAATCACTGGTAAAAAGATCTCCAAATGAGTGCCACGGTAGCACCAAGGATATTCGCCTCTGTGCTGCTGCAGTGGACCTTACATGTAAGGGTTTAGAGCGAGCGAGGCACTTCCCATCAACTTCCCTTCGGAGCCCCGGATTGCTTGGAGCGTCTCCGTCTTAACTAGGCCACAAATCAAGCGTCTAGTTGAGGCGATGAACTAAAGATAGCGCACAACGTGTGCTCCCTGCGTTACTATGGAAAGGTCATCTGCAACTTCGACGTAAAGTGCACGACCCCTGTTTGTGTACAAAAAGCAAACCATCATCTACAGATAAAAACGGTCTTTGCACTGTCTGCCTGCCTGCCCTGAGCTCCCAAATGTAAAAACAAGAAAGACAGGAAAAACACATTGGAAAATATGTAATGGTCAGAGTGGACATGATGTCATTGTCTGACGGGAATAAAACATACAGCCAGCTCTAGTTTACTGAACACAGAGACGACAAAATAACCGTACAAGTACCTTATTACTGTGACTCAAAGGAGTTCGACAGGACTACGGCAAGAGTATTGCCTACGGGAAAGTGTTGCATGGTGACAGCTTGGGCCTACCAGCTGTCACACAAACCTGGCGCGACTAATCAAACTAGTCGTTTTGTTGAGTGAAGAATTCGCAGCCATACAGCCTCAGATCTCTGACATAATGTAATCGGACACTGAGAGAAAAACGCTAAAGCTACACTTTAAAATTCAGTCGAAGTACATAAAATTGTCTACTAACATATAGGCCTATAAGAAATTTTAAATGACTTAATCTATCACTTGAAATACCGCAATCAACGACAATAATAAAAGACACCAATAATACAAATAATTCTAAATACCTTTGGCATAGTTATAAAGTTTGAGTTTGAATTGCTAACATCAAAAGAAGTAAAAGATTAAAAAAAGAACTGATTACAACAACGCGATAACAAATTACAAAGTCAATAGCAATTATATGTTAATATCTATCTACGTGAAAATATGATATCTATATGGATAGACAGCTTTCATTATTCCAATGCGTAAAAACCAAGTGGGCCACATCATTATGCATTAGTCGACCACATCATTGAGCATTAGTCGAATGAGTAAATATGGACTAGATGAAACAACGTCAATATACCATGGAAACTCAGTTTCATCCAGTATTCCCTTTTGTCCCAAATAGACTGCAGATACAATTTCTGCTTGAACTTTAAATGAGTGAAACGACTGATAAGGGGGGGAAACTTTCATACGGGACACATGCTGGGTCAGACTATCATACGAAGTAGACTAAATCTATAGTTATGCATGACCTTTAAGTCTTCCAAAAACGCTGCTATTTGTTCACAAAAACTTGTATACAACGTAGAGTTCAGCCTACCCTGCGAGTCGGATCAAAGGCAACAGTCAAATGAAAAAAAAATTCTTTACGAGATTACCGATAGAGGGCATCATTGGCTACTGGAAAGTAAACGAAGAACATTGATGCAGTGGTCTTTGGTTATCTGTGGGGAATGCACTAACAAGGCAACAGTTAAGAATGCATTTTTTCTTTCTTTACCATACAGCATGATGAACATTAATCGCTGTTTGTTGACATTTTCACGACTGCAGCTGAATTTAAATATATAAAGGAAACGGGGAACTTTGACAAATCTGCTGAAAATAATATGTTGCGCAAGGAGTTGCTTTGGGTCTGTAAATGTCATTAAATCACTAAACAAAGCCAGGTGCAACAGGTTGAAACTGGTACACTGGCCAACTCGTTTCAAACCATCCAATTTCGTATGAGATATGCTGGAAAAATTAATTCGCTGACAAGACCAGCGTTAATGGTGATTTCATCGTTATTGCTTTGCAGTCAGATCTTGCAGTTGCCATCCCGTATGTACCCTGCTGCTTGAAAGGCCGTCACTCAGTGGCGGTTTGAACCCGCTCTGGGGGCGAGTGGTCAACTTTATGATGGAGACCCGAAAATGTGTCGTGATTGGTTAGTGCAAGCGCTGGGGCTGTCCCTCGCTTGCCTGGCTGCTGCGCACGACGGCACTGTGTGCGAATAGGATCACCGTATGTCAGTCAACTACTGACTAGCCCGTGTGAGCTGAGACCGCCGTCAACGCATCGATAAGCGATCGGTGGGGACAGTTCCACAATAGCTAACTTTTGAAGAAGTCCTCCTTTTCCTTGCTCCCCTGTCTACAGCTCGGAAGTCTCCTTCATCAACCCCGTGATGTTGCTGAAATCGGCTAGACTCTTTGGATTAACGTGCGGAACACGGACTTCGAACATGAGCTGGTTTCTGCAGCGCTCGATGCGGAGAGTGTTCTGAGATATTTCGACTGCGTGAAAACATCCTCACAGGAATTACCCAGCTAGCCATCGCCTGTTCGATTCAAGGAATTTTTGTCTGTATATTTATTTGGAGCCCTTGGATGGAGTACTTTGGACAGACGTGAACACAATCAACTTTTATGGTTTTTTTTGACCTGATGTGGAGAGATGGATAAATACTGCTTGGTTGCAGTCAATATATAGTAAAAGCCAAAGCGAGTTTTTGTGTGCCATTTGGACAAGAATATTGTTTCTAACAAGGAAAATAGACCAGGCACTTTATGCGTAGTTTCTCAAATGCTCATTGCAGCTTACGCTCAGTCGCCGCTTCTTCTGTTCATAACAGCAGGTTCTACCGACTGTTGCCAGTGTCTCAACTATATGCCGGTGTCCGGACAGCGTGACCTTTCCATAGGTCAGTGTTGAGAACTTTGTTAATCAATGAATAAAATAAAAACAACACGCATAACTGGCCACCTGACAGGGAGGTAGCGACGCCTGGTCACACGGAGCACAACGACGAATCCTTCGCTACAGTGGTCCACCAGGACCACCGACAACATTTCAGAAAAGGACACAAACAAGGGAAAACAGGATTTTGAGAGTTTACATTGAATGATGTTTATTATACACCACGGTGCAACGAGCTGTCAGCGCTTATAACCCCCATGCGCTTCTGTTGATTTTGGATAGAGACGGGCGACAACAACACCGATTTGCCATCGATCTGAATGCTCTTATCGCGACTTTAATCCTCGCGCTTTACTTAAATCTTCTGAACATGGCTGGGTCTGGAAGCTGTTGGAAGAATTACCTCTGGATTTTGACCATCCTTTGCAGATGTGCTTTACCTGTAGCCAAATCACTGGAGTCAGTGGTATGGAGCTCACAGAATTCCAAGTAAGTGTGTTACACCACGACAGGCAGATTAGCCTTGCCTTGCCTGTGCTTTTAGAAACACAACACGTCTCAACATCAAAAGACAACAGCCCGAGACAGGGCTGCGTGGTCTGGTCGCACGAGGCTCAGAGTCTGAAACTCTGATAAACGCCGGGTGACATAAAAGCCGCGGTGCTCTGCTCCCGCTTTCTGTAGGCAAGTGGGTAACGAGAGCACGGTGACTACAGAAGCACGTTCTCCCGAGAGGAAATGTCACATTCATCACATTCATATTTTAGCTACCTCAGCCCTCCCATAGATTCAGTCACAAAAAGACATGTCTTCAGACAAACGGGCCTACATTTTTGTGTAATTTCTGGCAAAGAACTGTATTGTGTGCATGTGAATATCTGCTTGACCCCACGTTTACATAATCAATATCGCTATGTAGATGAATTTGTGCATACCAGCGACCAGGGGCCAGCGGTAGCTCTTTCACAGCCTGCTACTGTAGTAGAACCTTGGCGAGCCCTAATGGCTGCAGACTAGACGGTACAGATTATTGTGCGCAATGTGATACGATGGCATAGATATTGAGAAGATAGCTGTTTAAATGTCATCCCAAAACTTTAAGAAGCTTGATTGTTTAATAGGTATGCGTACCATATAAGATCATCTTTTGATAATTCTATAATGCCACTGATTGAACTGTAAATTTTAAACAACACTGGGTTGGCATATTTAGAAAGTTGAACTAAATAGATGAGTTCGACGCCAAACACTTTTGTAACTCCAACGAGCGAAGTGCTTTCGCCTTTGTAGGTTGTCTGTTTGTGTTGGCGGTTGCATGTAGGCTACTTGTGTGAGTTCATGTATTTAAAATTGTTCTGTAGTTACATGGATCGATGGTTAATCAATTAAGACACTGCGCTGATAACTTTACTTAAGATACTTTGAGAGTATGAAGGCGAAAAATGTCCTTTGGCGACACAACTCAGAAATTATTATGTGGCCTATTTATTTCCATGTCTTTGTCATTTTTAATTTCGGCTCCTTTCGATGCCCCAAAAGTTTTTTAATGTGTTGGCTAAAGACATTATATTTCAGGTCTTAGGCCGAATACTTATTTTTTGACTTAATTATCCTATTTATTTTTATTGTTAAATTAACAGAGGCCTATACGCGCGTGTAGTAAGTTAAGTATGAAGGAATTATGCCGCGAAATTAGGCCCATTATTGTTAATATTATTTTAACACGGCCCATGAATAACTAAGTTACAAACAACTGAGTATAACACTAAAAAATACAGTTTAACGACAGTTTTTTTTGCCACACACACACATTGAACGTATTTCAACATGCCAAAAGCAAACTTTTATAATGGACTACGCTGATTTAAGAATCAGTCTTGTGGTATATTAACCTAAAAATGAAAATGTTTTTTGTTATTGATTGTATACATAGATTTGTCAGGCCTTGTTCAGGGTGGGTAAACATTTTAGGGCCTAAGTTAAGTGATACACTGGTGGGCCTGCCAAGCAAAGCAGGTGGGAAAATAGACCCTATGTTGGTTTACACCAGTTGGTGGTTGTTTTGTCAAGTAAGTTAATGTTTGTTTGCTTATCCCACCACAGAGTGCTTTGCATATGTGTGTGTGTGTGCCTGTGTGTGTGACTCAGTAAATGCCAGTTTATCAGGCTTCTAAAGAGGTGCCTCCACCCTGTTTCTCCTCGATTTAGAAAAGGTGTATAAACGTGACAGAAGCGTAAAAATGTGTGAGGCTGATTGGATTTCATTCATATTCAACATTTTCAGAGATGAAGACAAGTCTCATGTTTTGGTGACTAGTGGCATAACTGCTTCCTTGAGAAAATTATTATTTACAGGCTGTATTATTTTCCAAAACTTTTGACATATTATGTTTATAGCAACTTGACTTGTAACTTGAATTTGTTTCTGAATCAGCTTGGCATCTTGCAGTCTTTGGCAGAAAAAAGTACCTGCAAACTTTGTATGAAACTCAGCTGTGGCCTATTTGCAGCATAGAAGCAGCCATTTTATGATTTGTGAGAGTATTGCATGAGCAATGGAAGTTGTACTGTCTACGCACTGTAGATGCACAGCCGGTGCTCAGCAAGTTTCGGCGCATACAGTGTTGGCAAATGCGGGTGTGAAGATGCGAAAGTCAAGTCTGTACTTTGCTCGTTATTATCAGGTGCTTGTATCTCTGTGTGTGTGCCAGTGTTTGTGTGTGTATTTGTCATAAACTAGGGCACAGGAGATTTCTCTCTCTCTCTCTCTCTCTCTCTCTGTGCTGGGTACGTAAGCATAGCAGGCATTCCTGTAGGCAGTAATGATTTTGTGAGCGAGGTGCAGGGCTCGGAGAGGCTTAAAGCGCCGTCCAGCTCTACGGCAGACATATGGGGCTCTACGCCACTAAGTCACCCAGCAAAGAGGCTTAGCCCGCTTTCCACAGTAAGTCTCACACAGTGGCCGGCCAACCCCTGCTCTCTCTCTCTCTCTCTCTTTATCGCGCCCTCTCTTTCTCTCAGCCTGACTGTTCGCCCGTTTGTCCGTCTGTCTCCCTCCCTCGCTCCACCACTCTTTCTCTGGCCCATACCTGAACAAAGTTCAGACACCATCTCAAAAGTCCATTTAACCTACATTTCTTCATAAACCTTTATGTTTCACTAAACTATTCAGTTGATTTTTTTGGTAAATTTTGTGTATAGTAGAATGTTTCAGAATATTTTTCTTGCACTTGCATAGTTTTCAGTGTGTAGTATTGTCTAGTTTTCCAGTCATGTCCAAGTCAAGTTTTTCAAGTCTTTGGTCCTGCCCATAAGGAGTTCAGTGGTTCGGTGATTGTTTGATATATGAAAAATGTATAAACATCTCCTGCAGCCTACTGTTCTATTATAGGGGAGAGGAGGCCAACTGAAATAGCGTAATTATATAAATTGCTTTGTGGGCGTGCTCTTGCTAAAGTTAACTACAGTGCACTAATGTAATGTATGAAGGTTTCGCAACTTACTGAGTTAATATCGCTACTTGAAAATGGTGGAAGGGAATTAATCGTAGGGAAGACAATACATTGCAGATTGCAGAAAGTTGGAAAGTAAATTTTAGAAAATAATGGCTCCTGAAAATGTGTTATGAGTCATAACTGCTTTATATTTCATAATTATGGAACAAATAATTTTGGGTTTTATGATAAAAGTGTTAGAAATCCTTGTAATAATTAAACCGCGTTGGTATTAAAAAGACCCAGTCGTTGCACCACATCATGAGGGGGCCATTTGTAAAGTTAATGAGCCACTGCAATATTTCCTAACATCAGCGCAGTTTTTTTTCCACATGAGCTGAAATATTTCACAGAATCAGCCAGTGGCATACATTTTGAAATGCGTTGCGAGAGTGTAGCAGCATCAGAGTTTGTCGTCGAAAAAATGGCATAGGATTTCTTTTCGGATGTCTTTCTCTCGGAGATAGTCAGAGAGGAGAAGAGAAGAGGCCGCAAGAGGCTTGGTGAAGGGAGCAAGACTGTAGTCTGACGGAACGATATTGAGCAAACCTGTTAGGCTTTAATTTCTCAGGGGGAGTTCCAATGAAGAGCTAATTGAAAATCTGTCTCTCATTATACCGGTGATGTGCTTAAGGTCTGCACTGGCATAGAGGCGGTGTGTCTACAACCTGAGGCCATTTACACATTTTAAACACACACACACACACATACACACATGCATGAACACACACATGCACACCAACGTTGACTCACTGACACCCACATATTCAGACAAGGAAACTGAAATATTTAATCATGTGATTTTGAGATACTTCAGATGACATGAGAGATTTGGCTTCACATAAAAACACATAGAAGCTATAGTCATACAGTAACAATTGCTCCTCCTCGTGCTTCGACATAAACGTCTGTTTGTTATTTGTGTTCTCCTGTCAAAACTTTAAAAACATGTCAGTTTTATATGTTCCTGGTGTATTTGAATAATTATTTTACTTTTATTTGACCTCTGTGTGTGCCTGAGCAATTTATTACTCTCCTCCAGGCATTTTGTGCAAAAAAGAATCTGAACTTGTTCTTCATTAAGTTTTTTTTAAAGAAAAAGAAAATGTAGGGTAGTCAGCTCTGAGCAGAGTAAAGGTTCCTGCTAAAGGTGACTTTGTGCTGAGGTATGGACAATCTCTCCGCAATTATCACTGACGTGTGGAGCGCATTTGTCAGTTTCCCTCGACACCGGTTTGGCCCCTTGGCTCATAGGAACACGGTCTTGTTTTTCCTCCACAGAGAGCCGCGTACGCAAGGCAATATCGCCAGAGCATGTAGCAGAACAGACGGCATCTTGAACATGGCATGATGTTTCGAAAAGAGAGTGAGAGAGAGAGAAAGAAAGAAAGAAAGAAAGAAAGAAAGAAAGAAAGAAAGAAAGGGGGGAAAGAGAACAGAATGCGCTGTGCCGCTCAGAGAAGCACAGAAGTGGAAAGACGAGACTTTAAGTCCCTTCACTTCTCTTCTGCTCTCCCGTCTCCATCGTCCTTATCCAGCTGATCTCTTTGCCCGAGCGGCTCTGAAGTGCAGTGTTTCCCCTATATGTGTACGGTGCACAGACGCTGCTGAAATGCTGCCCGCCACTGCTGAAACAATGGCCGCTGCTACTGATC
>CM050214.1:15415206-15420206 GCA_027475355.1 Coilia nasus
GCTCTGTGTTTATAGTTCAGCTTTGCGTGTGTGTGTGTGTGTGTGTGTGTGTGTGTGTTGTGTGTGTGTGTGTGTGTGTGTGTGTGTGTGTGTGTGTGTGTGTGTGTGTGTGTGTGTGTGTGTGTGTGTGTGTGTGTGTGTGAATGTGTGTGCGTGCGCGTGCGCATTCAGGTAGCCATACGCCGTCAGGATTTGAAAATGCCCATAACACAGGTTAGTTGCATAGACACACAAAACAAAATATAGTTATATATGTTCAATCATCCTCAGACTCAGGAACAGGTCTTTTCTCTTCTTGTGAGTGTCTTATTTAGTCTCTGCCCTGTTCCACTGGAGTTGACCAGACTGCACTGACCCTGTGTGGGTGAATCCTTCCCTGCTGTATCCCGGAGCGCTCTAGGAATGCCGCGCGAACTGGCATAAAGCGGGAAGAGGGCATGTGTGCTGGTGCCATCAGTAAACACAGTCAACCAATAAAAGGGGCAAAGATGAAGAAAGGAGGAGAGAGAGATAGAAAAAAGAGAGCAAGAAAGAGAGAGAGAGTCTGGATTTATGAAAGTCATTGCTATTATTATTATTTCAATTTAAGTTTTCTTCTTTTTGCTAACTAGCTAGCTTAGCATCAGTTATGACTATAAGTTTCCTTACTTATTTGATTTGATGTCTTTCCTTCTTTTTGTTCTTCCTAAAATCAACATTGTGTCAGTTTGTGTTGTCATTTGTCAGCTTTGGCAACAGTACTTTTCTGAGTTATGCCAATAAAACTCCTTTGAATTAGAGAGAGAGAGACAGAGAGAGAGAGAGTTCCGTACACCTATAAGTATGTCTACACATAGACACCTAGGTGTCGTATGTACCTCACACTTGTATTACTGCTTTGGCAATACGAACGCCTTATTTGTCATGCCAATAAAGCATTGTTGTTAAACTGCGAGAGGAGAGAGGGAAAAAAAACAGATATGTAGTCTGTGTTTGTCTGAGCCAGTGAATCAGTGAGTGTAATATTTTTCACACTCAGTCTCTAAACCGCTCATCTCGCTTGAACTCTCCTCTTCTAAGCCCCTGTTTGCCATCCCACCTCTCCTCACCTCTCCAAGTTTCCATTTTAAAACCCTCTCTGTCTCTCTATCCATCTCCACTCGTCTGCCTGTGTGTCTCATTTTCTCTCTTTCCATAATCCCCACCATTTGTATTTAATGCCTGTTTTCCGCCTAGTTTTATTCTCAATCACTCTCCTTTTTGAGTCAACGCCGTTTCAGAAAAAGAGTGACAGGATTCGGAAAGAAAGAAAAAACAGAAAGAAAGAAAAGAAGTGTGGACGGAGGGAAATAAAATGAAAATGAAAGAGGGATGGCAAGGTTAGAAGAGATACTTGTGGCACAGGCTTTGTTGGGCCTGTCATTCTGCACGTCATGAGTTTGGCAGTGAAGGAAGGAAGGGATGTTCATGGAGCCTCTGGGTAGGGCTGCACAATATATCGAAAATATCGTGATATCGCAATATACAATATTGTGATATACATATCGCAAAACATGGCTTAACTGCAATAAATGGGACATTACTGTAAGATGTTTCACGCTCACATATGAAGATATTTGGGAAATCAAATGGAGTCCTAGTGCCCTTGATATCCACCCCCATAGGCTGCGCACTGGCTACGGCCTAGCGGTGAAGATTAAGCTGAAAGCTGTTAAAACGTTATTTAAATATTTTTATGTTTAAACTGTATTTAAAAGTGTACATCTTTATTTATCGCAAAACATATCGTCATAGCAACATTCAGTAATGTTACCGCATATCGCACATTTTTCGAATATCGTGCAGCCCTACCTCTGGGGCAGAGCGAAGGTGCTCGGTGGCAGCCGCTGTGTTTGGTGGGCAGAGACGGGTTAGTGACGGCGGGCATTGGCGGCGGGCAGTGGAGACTGTGGCGCAGTTGTGTGTCATGACTCATGGCGTTTGCACTAGCTGGTCTGCCACTGCTGGCTTGTTTGGGAATGCGTCCCTCGCCGGTGTCAGGCAAGAAGAGCCCCAGAATAAACCTGTGGGGCCGCATCACAAAGCAATTATCGCCTGCTTGTGGGAGGGCATGTCATCAAAGCCCCACAGTGATATCAGCCTCTCCTGGCTTGCCCTGATTATCTTTGTGTGTGTGTGTGTGTGTGTGTGTGTGTGTGTGTGTGTGTGTGTGTGTGTGTGTGTGTGTGTGTGTGCTTGTGTGCTTGTGTATGTGTGTGTGTCTGTGTGTGAGAGAGAGAGAGCGAGAGAGTTTGTGTGTGTGTAGAAGTGTGTGTATGTGTGTGTGTGTGTGTGTGTGAGAGAGAGAGAGAGAGAGAGAGAGAGCGAGAAAGAGTTTGTGTGTGTACAAGTGTGTGGGTGTGGGAGAGTCTGAGTGTGTACACTAAAAGCATTTGACAAATGAGAAAATGATTGTCTTATCACGGGGCTCATAAATTGGATGATATGTTTATGCTTGCCTGGAAACAGTAGTTGGAAGGTGTTGCCACTCCTGTTTGAGTTTTATTACCTCAGACGTCAGACATGAAATTATCCAGCAATCTTGAGAATTATTTATGTGTATGAGCCAAAGTGAGTGTGTAAGTGGGTAAGTGAGTGTGTGTGTGTGTGTGTGTGGTGTGTGTCAGGTGATGGTCGAGGTGAATGCCGACTCTTCCTCCTGTCATATGTAGCCTGATGGATTGCGACACCTGAGGGCATCAGGGAAATAGCACACAGGTGCACAGAAGTATGCCCCACCACCTCACACACACACACACACACACACACACACACACACACACACACACACACACACACACACACACACACACACACACACACTCACTAAACACACACAGACACACACACACACACACACACACACACACTCACTAAACACACACATTCACACACACATGTGCGCATACCTCATGATCTATGAATGCATTATAAGTTTTACATTGTGAGGGGGAGTTTTTGAATAGAATGTTTGTGAGGAGTTTCCACAGCTTCTAAAGGTGGTAAAATTCACAACTGTTTCAGGCCACCCTTTTTAGTTCATTGAGGTGTATTGGCTAAATATGTTTTAGAAGTCAGTGTGTGTACGTGTGTGTGTGTGTGTACGTGTGTGTGTGTACGTGCTGGGAATGTGCTAGTGTGTAGCCCGCCCATATCTCAGGGCAAAGAAATGTGCAAAGCCTTCAGTTTGAAGTGTTCAAACGAGACAAGCCTCGGGCCACCATCACAGCTACGCTTGCACAGCTTAGCTGACTGAGGCCTGCTGTCTCTCCCAAGCCTTTGGTGTGTGTGTGTGTGTGTGTGTGTGTGTGTGTGTGTGTGTGTGCAGAGACAGAGAGCAAGACAGCGAGTGTGTTATGTTTGTACATGTGTGGGCCCCTCCGTGCATATTTCTTCTGCATGCTTCTGTTTCTTACTGCCTTTGACCCATTGCTCTGAGCTATGAATGAGTTGTAGCTGCACTTGAGCATTGTTGAATATTTATTGAATATTTCAGTATCTGGTGAATGTTTAGTGAATGTTAGTGGGTCTTGAGCGTTTATTACGATTATTACAGTATCTGGTGAATATTACTGTAAGTGGCTAATGTTTACTGGGCCTATAGCATTATTGAATATTACAGTAACTGGTGAATGTTAACCTGCCCTTGAGCGTTATTAAATATGACTGTTACTGGGTGAATATTACAGTAACTGTATTACCATAAATGCTTTGAAGTCTTGAGTCAGTTTTACTGAAGCTGTTGAATGGTGTCTTGAGCATTTTTTGAATATTAGTGTAACTTGTGAATATTTACTGGCCCTTGAGCATTGAGCAGTCCATTGAGCATTACTATAAATGGTGAATGGTACCTGGGCATGAAGCAGTGTTCAATATTACCGTAACTAGTGAATGTTTACTCGGTCTATAGTGTTATTGAGTATAACTGTAACTGGTGAATGTTTACTCGGGCTATAGTGTTATTGAGTATAACTGTAACTGGTTAATGTTTATTGTCTGGGCCTATAGTGTTATTGAGTGTTACTGTGACTGGTGAATGTTTATTGTCTGGGCCTATAGTGTTATTGAGTATTGCTATAACTGGTGGATGTTTATTGTCTGGGCTTATAGGGTTATTGAGTATTACTATAACTGGTGAATGTTTATTGTCTGGTCCTATAGTGTTATTGAGTGTTACTATAACTGGTGAATGTTAATTGTCTGGGCTTATAGTGTTATTGAGTATAACTATAACTGGTGAATGTTAATTGTCTGGGCTTATAGTGTTATTGAGTATTACTATAACTGGTGAATGTTTATTGTCTGGCCTATAGTGTTATTGAGTAATTGTATAACTGGTGAATGTTTACTGTCTGGGCCTATAGTGTTATTGTGTATTACTATAACTGGTGAATGTTTACTGTCTGGGCCTATAGTGTTATTGTGTATAACTATAACTGGTGAATGTTTATTGTCTGGGCCTATAGTGTTATTGTGCATAACTATAACTGGTGAATGTTTATTGTCTGGGCCTATAGTGTTATTGTGTATTACTATAACTGGTGAATGTTTATTGTCTGGGCCTATAGTAGCGCTGCTCAATTAATCGAATTCTAATCGTGATGGCGATTTCAGGGCCAAACGATCTCAAAACAAATAAAATCGAGGGCAACAATGTTTTTGTCCTAATTATTTTCTACTGTTTGTACTGTACATTAGATGTATACATTAGACATTTCTACTGTTTGTAGATTAGACATCAAAGGAGACTTACTAATGTTTACGAGGAAAGGTATTAGGAAAATCCGAAGGTACAGGAATTTTATTACTTAGTTATTACTATAACTGGTGAATGTTTATTGTCTGGGCCTATAGTGTTATTGAGTATAACTATAAACTGGTGAATGTTAGTGGCCCTTGTGTGTGACTGGCTGCATCTGGCCCGGAAGGTGACCACGGCTGATTGATGTGTCCCGGCGGGTGCTGCTTTTAACCTTAGTGGA
>CM050214.1:15460206-15465206 GCA_027475355.1 Coilia nasus
TTACACACATGGGTACTCACACACACACACACACACACACACACACACACACACACACACACACATATAAGCATAAAAATAGAGGTGCATTCTCAAGGACATGTCTCACGGCACACACACACACACACACACACACACACAGAGCTGGTGAATGTAGTGCTTGAGCAGCAGAGAGGAATGCGACTGAGGGAAAATATCGGGCGTTGCACAAGCCGTTTGTTTTCCCGAGCAGAGCACTCAGCTCACTCTCAGAGTGTGACAAAGGACACACACACACACACACAAACACACACACACACACACACACACACACACACACACACACACACACACACACACACACTTACACATAGCCCTAACACACTGTCTGATACGCTTACTTGCTTCTCTATTTTCTTTGTTACACACAACATAGTCTCTCTTTATTATAAAGACACTCACACACTACACACACATACACACACACACACACACACACACACATACACACACACAAACACACTCTGACACACAAAACGCAACTCACTACGATTGTGGAGAGCAGCCGAATGACTTCAGTGGTCGTAAAACTCTAGGGACTTTTACTGACACACATTTACACGCAGACACGCACAAACACACACACCCACACAAACACACACACATGCACACACACACACACATGCACACAAGCACACACATGCACAAACAGGCACAAACACACACTTGGCAGACTAAAGTTTATATTCTTTTAAAAAAAAACACACACACACACGCACAGTGAGAACAGCCTTGGCTTTGTCTTTCGTCTACTCCCCTAGTGAAGGCAGTTGGTGATGGCATCAACCTAGACTGTTATTATGCATAACAGCATCGATCACTCTGATTAACATTAGAGGCAACATGGAGCTCTCACACTCCTCTCAAAGGTTCTCACTCACTCACTCACTGACTCATTCACTCACTCACTGACTGAATCACTCACTCATTCACTTATTCACTCGCTCACTCACTCACTGACTCATTCACTCACTCACTGACTGAATCACTCACTCATTCACTTATTCACTCGCTCACTCACTCACTGACTCACGCACTCATTCACTTACTCACTGACTCACAAACTCACTCATTCAGTCACTGACTCACTCATTCACTCACTCACTCACTCACTGGCTTACTCAGTGACTCACTGACTCACTGACTCACTCATTCACTCACTCACTCACACTTTCCTTCCTTTTTCCTTCTTTCCTTCATCTATTCATTTATTCCTTCATCCATCCATCCATTTATTTATTTATTCATTTATTCCTTTCCTTTATTCATTAGTCATTTATTTATTCAATCAGTCATGTATTTATTCAATCAATCAAGTATTTATTCATTAAGTCGGTCAGTCAGTCAGTCAGTCATGGAGTCAGTGAGTTGACCTACTGTAAATTCCCTCAGCCAGTGTATATGCATACATGCTGTTGGTTGCATATGTTTTCACATGGCATCAACCTATGGTCCAACTAACACACACACACACACACACACACACACACACACACACACACACACACACACACACACACACACACACACACACACACGAGCAGAGCACAATCGCCAGCTTTACTTCATCATCCTCACAGGCAGATCACTCATGGGGGCCAACACACACACGTATACAATCACACACACACACACACACACACACACACACACACACACACACACACACACACACACACACACACCACACACACACACGAGCTGAGCACAGGCGCCAGCTTCACCCCCTTAGCCTCACACACAGATCACTCATGGGGGCCAATGGCCTAGTTGTTTTGCCTTATCCTAGACCTCCTAGTAGAAGTAGTCACAGGTTACCTCATTAGCATGCCCTTGTGTCATTACGCATTCATCAGAGAGGGGCTGATAGGAGCTTCTGCGTCAGAAGGCCCCAGTAGAGCTCCTGATTGTGCTGGGTGCTCACATGCTGTTATATAAGAATGCACACATACAGACACACACTGACACCACTATTTATATAGCTACATTTCTGTATATATACAAGCTATATATGCGAATTTCATAACATAACAGTGACAACTAATTAGACACACACATGCACACACACACACACACACACACACACACACACACAGATGTACTCATGCATAGACAAAATTCCTCATTTATATGTAAACAAACAGTCATACACACACGCCCTTTGAACTGATCCTTTCTGTTTCGGCCAGTTTGAGAAATTCCACCACACCCGTGCAGCTGCACACACACACACACACACACACACACACACACACACACACACACACACACACACACACACACACACACACACACATGTACACACACTTCCACTCCCATGTATGTATTTAGATAAGACCCCTCACTGCAGCATACCAGATGTATCTGTATAATACATAAAACTAGACATAATTACACACACCTACACACCTAACATCCATACTGCCTCCACCAGTCCACACACCACACATACACACACACAAACAAACTGACTGTAAAAAAAATAGATGTACTTTTAGCAGCAGTACCAGATCTACAAGCCCAAACCTACGTAATTAGATAGGCCAATGTAAGCAGATACGGCCTTTCATTTCAATAGAGAGCAGTTCAATGCTGAGCATTCACTTTCACCAGAAAATTGAGGACACAAAACCACATACACACGTGCATTCTCTCTCTCTCTGTCTTTCTCTCTCTCTCTCTCTCTCTCTCTCTCTCTCTCTCTCTCTCTCTCTCTCTCTCTCTCTCTCTCTCTCTCTCTCTCTCTCTCTCACTCACACACACACACACACACAGAAAAACACACACACACTCTGTCTGTCTCTCTCTCACTCTCTTTCTCTCTGTGTCCATTTTTTTTCTCACTCTCGCTCTGTCTCCCTCCCTCTCTCTCTCTCTCTCTGTCTCCCTTTCTCTCTCACTCTCTCTGTCTCCCTTCCTCTCTCACTCTCTGTCTCCCTTTCTCTCTCACTCTCTCTGTCTCCCTTCCTCTCTCTCTCTCTCTGTCTCCCTTTCTCTCTCACTCTCTCTGTCTCCCTTCCTCTCTCACTCTCTCTGTCTCCCTTCCTCTCTCACTCTCTGTCTCCCCCACCAAACAGACAAAATGAGAGAAGGAGACTGAGAACGATAGAGAGAGAGAGGAAGAGAGAGAGTTGAAAGTGTAGCTCATATAGTGTAGGCAAGTTGGTTGGAATGCACAAGTTTATTTCCCCAGGCTCTGCTGGGAATGATAGGACTGACCTCTGGAGGTCAGAGGGCAAAGGGCACACCCGTGTGTGTGTGTGTGTGTGTGTGCATGTGTGTGTGTGTGTGTGTGTCAGTGTCTGCGTGTGTGTGGGGGGGGGGGCACGTGTGGGTGTGTGTTTTGTGCCTTTGTGCAGGAACTGGCTTAAATGCAGGCTGAGGAGAGAGACATATGAGGTCAGGGCAGCCAGTCCTCATGAACTAACACTCACACACACACACACACACACACACACACACACACACACACACACACACACATACACACACACACACACACACACACACACACACACACACACACACATACACACACACACATACACACACACACACACATAGACACACAACACACACACACACGACACACACCACACACACGACACACACCACACACACACACTATGCCATTGGATACTATAATCCCATATCAGATTAGCTGGGGCTAATTCGATGATAACATGAGCTCATGGACAGGTGCGCTGTCTTGGCCACTCCATTACACCAAAAACTAATCTGCAGTCTTAGACCAAACTTCACTTAAATAGCCACACACAGACTCAACACACACACATACACACACACACAAAAATACACACACACACAGAAATACACACACACATACACACACACACACACAGTTAGTCCAGTATGTCAATTTAACCGAAAATTATACTAATTATACTCTTGTATTTTATGTATTGAAATGAAAATAAAGTCTCTAGAAATATTCTGTATACTAACAGTCCTAACTGTAGGGGAGGCGCCGTATATATATATATATATATCTATACATACAGCTGTGTAGTTTACAAATGAAGCTCCTAGCATTTTGAATTTCCATCATATTTTGATATACTGCTATGACGAGCTGCACTGTTGATCCCTTGTTATTGATTAATTGCCCATAATTATCATTAATCTGCTCAGCCATGAAATTAGATCGCAGAAGTGCTGAGTGGGTTTGTAACTTAGTGCCCTATTCTGCTTGATTTTATCTGGTGCGTGCATCTGTGTGTGTGTGTGTGTGTGTGTGTGAGTGTGTGTGTGTGTGTGTGTGTGTGTGTGTGTGTGTGGGTGGGTGTGTGAAGGGCTTGATACTGACCCATCTGTAGCCCTAGGGCCATTCTAGCCATTACCATGCAGACCTCATTTTATATCACATGCACTCACCATTCACACGTACACACACACACACACACACACATGCACACATACTCATGTACACACATACACACACGCACACATACACACACTCTCTCTCTCCCTCTCTCTCTCTCTCCCACATGCACTCCCAGTCTCCACATGAATGCAGTGCATGATTGAGAGCCTATACTGTCCTGCTGCCTTGTAAAGTCAGCCATGCGCTAGTGGAGTAGGCCTGGTGGAGCTAACCCCAACATCATAAAGCCCACTGCTCACTGCGCCACGCAGAAACACTGTAAATCCCTGCTCAGCCGCGCACTCATTTATATCACATGAACAATTAGGACACAGCAGAGCCCAGATGCTCTTTTCCCCCGAAGAGGCTAAATAGTATGGCAGAGTCTCTCTCTCCTCTCCTCTCCTCTCCTCTCCTCTCCTCTCCTCTCCTCTCCTCCTCTTTTCTCCTCTTTTTCCTTCTTCTCATGTCTCCTCTTCTCTTTCCTCTTTTTTCCCCCTCTTTTTTCTCTTCTCTTCTCTCCTCTCCTCTTCTCTTCCCACTATAAAAAGTCTAGGAAAAGAAAAATAATATGCCC
>CM050214.1:15475206-15480206 GCA_027475355.1 Coilia nasus
GTTGGGGGGGGGGGGGGGGGGGGGGGGTAGTCCAACATATGTTCTGCCCATCTCCATAAAATAAACGAGTTTCAGGAGGGAGGGATGCGAATGGAAAAAGTGGGAGCCAGCTTCTTCCTCACTCACCCCCTCCACCCCTCCACCCTTCCACCCCACACGTAACCACCCCAACTTCCCCAGGACTGGAAAAAACGAACAAAAGACCAGAAGAAAAGTCAACTAGAAAGAAGGGCATAAAAAAAACAATGCAGTACGCAAGAAAGACTGAGGCTAAAAAAAAATCATTTCACCCACAGAATAGCAGGCACAGAGAGAAAAAAAGAAAGAGAGAAGAGAGAGAGAGAGAGAGAAAAAGCGAAAGAATATAAAAGCATATGAGTGTGGGTAATGAGCACAGGCAGTGGCGTCTGAGTAATTTCTGTTGCTAATGACTGTTTACCTGGGGCCGCTTTCAAAGGCTCACGAGTCGCGCGCTGAAATGAGAGGCTAAAAGCACACATCCTTTCTTTAGTATAAATAACTCATTTGTTATCAAACAATAGGCTTTTATCAGACGCTAGTAATTCTGATTCTTTTTTCTCACCATGGGGGTTTTTCTTTATAATAAACACGCCCTTCATCCTTGTCTTAAATCCCCCCATACACACACACACACACACACACACACACGCATGCACTACGCCCATCCACCCACACATCCTCACACACATATAAGTTTGTCTCTCCTTTCCTCATTCTTATCCTCTAATGAACTTCTCTTTTCTTGCACTTGTTTTTTGCACCCATTCTTTCATGTGTATGGCCATCTGGTATGAAAAAGAGGAGAAACACACACACATACACCTACAGAGACACACATACACACACAGACACACACACACACATACACACACATACACGTACAGGGCACACACACACCATTTGTCCTGGTTGGCGTCTCTGGGTTTAAATTCAAGACAGAAGATGTCAGTTTAGTGCTCTCACTTAACTCTTAGATTTTCAGTCTCTTTCCCTCTCACTGTATCTGTCTGTCTCTCTCTCTCTCTCTCTCTCTCTCTCTCTCTCTCTCTCTCTCTCTCTCTCTCTCTCTCTCTCTCTCTCTCTCTCTCTCCCTCTCTCTCACTAGAGCATTCACCGGCACCCCCACCCAACCCCACCCCCCATGTCCCTTTGTGTCACTAGATGTGTGGTGTAGTGGATAGCACAGGACAGTACAAGTTAATGTCACCCTGCTCTGTGTGGGTTGTACTAGTGGCTTAGCCTGTTCGGACGCCATGTTGTTCATGGGAGAAGGGAGCCTCATACGTGTTTGGCTTTGAGGTACTTACACTCTCATCTGTAATGTTGCTGATGGTTTTGAAAATTAAGTTATTAAATTATGGATGTAAACATCCACGACATAAAAGCCACTTTTAATACGAATATAAAGAAGAATTCAAAAAATAAGAAGGGCGCTTTTTAGCTGGTGGTCAGGTCAGGGTGTCAGGGTAGATTGTGGAAATTTCCGATATTTAAGCATCTGGCAAAACAAAAGTGCACCAGCAAGTGCAAATGTTTTAATCTTTTTGTTGTTGTCGTTATGTTATTTTTATTTTTTGTAATGTTTAGGAATTTAGAAAAAAAAATGTTACTCCATACTGCTCCACTACACTAGGGTTAAACCAACCAACCACACTTATTTTGTACTTCAAGGTGCTGGTGTTCGAAAGCATTTCAGCACATTTCTCTTCTTCAGTGTCACATATTATAGACTATCTGTGCAATTTATACTGTATTCTATGATATATGACCACATCTGGAAACTGTCGGTTGTGCTTGTCAACTATTTATACATGACATTGTTTTTATTTTTCATTGTTGTTTTTTTGTTGTTTTTGTACGTTCAAGTAACATTGTTATCCCAACTCACTTACCACTCAAGCGTACTTACACAAAATCATAAAGCGGTGCAATGGTAGAGCTTGCAGGCTCATTTAAAAGCAACTGGGGCCCACTGTATCTTTTCTACCAGCTTATAATCTCCTGTGTGCTATCTGTTTTATTGACTTAGGTTTTAATCTTGTCAGAACTGTTCTGAAGCAGTCGATGAGCACAGAGGTAGTAGTTCCAGGACACCTAGCGTATTCCCATTACAGACTCTCTCTGGCGTTAAGAGAAGAAAGACACTGACAGCTTTGACTATCGCTGCCTCCTGGCAGTCAGCTGTTGTAGTTTTGCGTACGTGTGCATGTACACCTGTAAAAATTATTTTTCTATGTGACTGCAAACAGGATTTTTAGCGGTGTACACGTGTAGCTGTGAATGTGTGTGTGTGTGTGTGTGTGTGTGTGAGTATGTGTGTGTGTGTTTGTGTGTGTGTCCCACTGTTAGTGCTTCATTAAACACACGTTGCAGATACACCCTGTTCTCATGCATTTGTGACGCACCTCAATTGCTTCTGGCATTTTGTTTATTTTTATTATTTTTTTCTTTCTAATTGTTGTCATTTTGTTTCGTTGATTTCTTTCTTTGTTGTTCTGATGTTTTAGTTGGCAAGGCCGAAAAATAATGTAAATAATGTATGTGGAAAGGTTAAATTTAAAAGAAGTTACATTTATTAGAGCCCCATTTATGAAAATATAATTAGGTTTTTTTAATGCAGAAATTTTGTAAATAGGTGTCTTTTTTTGAAAAAAGACATTTTGTACATGTCAAAGTCTTTTCTCTCTCTGTTTTGGTTTTCATAGGACAGACTAGGTTGCTTGAAATAATAAAAAAGAAAACTGATTGTGTAGAATGGGGGTCTGAAGTGCCAGCTATCACAATGGAACACTCTTTGAAGGAGAACAAGATGACGAAGACAAAAAAAAAAAGAAAACATTACATGGTTCAGTTCACCTAGCATTGCAGACATTTGTTTTCTGTGCTTTCTCATTCTCTCACGTCAAGATGGAGGTTATGTACAAGGATAGGGTAGGGCTTGGGTGGCGTGTGTGTGTGTGAGTGTGTGTGGTAGGTGGGTAGGTGGGGTGGGGGGGGGGGGGGGGTCGGAGAAAAAAGAGGTAGAGATTTACTGAGCAAGAGAGAAAGAAGAATTCACATTTTACTCCACCACACATTTAATCCATTATCCCCTGTGGCTAGGTATCATATCATGGTTTATGATTCCCCCAGCACTGCTGCAGTAAAAGCCTCTATATGTGAATACAGTGATAGTGAAGCGCTGGTGGATGCAACTGTACAGAAATGGCCCTGCAACGAGTAGTCACAGAGACCCTATTAGTGCATTAGCCTGTTAGCCCCAGTACTGTAGCAATCAGCTCCTGCTGCACTGACAGGGTGGGGAGAGGAGAGGAGAGGAGAGGGCCCATGCCTGGCCATCACAGGAGCATCACACAGGTGGAGAACCTGGGGCCCCATGAGTGCATTGGAGCTTAGAAAGGAGGAGGGGCAGTAAGATTCACACACACACACACACACACACACACAGCTACGAATTCTCAAATGAGCAGACACAAATAACACACAAACACACACACACACAAACACATATAGAGTCAGCTACAAATTCTCATGACAATACTCACACAAACAAATACATACACACACACACACACACGCACACGCACACACATTCATATACATATATTGAGAATGCCTGTGGGGTAAAGCAGTGGGGCCTTGCTCTTGACCTGCATAGATTATCACAATATTACTATATTATCCCGCTCCCCAGTGTAATAATCAGAAAGCCTCCTGCACTGGAAGCTTGGATGGAAGGAGTGTTGTGGGGGGTGGGGTGGGTTGGGGTTGGGCCTGGCGTTGGGCGGTGTTGAGATGGGGGTCTGTGGGGGAACTATGGCCATAAGGAGGAGGAGGGGGGGGGGGGGGGGTAGCCTTGGAACGCTAATGCTACACTCACCACAGCTCATCTAACCCACTCAAAACTCACACACACACACACAGGGAGAGAGACTCTTGTGCACACACACACACAGTACATCAAAGTAAATGCTAGCACAAGTGTTTTGAGAGTGCTGACACACGTAATGTTTTAAACGATGAAGAGCAAGATCTGTGTGCAGGTAGCCCTCCTTTCTTTTTTTCCTCCCACTCCCTCCTTCTCTTTCTCTCTGTCACTCTCTCCCTCCCTCTCTCTCTCTCTCTCCGTTTCTCTGTGGGTTTCTCCGGTTCGCCGATGTCCCGCTCTTTGCCAAGCCACTGGTAGTTTCGCTCCCCCTTCCCCTACCCCTCCAGCCTCTGTGAAAACATGACTATTATCCTTCTTCTAAATTTTTAATTTCTGTTTTAAATTTTCAGTATTATAATTCTTTTTTTTTATTTTCGATGTACATGTATGCCATGATCCCAGTGCATTTGTGTTTTGTAGAAAACTACTCCATGATCAGTTATTACACATTCACTAAAAGTCACACACACACACACACACACACACACACACACACACACACACACACACACACACACACACACACACACCTACGCACACACATTCACACACACAAATGACACACACATGCACACACAAATTGCCCTATACGTACACAGCCACACATACTCATACCTATACATACATAGCTTTTACCACATTCGATCATAACTAATTACTATGGAACTCTACAGGAGTCCCATGAGCCAAGTTTGAGACCCTGATATTGCATATTGATAAATAAATTTTTTCCTATGGAAAATGTTTTGTGTGTCTTTCATTCAAATACAGTACTTAGTAGTATACTTTATTGTCAATACTGTACATTTCCAAAAAAGGGAAATTTGTCTTAGACTTGATTGCTACGCCCATAATACCCATACATTAGCACCAGATAATACACATCAAAAAATAACACAATAACAAAATAAGAGGTCATAAACTCAAACACAATAAAAACAGCACAGTACAGTGAAATCAGTAAAAATATGACTATGTTCCATTTTGCAAAAAGTCCTCTCAACTTTTTGTAGAACCAGTTTAATCATTTTCAAATATAAAAAACACTCAC
>CM050214.1:15487706-15490206 GCA_027475355.1 Coilia nasus
GATTCTGGCCTGATGATGGGGAACCAGGAGCTATGTCGTCTATCATCATCAGGCCAGAACTGAAGAAGTCTTTTGAATGAATTATGTCCTTCTTTTGTAAGTCGCTTTGGATAAAAGCGTCTGCTAAGTCTAAGGTAATGTAATGTAATGTAATGTAATGAAAGGTGAAAAATCTTCAAGCTCCAAAAAGAAATCCAGTTGCTTACAACTTAGCTCCTTTGACTACCATAACCTGGATGAATGAGAATCTTTTCAAGGGTCTTCAAGGTCCAAAAAGAAGTCCAGTTGCTTATAACTTAGCTCCTTTGACCTTGTGCGGTCTGACTCAGCTGTAGTGGTTAGTCACTGTAAGCTCACCTCCCCTCATTTCGCCTCCCCCTCACAACTCTCCTTCCACAACTCCCTCTAGCCTTCTCTCACGACCACCAACCCACCCCCAACACCACCACCCCCCCTCGACTCCTCCGACGCGCTCGTGTGACACTTGAGAAAGGAAGTGGAGTCGCGGTGCGGTGGTTTAAATATGTCTGTGACTCCAGTCAGTCTCCAGCGCACATTCACAGCAGTAAACATAACCAGGGTCGCCCGGCGCGCTGTCACGGCGACAAGAGATTCCTCTTACCGGGGCGACCCCTGCACTGTACTCACCCGTTCCCACCCCCCCAAACACACTCCTCTACTCCCCTACTCCACCTCCCCCCAAACACTACCCCCCAACTCCCCTACTCCACCTCCCCCCAAACACTCCCCCCCAACTCCCCTGTCACAAGTGCTCTCATGTTCTCTGTGGCCACTGCTGGAGTTGTGGTGTTGGAAGCTTGGTGTTGGGTGTTAGGTGGGAGATGACTTTGGTGTGAGTGTATGTGTGTGTGTGTCTGTGTGTGCGTGTGTGTGTGTATGTGTATGTGTATGTGTATGTGTATGTGTATGTGTGTGTGTGTGTGTCTGTGTGTGTGTCTGTGTGTGTGTTTGTGTGTGTGTTTGTGTGTATCTCTGTGTGTGTATCTGTGTGCGTGTGTGTGTGTGGGTGCCTGTGTGTGTGTGTGTGTGTGTGTGTGTGTGTAGAGAGCCGTTTGTAGTTGTCGTAGCTTCCTCATGCCACTGTGCGGGGCCTGTCTTTGATGTGTTGATGGGGGGCGACGGAGTGGACAGCTGGCAGATGCCCACGTGGTGCATAGCTCTCTGAAGCGCCCGAGGACGACAGCGCCGGCCTCGCTCCCCTGACCCCTCATGACATCGCTCCATATTTCACCATGGACACCACACAACTTCATCTGTGGTGCTTCATCATGTGTCTGTGTGTGTGTGTCTGTGTGTGTGTGTGTCTGTGTGTGTGTGTCTGTGTGTGTCTGTGTGTGTGTGTGTTTCTGTTTGTGTGACAGAGGTTACCTGTCTGTGGGTGTCAATGTGTGTGTATGTGTATATACTTTATGTGTGGGTGAAGACACCTTTTCTTCTCTGTACAATATGTGTTGTCTTCATTTTATTGTTTTTGTGTATTTTTGTACATATCTCTCTCTTGCTCTCTCTCAAACCAAATCCAATTGTGCTTTATTTCCATGAATGCAGAAAGTCACTGTTGCCAAAGCAAAAAACACACAGAATATATCAAAGAATGTGAAAACGTATGATAAATAACAACAATACTTATATTTGTACATTGCAATAGTACATTAAACCATCCCAAATTAAAAATATATTAAGAAGTCAGTAACAGATAATTGATTACAAATAGAACCATACTGCTACAAAAAAAGAAACAATCAAGCTCATAGCTACATGCATTATACATTATGCATTTTTTTTATGTATGACCATTTCCACAATACATGAAAATAAACAACTACATTAACAATTAAGACCCTTACAACTATATAACCCTTAAAACATTACATATTCAACTGCCAGACAACAGCAATGCAGGTACTGCCTCTCTCTCTCTCTCTCTCTCTCTCTCTCTCTCTCTCACACACACACACACACACACACACACAAACACTCTCTCTCTTTCTTTGTATGTTTGAGTGACTTAGTATGACTGTTTTTTTGCCTCCTAGCAATCAAATTAAAGTTATTGAAAACTCAACTACCTTGTTTGTGTGTGAGAGAGAGCATGGCACAGTGTGCCAGCTAAGACTCAGTCATGAGGAATGTCACAACACCATGAGAAACGACACAAAAGCACCAAGTCACCATTCCAGCAGCCCTGGGACACCTCACCACATCACAGAGCCCCACGAACAACACAAACACATACACACTCTCACACAGTCACGGCTTTTATCGCCAGTGTGGTTTTCGCCTCGTGGTTTTCTCAGCCGAGCACTTACTGTGGGCTAATTAAACAATTTCATTTCTGCATGCCATCCCTGGCAAGTCAGGGCACAGCTCTGGAGGCCCCCGAAAGCATCGCAGAAACAGAAGATGTACAGAAAAGTGCTCTTCGCACCGCTTTGAAACTTCTTCACAACTTGTAGGGGCGCAGACTCTTTCCCTTTCT
>CM050214.1:15495206-15502706 GCA_027475355.1 Coilia nasus
TGGTGGTGGGAGATTGAGAGCGTGATGAGAGGTTTTGGCTAATTTAGATTGGAGTAGCTTTTTGGGGTTGACTTGGCACGTCTGGACTATGTAAATATTTGACATGAACCTTTCAAACATCAGTTACAGGCTGACGGATGGAAAGCTGAGGTCACCATGTGCTGCTTCGTTTCTCAGGGGCGGGGAGTGGATTCCTTGAGGATTCTCTCAGATTTATTAGGCCAGCTTGGACGCAGACAAACCAAAAACGTGGCCGCGGCGCTAAAAAACACTAAATCTGAAGTGCTGGACCCACTTTTTAAATGCATACTCTGCATTTTAAACAGAGACCACATCCAACATCTCTAAATGAAAACAGAGGGAGCATATATACTTTTGTTTGGATTCTCATTTCTGGTCCGTCTGAGGACGGCTGGAGCAAGTCTCCAGTCCAGACTTCTGAAATCTTCCCTTTGGCTGTGGGAATAATCCAGAGGGCATATTTTTCCCCCCTTCCCATATGCGGGCTGCTAGCGCGAGGAGGACCACATCTGTCCGGCATTAGCTCTGACCCCTGTCTTTCCCATGCCCCGTGGCTAACAGCTCAATCCCCCTCCACCATTTCAATCAATTTCCCCTCGCCTCCCCTACCCGCCACTCGCCCCCTTTGCTCGGAGAGCATTCCTGGCACATCAAAAGAGCTCCTAGCCCATGCTATAGCCAGAGAGCGGGAAATCACCCTGACAGTGTGCCACGCTGAACACACACATGCACGTGTGCGCATACACATGCATAGAAACACACACACACACACACATTGGCACACCTTCCCTCCCTCAGCATGGTCGTTGAAGGTGGGATTGCACTGGGGTTATGGACAGTGGGGTACTGGAGGTGTTTGGCCACAGCAATGGCAGCTGTCTGTCTGTCTGTCTGTCTGTCTGTCTGTCTGTCTATCTATCTATCTATCTATCTATCTATCTATCTATCTATCTATCTATCTATCTATCTATCTATCTATGTATCTATCTATCTATCTATCTATCTATCTATCTATCTATCTATCTATCTATCTATTCATCCACCCATGCATGCATCCATTTATCCATCCATTCATGCATGCATCAGAGTTACAGTAAAGGCCATTTGACAGATTCTTCTTGGTGACGGCCATGAGAGTTTGCAGCGTCATTCTGCATGAGTATGACTTGATGAGATCAGCTTAGCAAGAAACACAGAGGGGGGCAAGAGAGGAGAGAGGGAGGGGAAAAAAAGAGAGAGAGAGGGGGAGGAGAAGAGAGAAAGAGAGAGAAAGAGAAGTAGAAGCAGTGACAGAGGGAGGAAGAAAGATGGAGGAAGAAGATGACAGACAAGTAAGCATGTGTGTGTGTGTGTGTGTGTGTGTGTGTGTGTGTGTGTGTGTGTGTGTGTGTGTGTGTGTGTATGTGTGTGTGTGTGCTTATGTGTGTGTGTTTGTGTGTGTGTGTGCATATGTGTGTGTGTGTGTGTGTGTGTGTGTGTGTGTGTGTGTGTGTGTGTGTGAGCAGCATAAGGGTGAGCTGGAGCTCTCTGTAGAAAATGAGTTCATCCCGTCATAATCTCCCAGGCAGGACTGTGTGAGGTAAATAGAACAGCCCCTCTGCAGAAGCTCAGTACGCACAGTGTGTGGCCCATCTGAGAGACAGAACGAGAGAGAAAGAGAGAGAGAGAGAGAGAGGGAAGAGAAAGAGAGAGAAAAAGCAAGAAGGAGCGAGTGAATAAAGTGGAGAAAAAGGATGAAGAGAGATATATAGAGATGGAGCGAAGGAGCCTGTAAATAAGGTAGAGAGAAAGGAAGATAGAGAGAGATATGGAGAGAATATGAGCGAGAGAGAGAGAAAGAGAGAGTTAGACAGAGGGAAAGGGAGAGAGAGAAAGAGAGAGAAGGAGGAAAGAAGTGAGTAAATAAGGTAGAGAAAAAAATATGAGAGAATATATATAGAGAGAATGAGAGCGAGAGAGAGAGATACAGAGAGAGAGAGCGAGATAGAGGAAGGAGAGAGAAGAAGAGAGTGAATAAGGCAGAGGAAAGGGATGGAGCCGAGGTAGAGGAACAAGATAGGCTTAGGAGATTGAAACAGCACAGCTCTGCTTCATGCATCAAAGCCATAACTCAGACTGCAAGAGTCTATTTAAATCCGCTTTATACGCCACTCCACATTTTTAAACAATATGCTCCTGACATCTTTCCCCTTTTTTGTGTTAAACAGACAGACAGACTGACAGACACAAACACACACACACACACACACACACACACACACACACAACAACACACACTGACACCAACACCGACACACACACACATACACAGAACTAACACACACACACACAAACACTCACTCACCCACACACACACACACACACACACACACACACACACACACACACACACACAAATACATCCCCCACACTAACACACAGGCGTCCTGCCCGACACACATCAGCACTCTGATGGAGATGCGTTGCAGCGTCTTGTTTCGACAAGCCCAGCCCAGGGCCCCCGTCTCCTGTCTCTCGTCTCTCGTCTCCTATCACCACGTCACCACCATATGCTACCAAACAGCGTCGCAGCCATAGCGAGCGAGCTGACAGGCAAAGCACTCATGCCACTTTCTCTGGGAAAAAAAAAAAAAAACGTTCCAGTTTATACTGCAGCTGTGGTGTTTTATGTAACTTTTTTCACATACTGTTTACTTGGTTCCCAACCTGTTATTGGGTCCATTTGTGGAAATGTCAGTTGCGGATCCGCAGAGCCAAGAACTAAAGCTGTCTCAGTCGATTTTTAGCTGTTATTGTATCTTTGTATTCCGGAAACGCCTGAAAGGCTGCGATGTGATGTGGACTTTACGCAGTGCAGTGAGCTTTCGAAAGGCCCCAAAAACACGGGGTCTGGGTAGATGTAGACTGGGTTGTTGTTCAGTTTTTGTTTTGTTTTTTTGCTCTCTTTTCTTTTTCTTTTTTTTCCAATGGTGTGATTTTAATGGGCTTCGACACTTTTGACCAGAGCTTTGTAAAAAAAATACTTGCAAGAAAGTGACACAATAAAATCTGCTCGCAAATGTCGCCCGGGAGAGAATCAAGCGAAAAAAAAGAAGCAAAAAAGCCATTTTGTCAGCCCAGTGGGAGGTATGCCACAGACTGTTCCTGCGCTCGCTCGACAATGCCTCTCTAAATATGAGACATACCAAAACAAGATGCTAGCTTACTACACTGCTAAAGCGCCAATGGATTTATAGTTTAACATGCGGTCTGTTTTAAATCACATTCCTGTATCCTATATAGCCACTGATTTGCAGTTATGCTTTTGGATTTGACAGTATTCCTAATGTTAAGTTTTACTGTAACAGTACACTCATATGTGTTTCTGTGTGTGTACATAGCCTGCAGTTACAGCAATAGCAGTGATGCACATGCTACTAGACCTGAGTATACATTTTATGCACACTTGCATATACACACATGAGGAAAAGGAGATAGATAGATAGATAGATAGATAGATAGATAGATAGATAGATAGATAGATAGATAGATAGATAGATAGATAGATAGATAGACAGACAGACAGACAGACAGACAGACAGACAGACAGACAGACAGACAGACAGACAGACAGACAGACAGACACACACACACACACACACACACACACACACACACACACACACACACACATACATACATACATACATACATACAAAGTCAAAGTGTACTTTATTGTCAATTCACTATGTAACAAGCACACAGGTTATCATGCGCTTCAACATATACGGTGCAATTAGTAAAGCGCAAGACCGCTGAAAAGAGAGCAAGTGTAAGAGAGACACATACAGAGAACAGTGAGTACGGTAGAGATTAAGAATGAAGAGAGAGACAGAGAGAAAAACAGAGAGAGAGAGAGAGAGAGAGAGAGAGAGAGAGAGAGAGAGATTGAATAAATTGTGCTGCTGGTGCACTGGGAGTGGTGGTTGTTTGAAACGGGGACTAAATATTTCCCGCCAAAGACAAATAAGCCGCATGTCTGTCAGTGAGAAAGGGAATACAGCCCAAGGGGAGGGGACACGGAGACAAAGAGTGGCGGAGTAACAGAGGAAGAGACAACAAGAGCCAGGGAAAACAAACACGCTCTGCACATATACACATCCTGCGAATCCACAGGCAAAGCAGCACACCGGCCACATTCCTGTGTGTGTGTGTGTGTGTGTGTGTGTGTGTGTGTGTGTGTGTGTGTGTGAGCGTGTCTGTGGTGTATTTTCTTTGTGCGGATGAGTGAGTCCATCTTTCCCATGTTATATCCTACACACACACACACACACACACACACACACACACACACACACACACACACACACACACACACACACACACACACACACATTCCACCTTCTTGTCAGTGCATTGACAGCACAAGATGAAAACCTGACTGTATAACTGACACTATCACTGTCAAAGTGCATCCTAAATCTCTCTCTCTCTTTCTCTCTCTCTCTCTCTCTCTCTCAATTCAATTCAGTTCAATTCAATTTAATACAATTCAATTCAGTTCCAAAGAACTTTATTGTCAAAGCAAAATACATTTCGTCTTCCTAAAGCTGTAGTTGTACAGGTAATCAGTACATCAAGAAAAAAAAAAACAAATGGAAAAAGTAAGAAACAAAACATCATGTATGCATTTTATACATGTGTGTGTGTGTGTGTGTGTGTTTGCTCATGTATGTGTGTTTGTTTTTAATGTGTTTCTGTGTGACTCTATCTATATGACCAGCGTCTACTGTACATACTGCAACATGTGCACTTTCTTTTGTTTCGCCCAACAGTACATGAAAGTCTGGATGTATAGGTTTAAATATGAAGACATTAAGAAATTATCGTTTACATCTTTCTATTGTCAGCATTCATTCAGTAAGTGATACTCTTCCTCAGAGGCACATTGGTTGCAGTGGCTGCAAAAGCCTGTCTTCTCTGGGCAGCCATGTTTGCCTGTGTCTGTCCTTTTCCATTAGCCAGGCTAGCGCCGACTAGTGCCTCCGCTCAATTTGATTTACTGTACCTCCAGCAACTGCGTCAGGGAGCATGAACATAAGTTTTGGTTCGCTCCGTCTCTGAATGTAGACAGGCCATACGAACAGGAACAGGATGAAAAGGATGATGTTGAACTTAAGCTTTCAAATTGAAGATTTAAAGCCAGAACAAGAGGAACGCTTGAGAAATTTTGTCAAGGCCAAATATGTTATTGGTCTACTTCCTACGGGTTTTGGCAAAACCTTAATGTAATGTTTGATGCGACCGTGGAGCAAGCGAATGCCAATGCAGAGGCTTCAGGCACTTTGCACAAAGTGAGAAGATGTGAAAGTGGCTGATGCATTAGGCTACGTTTTATTGCCGGAGTATGGCTGCTTAATCTGTACCTGCTCACAGTTTTGCACTGTTTGGTATCGGTCACTGTGGGGAGGTCGTCTGCTACAATGTATTTTCTATTTAGAACCAAATAACATTGAAGTTTATTTTCTTTTTTGTTGTTTCAGTCCTATATAATTAAGGTAATTCCCTTTTTTTTTGCATTTATCAACTTGTTGGATTGGATTTTTTTGGGCAAGGGTGGCAAGATCTTGAGGCGGAATGTTAGCAGCTGAACGTTCTCTCTCTCCCTCTCTATTTCCCTTTCTTCCTCTGAGCTGTCTCTCTTTCTCTCTCTCTCTCTCTCTCTCTCTCTCTCTCCCTCTCTATTTTTCCTTATACTGCCTCCATTCAAGCTCCATTTCATCATTTCCCTCTATCATCACTCCATCATAATCACTCCTCCATCATCACACCTTTTTCTCATCCCCCAACACAAATGAGAAACATTTTATCAGGCTCAGCTAGAAGCCCCAAAGCCACACTCTTCTCATTTCCCAAGGAAGAATGTGTGTGTCTTCAGTGGAATCGCTACATATTTGGTTCTCTCACACAATTCTCATTATGGAAGCCATTTTTGGGGGAGAGAGAGAGAGAGGGCAGAGAGAGATTTTGGCAAATCCAAAATGTTGGCAAATCCAAAATGTATCTGTCAAAGAGCTTGTCAAAACTGTTCCCACATTGCCAATTATAACTTCATATCACACCATTACATTCTTTCTATCCTCGATGGACCTTTCAATCCTCCTTGGCCCGCCGTGATACTGTAACGTGTCAACATTCCAGAGTTTTGATGTAGCTGTTGAGTTAGCAGCATTGCTGATAAAAAAAACTGTAGCTATGGCTCATGGCCCCATAGACCTCATTGAAGTTGTGGATTTGGGGTAGGGCGGGTGGTGGTCTGGGCTTTAGTAAACGTGACCCGGTGCGATCCCGAGCCAAAGGTCACGCCGGAGTCGGCAATTATGGCGCGGCACGGCCGCCGCAGGTCCAGTGCTAAGTTTATGTCAATACACAATTAGAGCGGAGACGAGGGGCACTGCTCTATCAGAATTAATGAAGGAAACGCTGGCTGCACTGGGCTTTAAAATGAGCTCGCAATCATTACAGGGTAATCTACTCCTGAATACACACACACACACACATACACACACACACTCAACCTCCTCACACACACACACGCACACACACACTCAAACCCCTTCACACACGCACACACACACTCACACACACTGTCCCCCCTCCTGTCCCCCAGATGATGAGTCCAGTTGAGCATTAAATAAGCATGGCTACAGAGGCTGGATGTTGTTAATATACTTGGCACAGTTCAGTGACCCCAGAGGTCAGGTGACTTCTATAATATGAGTGTGTAAGTGTGTATATATTTATGTGTGTGTGACAGACAGTGTGTGTGTGACAGATCGTGTGTGTGTGTGTGTGTGTGTGTGTGTGTGTGTGTGTGTGTGTGTGAGATAGAGAGAGATGGTGTGTGATAGTGAACTTGTGTGTGTGTGTGTGTGTGTATGTGTGTTTGTGTGTGTGAGAGAGAGAAAGAGATGGGTGTATGTGTGTTTGAGGGTGTTTGAGTGTGTCTGTATATATTATGAGTGTGTATGTGTGTATATATTTATGTGTGTATATATTTATGTGTGTGACAGACAGCATGTGTATGTGTGTGTGTGTGTATGCGGCGTGAGTAGCGAGTGGTCGAGTGTGAAAAAGAAAAGAAAAAGAAAAAGAAACTAAAAGGACAGAAAAAGGTTTGAGCACATTCCCTGGTAAGCTCTGTGTCACGTGCACCAGATGCGAGGCCGTCTTGTTTGCTGCTTTTGTCTGAGTCTGGCTCGCCCACCACGCACCACTCCACAGCACGCCCATCACAGCCACTCGTGATGAGCTATATTAAAATTGGAGACTCAAGGTGACAGCTTGAAGGAGAGACACCGAGAAAGAAAGAAAGCAAGAAAGAAAGAAAGAAAGAAAGAAAGAAAGGAAGAACGAGAGAGTGGAAAGAGAGGGAGAGAGAGAGTAACGCGACTTTGATTGACTCCCTCCAGCTGGGCGTAAACAGGCAGAAACATTTTG
>CM050214.1:15517706-15520206 GCA_027475355.1 Coilia nasus
ACAACATTTCTTGCAGTCCAGTGTCGCCGGAGCAGATGAATACAGTTGTAAACTGACTCTTGCGTGTACACGGGTGGATAGTCCTTGTAGGCCCTAGTCAGCAATCTTTGTAGTCCAGTGGCGCTAGAACTATGCAATGCCCTGTTAATGTGGGCTCTTATGTGAACATAGGTCAGCAGTCCTTGCAAACCAGAGGCACTAGACAAGGAAAGTTCATTTAGGCACAGTCGGTTGTTAGTGTCCCCAGGGAGCAACAGGGGTGAGGAAAAACTCCCTGTTTGTTTGATTTGTGTAAATTCAGGAAGAAACCTCAGGAATCAGTGAGTAAAACTCCCTGTTTTTCTAGGAAGAAACCTCAGGCAGAACCACGTCTCCCGGGGGAGGCAGAACCAAGTTCTCATCGCCTACCCCAACACCCCCCACCCCTCATAAACACACACACACACACACACACACACACACACACACACACACACACACACACACACACACACACTCACACTCACACTCACACACACACATACACACATACTCACACACACACACACACACACACACACACACACACACACACACACACACACACACACACACACACACTCACACCTCACACACACACACACACACATACACTCACACCTCACACACACACACACACACTCACACACACACACTCACACCTCACACACACACACACACACTCACACCTTACACACACACACACACTCCCACACCTAAGTGCTCATACCCCATACCGTCGCCCACCCCCCCATCCACGTCACCCTCCCCTACCCGCCAGGCCTCTCACTCAGCATGGCCCCTGCCAGTCTTCATTCCCCCCTCCAACCCTCCAAGCCTCCAGTCCTCTCCCTCAGCAGAGCCCTCATTTCCCACCACTTGAACAAGCAAGGCTTTACAGAAGTCACGCACATCCATGTAAATCGGATGCAGGATCCAAAAAAGCAAGTGAAAATCCGTGCATGGGAAAGCTCCCATTAAAGTTCCCACCACCACAACTCTTTCCAAGCTTCTGCCTTAATTTCCTTTTACCTTAATTTCCTTCGGGATCAATAAAGTAACTCTACTCTCTACTTTACTCTAGTCTACTCTACTCCACTCTACCTCTCACCATGGCTTGTGCCAGTTACTAACCCCCCCTTAACCCCCTTTCTCCCTCCCACCCCTCCCCAAACCCCCTCTGCCCATGCCAGTCCTCATCCCCCATACCACCCCCCACCCCTCAGGTCCTTGTCACCCTGCCCCCACTCCCAGTCCTTGTCACCCTGCGCCACCCCCACCCCCCACCGCCCCCCTCCTCGTCACCCTGCCCCACCCTCAACGCTTCTCCCTCACCATGGCTTGTGCCAGTTCCTACCCCCCTTACCTCTCCTCGTCACCCACCCCCACTCCCCAAGTCGTAATCGCCCATCCCACACCCGCCAGGCCTCTCCCTCAGCATGGCACCACGTGATTTTCCCCCACCCGTAAACTCCTCCACACTTTCCTTTCACCATGGCTTGTGCCAGTTCCTAACCCCCCTCCTCCCTCCCTCCCACCCCTCCCCAAGCCTCTGCCCACGCCAGTCCTCATCGCCCACACCACCCCCCCACCCCCCAAGTCCTCCTCACCCATCCCACCGGCCGCACCCGAGTCCTCATCACCCTGCCCCACTCTTCAAGCTTCTCCCTCACCATGGCTTGTGCCAGTTCCTACCCACCTTACCTCTCCTCGTCACCCTCCCCCACGCCTCCCCCAAGTCCTCGTCACCCATCCCACACGCCAGGCCTCTCGCTCAGCATGGCTTGTGCCAGTTCCTACACCCCCTAACCCTCCTACGCCCTCCCCACCCCTCCCCACAAGCCTCTCCCTCAGCAAGGCCCCTGCCTGGGAGCAGCAGGTCGCAAGCTGGCGGTCACAACGAATGGCTGTCCTGGGTCCCCTACCTATTTCATGCCACGACTCCTCCTGGGCATCCTGCCCGCCGTCAGCTGGCACGCCAGCCCGCCACACCAAAGTCATGATGGCGTAGGTGGGTGGACACGAGCTAGTGCCTGCTGCGGCAGATTAGAGATGCTTTTCCCCTAATGTGCCACGGTGCATGCGCTGTGAGCTGTGAGTGAGCGGCTCTTTTACAGGAAGCACTGAGAATGCTGGCATGGCTGCCTGTTGGCTGGAGAATGGGGTCATTTGTGATGCCGGTTGCATCGCTGTTCGCAGAGCTGAACATCTTGCCTGCTTATTATTTTATTTTCACCTCATTTTGTAATTCTTTTTCAGTTGGAGAACGCTGGGAGAAAGTGAGAGGAAGAAAGGGCGGTATGTGTGTGTGTAACGTGTGTGTGTAATGTGTGTGTGTGTGTGTGTATGTGTATGTGTATGTGTGTGTGTGTGTCTCTATGTGTGTGTGTGTGTATCTGTGTGTGTGTGTGTGTGTGTGTGTATGTGTGTAGGTGTGTGTGTGTGTGTGTGCGTGTGTGTGTGTTTGTGTCTGTGTGTCTGT
>CM050214.1:15525206-15535206 GCA_027475355.1 Coilia nasus
GCCCTGTCAAACGCGTGTAGGTGGAGCCCCACATCCCCTTTACCTCACCTTTCCTACCCCACACCCCTGCCCCCCCTCCGTCAACCCCCCAGTAACCCCGCTCAGGGCAGCCCCACAGCATCTGGAGGGCAGGAGCGAGTGCAGGAGCGAGAGAGAGAGAGAGAGAGGGTAATGAGATGAACGGATATAATGACAGAGGAAGAGAATACGTGACAAATCTGGAGGGATAAGTCCTAGGGAACAGAATGAGAGTATGAAAGCATATGCAGACATGGATAGTTAAACTGACAGAGAGAGAGAGAGAGAGAGAGAGGAGAGAGAGAGAGAGAGAGAGAGAGAGAGAGAGAGAGAGAGAGAGAAACAGAGACAAAGACAGACAGAGAGACAGAGAGAGAGAGAGAGAGAGAGAGAGAGAGACAGAGAGAGAGAGAGAGAGAGAGAGAGAGAGAGAGAGAGAGAAACAGAGACAAAGACAGACAGAGAGACAGAGAGAGAGAGAGAGAGAGAGAGAGAGAGAGACAGACAGAGACAGACAGAGAGACAGAGAGAGAGAGAGAGAGAGAGAGAGAGAGAGACAGAGAGAGAGAGAAACAGACAGAGACAGACAGACAGAGAGAGAGAGAGAGAGAGACAGAGAGAGAGAGAGAGACAGAGAGAGAGAGAAACAGACAGAGACAGACAGACAGAGAGAGAGAGAGAGAGAGACAGAGAGAGAGAGAGAGACAGAGAGAGAGAGAAACAGACAGAGACAGACAGAGAGACAGAGAGAGAGAGAGAGAGAGAGAGAGAGAGAGAGAGAAACAGACAGAGACAGACAGACAGAGAGACAGAGAGAGAGAGAGACTCTGAGTGTTTGAGAAAGAGAGAGAGATACAGAGTGAACATACACGAGAGAAAGAGAAAGTAAGAGAGGGAGTGAAGAAGTGAAGAATGAAGAGAGCAAGACAAAGAGGGAGACAGAAAGAGAAAAAGAAAAGAAGAGGAGTGAATGAGATGAGGGGAGGAAACAGATGGATGGATGGATTCTCCAGCTGCTGGGTGAAGTGCGCGGCCCAGGCAAGCAGTGGAGTCTGTGACTGACTCACACCACTGACCCAGAAACAGCTCCGCTGGTCAGGGGAGCGGGCTAATGGCCATCCCCGGCACTGATCTGGAAACAGGCGTTTGTGGTGCTCCACGTACGTCCACAGGGCCACATGTTATCTCAGGATCCGTGACAGTGACACACAGGAAGTCTTGCACTGGAAGTTCCATTCACTGTTTTTATGTCTCTCTCTGACTCTGTGTCTCTTTCTCACACACACACACACACACAGACACACACACACACACACACACACACACACACATACACTCTACACATTTCAGACGCATGCTGTCTCTCTTTCGTACATGCACACACAAAAGCACACACACACACACACACAAACACACACACACACAAACACACACACACATATACTACACATTTCAGACACGTGACGCATGCTGTCTCTTTTTTACGCACACACACCCACGCACACACACCCACACACACTCTCACTCACGCACACACACGTCACACACACATTCAAACACACGACCTCTCTCACGCACAAACCCACATACACATTTACACACATCCACACACACACACACACACACACAAACACACACACACACACTCACACACCATAACGTTTTGGTTTACTCAAGTGCAATCCTAATTACAATAGCAGGGTCTCCAAGTGACAATGTGCCAAAGTTCCTGCACTTTCCAGCACAAAAGCTTTGAGAGAGAGACAAAGGGTGTGTGAACTCCAGATCCCCAGCACCTGTGTCTGCACAAAGGCTTGCACAATCGCACCACCACAACCACACAGACGCACAGCGCACAACGTAAAAGGAACCCCAGAATAAGAATAGAGGAATATGAGAGGAGGAAAAGGGAAAGAATTTAATGCTTTTTCATTCAGCACCCAACATGTTTCTTAAAGCCCTGCATCAGATTCATATTCGGGTCTTGGTTTACTTTAAAAGGGCGCGATCGGGTTACATGGAAACCAGGAGGTGAGAACCGAGGGCTTTAATTCCCCCTGTAGGCCTGCTCTGATGTGCCCAGAGGTGCCTTATAAAGAAAAAGAAAAAAGAAAAAACAGCCCAAAGGGCCTAATGGGTCCAATGTAGCTAATGCGTTTCTGCACGGTGGAAACGGCCCTGTGAGAGTGTGAGAACCACTGCACCACCACCACCACCACCACGGCCTCCACCACGGCCTCCACCACGGCCTCCTTGGCTGCCTCCACTGCTGCGGCTGCCTGGCCCTAATGGGTTGCAGCCCCGGCTGGGCCTTGTAAACCGCCTGCCCTCGCTGCTCACACCTCCCTCCGGCCAACACCTCCGCTCAGGAGTCGCGCCCCCCCCGGCCCCGGAGTTATCACCTGGGAGTAATAGGGGGCTCGCTCCGGATCCATAACCAACGTCTTGGGCGTTTATGGAATTAAGGGTTTTTTATGGAAATAGGGTGTTTTTTTTTTAAAGAATTCGTTTTTTTTTATGGAATTAGGGTCTTTTTTAATGGAATTAGGGTTTTTTTACAGAATGAGGTTTTTTTTTTTTTCTGCTGTTGTGTAAGGTTGTTACTTTATGACTGTTATTGAAAGCGCCAATTATGTTGTTTTTGTGCTTGTTTTCTGAGGAAAAGATGAAAGGGTGTTTGGCTGTAATGAAGCCTGTGTAGTCCTGGGGTTAGGAAGGAAGCAACGTGTGTACAGCAAGATAACTGTGAGATGGAAACAATGCCCTTGTTTTGTCTGTAAATAATCACATTAGCTTTCATGCCGCTCCCGTGGTTGTCCATGTTTTGTTTTGTTTTGTTTTTTTTGCTTTTTTTAACACTAAAACATATGGTCACCACTGACTGTGTCCGACTCTCATTCTGTGCACTGTAGGAGGACACACACACTTACATACACACACACACACATACACACACATACACACACAAATTCAGACACAAACACCTTTAGACAGTCTTGCACCCTGAACAAAACATTCTAGACACATCCTCACATTCACAAACAGACATGTACAGGCATGTACTCTCACAAAAATGCGTTCATGCAGACACAAACAAAAACATCCACATACGCCTCCCACACATTTCTAAATTAAAGGAGAACTTCGGTGTAAAATGAAAATTGGCATGTTAAAACATCATACCGAGTTGGTATGTGTACTGAGGAGCAAAATTGATTTAGCCTGTTGCATTCAGAGTTTAACTATTTTTTATCGTTTGTCCCAGAAGGCTAACAAAGGAAGTGGTAGGTGCACTTAGACGAAGCATGACGAGTACACCATTTTCAAACCATTAAAACAGCTCGAAGAAACTCCACACTCCATCGGTAGTACAACAAAGGCCCTGACATTAAAAATGAGGCACTGAGAACTTTGTAAGTGTACACAACATTTATTAATAAAACAGTTTTGACAAGCAGTACCTTGCTGTAGTTTCTTGTCGCCGCCATGATGAAAGTCCGCACAAGTCGATTGACGAACACGAACCAGCAGGAAGAATAGGAGGAGAGGTAATATAAATACAGTATGTACACACACACACACATTCTGTCTCTCTCTCTCTCTCTCACACACACACACACACACACACACACACACAGAAATGCAGTATATAATGCCAAATCTCACACAGCTCAGATGGATACAAGAAAAAAAAGATTGTCCCTATTACAGTCCACCCCCCACCCACCCAACCTCCCCCACCCCCCCATCTCCCTTGGCTGCTTCTCCCACTGGGTTAAAAAGGCACACAGCTGCAGGCCAGCCCCCCTCCCCCCTCCCCGCTCCCTCCCTCCCTCCCCCCATTAGAAACACCCCTTTTCACCCTGCCTGCGCTGCGGCGCCCTCTCCAAGAATGTGCCCGAGCCGAGTGCCACATATTTATTTAATGCATCTTTTAAAGTTCTCCCCGTCCCTTCAACACCTCCTCTCCTCCCCTCCTCTCTCCCTCTCTCCCTCCTGCCCTCCTCCTCTTTTCCTTCTCCTCCTCTCCTCCTCCCCACCGCTGATTCTGAGCCCGGCGTAACAGAAGCCACGGGGCAGATGGGAGCGCTTTGGAGCTGGCACCACACTTCAAACGCATGGAAGGGGACGGGACCGCCGGCCTGCCAGCTTCCAGATTCTGTGTCACTCCTCCTCCGGGGTGATGTGATGAGATGAAGACATTGACGTGTGTGTGTATGTGTGTGTGTGTGTGTGTGTGTGTGTGTAAATGTGTGTGTGTGTGTGTAAATGTGTGTGTGGTGTGTGTAAATGTTTCTGTGTGGTGTTTGTATGCAACTGTGTGTGTGTGTGTGTGTGTGTGTGTGTGTGTGTGTGTGTGTGTGTGTGTGCGCGCGCGTGCGTGCGTGTGCGTGTGTGTGCATGTGCGTGTGTGGGGTATGTGCATATTAGGAAGGAGCAGGGAGTTGAGTTGTAGCACCACCCTGCACACAAACACACCCCCACACACACACTCACTCACACACACACACACTTCCACAAACACACACACACTTACACACACACTGTACCATACCACCACAGCTTGTGCTCCATACATGATTGGAGGCATGAGCTGAATGAGAGATGGCATCCATTAGATGAACAGCTTCTTCATTACAGTCAAGCGGATGAGGGAGGGGAGACGGAGCAGAGGGCTGTTCTCAGGTCAGCTGCATGCGTCTTCTGCTTCCCTGCTGCTCATCTGTAGGCAAGGCTAGCTCTGATTCTAGTGCAAGACACTCTGAAAGAAACTCACACACACACACACACACACACACACACACACACACACACACACACACACAGACATAGACACACACTTGTCTGCATCAAATTGCCTAGAGCACTTATTCTACAAGTCTGACTGACAGATGACAGATGATAGAGTGGTGTCTGGCTGTGAGGCTCTTTGTATCAGTAACAGGAAAAAAAACCTTCCTAAAACATCTTCCATTTTCCTGTTTTTTTTCTTTCACAGAAGTCTTACAGACGCTTGCAGTTTCTTTCTTTCTCTGTCTGGCTCTCGTTCTTTCCCTGTCTGTTTCCTGTGTCTCAGGCAGTGCCCTTGATCCTAACCTCCCTGTCGAGAAGCAGAGACAGCGAGGTGGAGGAATAATTAGAAGCTCGTTTCTGTGTCAAACCATCGAGCGGCTGCAGGCCCTTACACTTTCCCGTTTTCTCCACCTCTTCCCTGCCCTCTCCTCTCCTCTCCTCCCCTCTCCTTTTCTGCCCTCTGTTTTCCTTTCCTCTCCTTTCCTCTCCTTTCCTCCCTTCTCCTCTCCTGTCCTCTCCTTTCCTCTCCTCTCCTCTCCTTTGATCTCCTCTTATCTCCTCTCCTCTCCTCTCCTCTCCTTTCCTTTCCTCTCCTCTCCTCTTCTTCCTTCACTTCTCCTTTCCTGTCCTCTCCTTTGCCCTCCTCTCCTCTCCATTTCTTTCCTCTCCTCTCCTCTCCTCTCCTCTCCTCTCCTCTCCTCTCCTCTCCTTTCCTCTCCTCTTCTTCCCTCACTTCTCCTTTCCTGTCCTCTCCTTTGCCCTCCTCTCCTCTCCGTTTCTTTCCTCTCCTCTCCTCTCCTCTCCTCACCTCACTTCTCCTCTCTTCTCTTTTTCTCTCCTCTCCTCTCCCTTCCCCTCTTTCCCTCACTTCTCCTCTCCTCTCCTCTCTTCTCCTCTCCTCTCCTCTCCTCTCCTCTCCTCTCCTCTCCTCTCCTCTCCTCTCCTCTCCTCTCCTCTCCTCTCTTTCCTTTTGTTGCCTCAGATACTGGGGCAAGAAAGTCTGACAGCAGCCAGGAAATGACGAGCCCACCCGCCTTCCTTCAGACCCATCCACAGACATTATCCCACACCGCACCCCACCGCACCCCACCCCACCCCACTCCGCCCCACCTCAACCCTCAACCCTCAACCCTACTCACCCCCCACAGCTTCCCTCAAACAGACGGACAGGCTCTGGTTTCCCCCTTGCTCTCCCGGTCGTCCTTAACCCGCCGATGCACTCTCATCATGCGGCCCTGACGCTAACCAGAGGCCCGCTGACACTGAGCAGAAGGCAGAGCAGAGGCCTCAGCCCGTCAATCACCCCCTTTGGCTTATCTTCAACCGTAAACATAATTATTTCAAATTAATTAGGATTTATGGCCTGCACTCCGAGTCGCTGGCAAACAGTCAACTCCAAAAAACATGAGTGCTCATGTTTGCGCACATTATCTTTGGTGGTTAAAAGGAGCATTACTGCGTAAACTATAATGAAGCATTACTGCGTGAACTAGAACAACATTGACCGCATTTTTTTTTTATGAAGAGCTCGGATGTACTGTAGGGCCTCTGGCTGTGTGCTGCTCAAGAAAGTGCTTGCCGAATGCATAAAACCTCAGCAGTTCATCCTTTGCAGTGAGACCACCTGGTCGGGCTAATCCAAATATCATGTCCTATTGATTTCACCTGACAAATCCACTCTAGTCAGCATAGATAAAAAGAAACAGAAGGGACAGAGAGAGAAAGCGGGACATAGTGGTGGGATATTTTTTTTCCCTTTTTCCTGTTCCACAAGACCATTTAGAAGGAAAGACAAATGGGGCTTGGACGGCGTACAATAGATGTGCTATTAGAAGCTAAATGAACAAGGAGCCACAAGCATTTAAATGGATGAATCCAGGTGCTCTGGGTCCTTGAGAGAGCCAGCTCCTATGCTAACGTATATCAGTGTCTGCTAGCTGGCCTGTGTATGCCTATGGGCTGGTGCCCTTTCTCCAAGGAGCGGGCCGGTGACAACCCTGTGGATGAAAATAGCCTTGAGATGTTGACTCTAATTGTGTACAGAGGTGACGTCCGCCCTTTGACTAGCCAGTCAAGGTGTCTCCGGAAGGGGGGGAAAAAAAGCAAGCGCTAGTCAACTAAAATGGCATCTTGTGGACGGCCGTGGGTAAGAATATCCAGGGACGGCTCAAGTTGAGGCAGCGCAGGTCATCTCGCTGGCCTACTTATTCCACTTTACGTGCCATTGCCTGTACGCTCATTAGCGATTGCCCACAATTCACCTTGACCCAAAAGAAGCCATCACCATAATGTGTGTGTGTGTGTGTGTGTGTGTGTGTGTGTGTGTGTGTGTGCAGGCATATGTGTGTATGCATTAATGAATGAGGGTGGGGGCTGTGTGTAGTGCATTTGTGCATATGCAGTTCATAAGCACATGCACATAATTAAGCATATGGCTGAACCTGACACGGGAAAGAGCTGTGATCCTTTAACACTATGACTGGAGCCCCTGCTGTGAGACTCCCGGGGCCCCTGACAATGAGGACACTTAATATTCACACCTCAGCAGAAACCTTGGGTGGCCTGACGACTGATGCACGCTATTAGAAAGATCACCCACTTTGATTGGAAAGGCTAAAACGTGTGTCTTGTAATTAAGGATCTTTAAAGCATACATAAAAGGCATGACAGGCAGCATTTGAAAAAAAGAGAAAAGAAACGCAGGAGTATTGACTCTAATCACCACTAGAGAGAGAAGATTCCAAAGGCTAGATTAGCTAATTAGCAAGGCTAGCAGGCTGGCCTTAAACGTGATAGTTGTCAGGGGCACATTCAGTGTTATAGACCTTGTTGTAGATTTAAAAAGCCAGTACATAACTTCGTGTTCTAGCATTTTTTTGTACAAGGACAGTGGAAAGAATTACATTCTTAGCTGCCAAAGTCACGAGGCTTGCGTCATGCAACAGGGCGTGCAGTTTACCTCTGTTGAATTAAACATTTTCAAGTCAAGTCAAGTCAAGTCAAGTAGCCCTTTATTGTCACTGGTTTTTAGGCCAGCGAAATTAGCCATCCACCCATCCACATAGATACAAACATACATTACATGACAAGGGGGTAGACAGGATGGGAGAACAGGGGTGTAAGAATACAGCATCACATGAGGAAGGGGAGGAGAAAAAAAAGCCACCCCCCAGACCATGCTGTTAGAAGAGCTCTTAAGGGAGCGCTTAAGGGAGTATGGTGTGGGACAGGAAAAAAAACACCTCAGCAACAGAGCACATAACCGAACACTTAACAACATGCAAGACAAGGCAAGGGAGCTTTGCTATGTATCATGATTGTTGAACAGTCTTATTGAATGTTTTTTTTCCCTCCTATAGTTTCTACAAGATTTTTCCAGTACTACAGTGCACACAGGTTGAGTAAGACACCTTCCTTTAACTTGATGCTGCTACAGCTTCTGACACGTTTTTACAAAGTTCACTGTAGGGCACAAACTGTTGATTTGTCGAGTGTTTAAATTATTGGCAAGGTGTGTAAGGCTGCAGATAATAAAAGAACTGTCCAAATCAGTTGAGGAAACAATATCTTTTCTGTCCAGATGGCAGGACCTTCTACATTTGCAAATGATAATGAAGAAGGTAAGTTACGGGGACAGACACCTGACATAATTGCTTTGGCTTCTCTGGTCGTCACATAATTTAGTCAGAAGGAGTGTGTCCACTTTGTCTGGATGGAAGGCTAGGTACTTGTTTGGAATGGCAGATGGAGTGTGAAGAAATTCATTACATAACCTCCCTCTCTCTCTCTCTCTCTCTCTGTATTTCTTTGTCTCTTTCTATCTCTCCCCCCAACGTCTCTCTCTCTCTCTGTTTTTTTCTCTCTTAATCTCTTATTCTTGTTTTCTCTCTATTTCTCTCATCATCCCTTTTCTTTATCTATCTATCTATCTATCTATCTATCTATCTATCTATCTATCTATCTATCTATCTATCTATCTATCTATCTATCTATCTAAATAAATAAATAAATCACTCATGTCAGTGTGTCAGTGCAGTCAGTTCAGAGCTGGTGCAATGGTGTGTGTGTGTCTCTGTGTGTGTGTACATGTTCCGTGTGTGTGTTTTGTACCTTCGCTGTTGATGGGGCATGGGGAATGTTCCGGGCCCTTCATGGCCTCGTTGCGGACACGTGCACCCCCTCACCTCTCAGTGGGGGTGCTGTGGGGGTTCACGGGGGTCTGCACCTCGGCCGTTTGATGGGCGCCTTCCCCCTGCGTGCCAGTCCATAAATCAAAGGGCCAGAGCCATATGTCAGTGAGCGTGACACCTCTGAGAGGAGAGCAACCCTCCACTGACATGGTAAGCTATTGGAAGTTTAACCCCAGCAGGAGGGGTGTGTGTGTGTGTGGGGGGGGGGGGGTGTGTGTTTGTGTTTGTGGGTGTGAAAGAAAGAGTGTGTTTCAGTTTCAGTGTGTTTCAGAAGAAAGAATGTGTGTCAGTTTATTTGTGTGTGCGTGAACTTGTGTGTGTGTGTGTATGAGTACGTGTGTGTGTGTATGTGTGTGTGTGTGAAAATCTGTTCACTTCTGTGCGCACGTTTATAAGTTTGTTGTCTGTGTCCTTGTACATATAGTTGTGTATATGTGCTGTGTGAATACAATTTCTCCATCTCTCCCTCCCTCTCTCCCTCTCCTCTTTGTGTGTGTGTGTGTGTGTGTGTGTGTGTGTGTGTGAGTGTGTGTGTGTGTGTGTGTGTGTGTGTGTGTGTGTGTGTGTGTGTGTTTGTATGTGTGTGTATTGGAACAGTACGTGACTGAGGCAGTGTGTATAACTGTGCAAAAGTGGGTATGTGATTCCCAGGCCTTGAGGTCTGCAGAATCCATACAGACTTCCAAGGGGAGTCAGTTAACTCTCATCTGCAGAATACATATCCAGTGTGGAAAGTGGATCAGCATACATATTGTACATAAGTCTTGGGCTTTCCAGCAAGGCTTCAGGATCTGCCCAACCACAAATATGATGCTACTACATGCCACTCAAACAGGATTAATGAACATTTAAAAGGTTTATTTGAAGGATAAATATACACCAGATATATTTTAGTGATAAACATTAATTGAGGAAATTACACAAAGTTGGGTATTATCATGTTACTCTCAGAAAGTTATAGAGTGACTGCCTGTGAACATAAAGGATTAAAGTTTTAT
>CM050214.1:15540206-15542706 GCA_027475355.1 Coilia nasus
CCCTGGGTCCCACAGCAACACGGAGCAGTCTGGGGACGGAAGGAGGGACGGATGGAGGGAGGGAGGGAGGGAGGGAGGGGGAGAAAGAGGGAATAGAGGGAGGGAAAGAGAGAGGGAGGGAGGGGGAGAAAGAGGTAGTAGAGGGAGGGAAAGAGAGAGGGAGGGAGGGAGGGAGTGAGAGGGAGAAAGAGAGAAGGAGGAAGGGAGCGAGGGAGTGAGGGGGAGAGAGGGAATAGAGGGAGGGAAAGAGAGGGAGGGAGGGAAAGGGAAAGAGGCAGTAGAGGGAGGGAAAGAGAGAGGGAGGGAGGGAGTGAGAGGGAGAAAGAGAGAAGGAGGGAGGGAGCGAGGGAGTGAGGGGGAGAGAGGGAATAGAGGGAGGGAGGGAAAGAGAGAGGGAGGGAGGGGGAGAAAGAGGGAATAGAGGGAGAGAAAAAGAGGGAGGGAAGAGGGGGGAGAACGAGGGAGGAGTAAAGAGAGAGGCAGGGAATGGGAGAGAGAGAAAGAGAGAGAGAGAAAGAGAGAGGGAGAGAGATGGAAAGACAGGGAGGGAGGGGGTGAATGAGAGAGGGACAGCAGGGAGATGTCTTTCCATCTCTCTCCCTCTCTCTTTGACCCTTAGCGCTGCCGTCTCACTCTGCTCTTAGCCACACGCACTCAGCGGCCCTCATGGCTTCGCCCTCCCTGCTCCATGTCCTCATTATTATTGCTACCCACAAATCCAAATGTTCATCTGGATTAAAGGCAGTGGGCTGGGGGTCGGAGAGCGGTTAACGTTCTGCAGAGTATTTAGATCATAGCAGGATTAGGACTCTACAATAAGCATAAATACATACAGTCCTTGTCCATATGCAATCAGAGCTTGACACATCTGTCAGGTCCTCGGGCGCTACCATCTGCACTGCTTGGTGCTTTTTATGTCTTCTGGAAGGGTCTAAGGAATTTCCTTATTTGGACCCCTGAGCAGCCCAAAATGGCCGCCATGACATGAAGATGTCGAAGGACTTGTATTAGTTACATTACATTGGATTTAGCAGACACGACTTACTTTAGCGACTTACAAAAGGGCTATAGAAAAGGGGGAAAGGGCTAAATGGACTTTTAACTGCTCAGCAAGTCATGACACAGGGTTTTTTGCTGGCACAAGTGCAGTAATTGTGTTTACGTTTATGCTATAGGTGTGTTATTTACTTCTGTGTTTTCTCTGTTGGAATGGCCCCCTCCTGAGAGGACAGTACCTCTGTTTCCCCCTACAGCACCATGGCTCCTCTTCTTCCCCATAGTTCCCTCCCAGAAATGAGCCCCAGTGGACGTAGTACTACCAGGGGAGCCATTAATTATCACTTAATTGGGGAGTGTGTTCAAAAACAGGTACAGGTATACATAAATAAACGTGTATATTATTGGCCTCGGGTATGGTTCTGTATATCTAAATGTGAATAGTGTGTTTGTGTGTGTGTGTGTGTGTTTGGTAGCACACTAATGCATGTGTGTATCCATTTGTGTGTATTTATTGGAATCGGGTATGATTATGTGGTACAGTATATGCTTGTGTATGTGTGTGTGTGTGTGTGTGTGTCTGTGTGCATGCGTGTCCGTGTGTGTGTATTCGTGTATGTGTGTGCGTGTGTGTGTCTGTGTGCGTGTATGCGTGTCTGTGTGCGTGTATGCGTGTATGTGTGTGTGTGTGTGTGTGTGTGTGTGTGTGTGTGTGTGTGTGTGTTTGGTAGCACACTGACTCATGTGTACTGTACCCTGGCCGGTCGTTCGTTTTTACTTCCTCTCTGGTATCACGACTCACACGGTCTGTTTACTCGCGTGGCCGTAAACAGTGTTTAGCTGTCCTCCTTTTTTAGGCGACTGCACATTTCATTTAATATGGATGACTTTCTGGCATGCCTCCCTGCCTCTCAAGATGGATCCACTCATTAAATAATTAATTTCAGCTTCCAACATATTCATGAGCGCGCCGACCACCCAGCCGCCCGCCTGCGCTGAAGTAAGTTGCGACAAAACTTGCCAACTGCCAATTAGGTCACATATCTCCTCCCTCTGACGGGCCAATCAAAATGGCCGATGTGTTTTTGTTATGAATGAGGAACATCACAATAGTAGACCTCAGGAGACGTGTGAGAGGGTGTAATCGGAGAGGATGTTTGAGCTCTATGACGTGCCAACCAACGTCCCTTAGAGTACTGTGGATTTGGGGGATGTGTGTGTGTGTGTGTGTGGTGTGGGGTGGGGTGGGTGAGATGCTGATGAACTGTGCCAGAATCAGAGCTCTGCTCCGTGGGCACATTCCTGGTCATGTTTTACGGCCTGACTGGGGATCAGTGATGAAGCGTTTTACATTCAGCGCCACACTCTTCTATTGTCTGGCATATTTGTGGCTTCTAGAAACTAGAAACAGGATGTCAAAACCTTTAATTTGTCAAACACCGTTCCGACTTGTTTTTGAACAGACTTCGTTCACACAGGCTTCAGTTGAAAAAGAATAAAAATC
>CM050214.1:15562706-15567706 GCA_027475355.1 Coilia nasus
GCGGGCCAATCAGCAAACCAAGGGAATGTTTGTGAGCAATGGCTTCGACTTTGTGTGCTTCATTTGAATTGTAGTGCGTATAGGCAGTGTTATAGCCAGGCTAACTGCATATGTCACGACCAGACGTTAGCGATTGGGTAAAGGGAGATCCAATCGTTTTAAACGTCTACACCTCCAGGAAGCAATCGTTTCTCAGAGGAGCACTGCCAGACCTTCTGTATGAAATGAAAAGCAGTACAAGAGGCTGGTTTACCAGGGTAGGATGTCTGTGTCTGGACGATATTGACCTCTGCATGAGGGTGGCACGACTGCACTGTGCCCTCGATGTCCCCTGGGCAGCAGAAAAGGGCTTTCCCCCCACACTGTTTTGGTTTTCTATTTCAGCCCTGCCCGTGAGTCATTGATGTAATTAGAGGACTAAACGAGGGCACAAACAACTAATGCAAACACAAGCGCCGAATGTAAACAAAAACACAAACACAGACGTAAACATAAACACAGCACACCCACATGCCTGCTCCCATCCCACAAACACTTTTACACACACATGCCCACACACAGAGACAGAGGCATCACACACATACACACACACACACACACAGACACAGAGGCATCACACACAGACACACGCACACACACATTACACACACAGGGATCACACAGACAAGCACTCTCTCTCTCCAACACACACACACACACTTTGGGCACGACACACACTTGGGCGCCACACACAGCCTCCCACACACATACACACAGATCACACAGAAACACATACACACACGCACGCACACACACGCGCACACACACACACTTCCCTCTCCTTGGCATTTTTTTTTGCGAGCTAATATATTCACAGCTCTCTTCCAAGGTCAGCGTTTTTGAGTGTTCTCTGTGAGGACGCATAATGACCGTACCCGGGAGGCCCCGGCGGGCAATGTCAGCCCTTAGATGCACAAAGTGAAACAGACAACTTATTTACCCCCACCCCGACTGAAGTGCCAGCCTCCATGCCTCTGTCCCTCTGTTCCCTCCTTCGTTCATTCTTTCGACCCCTCTCATCTCGCCAACACAAACAAAAGGCAAGCGCCACACGTGTTACTCATGACAAACTGATTTTTCCGTCACACAGATGTGGAAACAGAGGCAAGTCCAAGAGAGAAGGACAATGATGATATTTTCTTATACACAATCAAGACGGGGGCCCTGGCTGGATAGGACTACTTAATCTGAGATTAATCTATAATTACAGTAAGACAAACCCACCCCACCCACCCATTTTCTCTGGAACTGTCATGACAAACAGTTTTGCTGTCTGGATTTGTCATGTCGTTTGAGCTTGCTAAGCAGAGCAATGACTGTACAAATCATTCAGTGATCTCTACAGTCATTGGAACAGACATAGCAGGGTGTAAAAAGGACAGAGCTGAAGCAGTAAGAGAGAAAGAAGAGAGGGAGAGAGGGAGGGACGAAGAGAGAGAGAGAGAGAGACAGAGAGAGAGAGAGAGAGAGCAGGAGGACAAATAGAGAGAAAGTTAGGGTGGGACAAAAGAGCAAATACTGACGTAGAGAAAGAACCAGACAGGCCATGACAACATTAGAGAGAAGGAGAGTGTGTGTGTGTGTGTGTGTGTGTGTGTGTGTGTGTGTGTGTGTGTGTGTGTGTGTGAGAGAGAGAGAGAGAGAGAGAGAGAGAGAGAGAGAGAGAGAGGTAGACAGAGAAATTGAAGTAAAAAGAGAGACTGAAAGTGAGAATCAAGGAAAAGATGGATAGCACAGCCTTGCAAGCATGCAGTTGCTAAGCCTGTATCGGGAAGCGTTAGAAAAAAAATATAAAGTGCTATTATCGAAGTCATAGCCATCGTTCAGAGTAATCAAATCGCTCTTCCCTGGAGTTCTCCGGCAGGACCGTAATATGGCAGCTTGATGGATCGCCTGTTTGTCTGTAATGTTTTCTGGGAGCCCTGCAGTGAGCAAAATATATTGAGCAGTTTAATGGTCTCCATTGAGGTAGGCCAATAAGACAGCAATATTTCTCCAATCGCTCTCAATAGCATTAGCTGCGTCCATAGCACGGCTCACTGAGATATCCTTACTGTAATTAAAAAGTGGAAGCCTGTGAAAATGGCTTTTTAATGTTAGGATGCAACCATTTCATGCCATTAAAAGTGTCTGGGTCATTGTGAACGTTAAGGGAAGGGATTAAGGAGAATGGAAAAGAGGTTTCTTTACTGTGTCTCATTTCCGTCACTGCTTAATCACCTTTGCAGTATGAGGGTACGACATGATGTGGCTTAATGAGTTCGGTGTTGCATTTAACGACTAATTCTGTAGTTGGCCAGGAGGAGAGGAGAGGAGAGGACAGAAGTATAGAGGAGAGGAGAGGAGAGGAGAGGAGGGGAGAGGAGGGGAAAGGAAAGGAGAGGACAGAAGTATAGAGAAGAGGAGAGGAGAGGAGAGGAGAGGGACAGAAGTATAGAGGAGAGGAAAGGAAAGGACAGGAGAGAAAAGAAAAGGGAGAGGAGAGGAGAGGACAGATGTATAGAGGAGAGGAGAGAAAAGAAAAAGGAGAGGAGAGGACAGAAGTATAGAGGAGAGGAGAGGAGAGGAGAGGACAGAAGTATAGAGGCTATACATAGTGATGTTAAAAAGGAGAGGAGAGGACAGAAGTATAGAGGAGAGGAGAGGAGAGGAGAGGAGAGGAGAAGAGTGGAGAGGACAGACGTATAGAGGAGAGGAGAGGAGAGGAGAGGAGAGGAGAGGAGAGGAGAGGAGAGGAGAGGAGAGGAGAGGAGAGGAGAGGGAGAGGAGAGAAGTATAGAGGAGAGGAGAGAAGATGAGAGGACAGAAGTATAGAGGAGAAGAGAGGAGGGGAGGGGAGAAGTCTGGATAGTGGTGGTGACTGATGGCTCGTCTAGTTATGTAATCAAACCAAAAGTTTCCCTCTCCTCAGGTGACCGTCTCTTCCATTGCTCTCGTGCCGTCTTCAGGAAGACAACTTCTTTTCTCTCTTGCTTTCGACTTGTTCTTGTGTCAGCCTTGTCTGTGGAGCATCTGAGCTGCGTTTCTCCCCTCTTCCTGACAATCCCTTAGGCAGAAGCTGTGTCCGAGAGAAACAGCAAATCTATAGGGCTGACACCAGATCAAGTAGACATTAACTTAGGTAGCACAGAAGAATCAGGGTGGGTGAGGAAATTGATTTCAGGACTTCTTTTATTTCCTGAGCTGTCAGGAGGGGGGAGGGAGGGAGGGAGGGAGGGAGGGAGGTGAGAGAAAAAGAGCTGCCTACTTCTTACAACTTTCTGCAGCCTGGGTGCCCTGTTTTTGCCTCTCCGTTTTAGTGTGCGAAAACTAGGACAGAGGCAAAGCAGCACAGGCAGGAACTGCTATGAATGGTGGGAAGCACTCAGCAAAAACAGAAGTAAATATGCTAATGCCACAGTCTGCATGGGACCTGTACCTGTCACTTCGCCGCACACTAAAGCCTGTCACAACGGGGGAGAAATGGGCAGACTTTTGTTTGCCATTTTGCTGAATAGTTATACACTTTGTGACTTGCTTTTATTAACACAGTATTTGATATTTGAAGAGGTGAAGCTAAAATCTTTAAAAAAAGTGTTAAGACCTAACATATCTCACTAGCATCTACAGTATGTTTGTCACACATGTTCTCTGTGTGTTCACAGGCTCACATATACAGTATTCAGGAGCTCACTCTGGCTTTCTCTTCGTGGTTACTCACTTCTGTCGGACTTGAATAATACAGTCAGACTCAATAACGTCTCAGATACCTCACGGGCGCAGACCCGAAAAACAGTATATGTTGCAAAAACCTGCGCTGAAATAGAATCATATGGTTGATATATGGTACCTTTTGCCATTTTCTCCTCTCAACATCTTATTTAAAAAGCCACATTTTCTCTTTGTTGCTTTTTTTCCCTCCCCGTGCAGATCCTCCTCTGGTTTCCCCTGGATAGGGAATGCCATTATAAGTCTATTAAAGAGCTCTTTCTAATCCTCCACCTCCTCCGCCTTCACTCCATGCAGGGAGAAGGGAGTGCGCTTGATTTATGACTATCAACCTTCCCCCAGACGTGTGGTCAGACACAGACCTGGTTGCATGTGCACCATACATCTGTCTGGATTTCGGTGCCTCCGTGTGTGTGTGTGTGTGTGAGTGTGTCTAGTGTTTATTATGTGCAGGTATGGTTATGTTTCAGTGTGTGTTTCTGTGTTTTTATATCCATTGCTCAATGTATGTTTCTATGTGAGTGTGTGTGTGTGTGTGTGTGTGTTTGCGTGCATACATATCTGCGTGACTGCACGGAACATGGAATCTTCTAATGGAGGCCATGATGGATGACAGCAAGAGAAGCAGTAATCACGACACAGTCCACTGCTGTTCCCTTCACTCTCCATCCTCTCTTCCACTCTCACTCCCTTCCTCTTTCTTTCTCTCTCTCTCTCTCTCTCTCTCTCTCTCACTCTCTATCACTCTCTCCCACTCTCACTCCCTCTCCCTCACTTCCACTTTCACTCTCTCTCTCCATCCTGTCTTGCTGTCTTTCTTTCTCTTTCTCTCGCCCCCTCTCCCCCTCTCTCACTTCCACTCTCTACCTCCCTCCCTCTCTTCCTCCCTCTCTTCCTCCCTCTCTCTCTATTTCTGTGGCTGTGGTCTGTTTCCTCCGTGCTCAAGTCTGATTATTATTCTAAGACATATTTAGCTAATCAAAGCTGGCCGCCACCCACCCACCCACGCTCACATTAGTAATAGCACGGTGAGCTGCACGGTGAGCTGCAGGGCCCACACGCTACAGCAGTGACCAGCACCTCATGATGCTGTGCTGCCCAGCCCCAGGAGTGTTCACACAGCCTAGGAAGAGACAGCGGGTGACTCACAGAGAGAGAGACACAGGAGAGAGACAGAGAGAGGGAGAGAGAGAGAGAAAGAGAGTATAAAAAAATATATTAAAAAGTATAAATTCCTGCCACATTTTGAGAGA
>CM050214.1:15572706-15575206 GCA_027475355.1 Coilia nasus
TGTTTCAGGAACAGGGCTCGCTTCCTTTGAGGGTGTCTACATAAGAGTAACATGAGCATGTTATAAACATGACATAACACATACCATGCACATTAATGACACTTCATATTTATGATCGTGGTCATTAACCGTGTTTTGTGTTTTTGTCACGGTATGTGTTGATATTTTTTTGGGATGCAGACATTGCCAAAACCGAATGACACTTAATAACAACAGTCATAAAGATGAATGAAGTGTCATTAATGTTTATGAGGCTCATGTAACCCTTATGTAGCCATAGATAAAGTTTTACCCTGTTCTTTCCCTGGTGTAGCATAGCCTAGTGGGCAAACGTGCACTGGTGTGAGTGTCTAGCTGAAGGAGACAGTGTCTCTGTGTCTGTGTGTCTCTGTGTGTGTGTGTGAGTGTCTAGCTGAAGGAGACAGTGTCTCTGTGTCTGTGTGTCTCTGTGTGTGTGTGTGAGTGTCTAGCTGAAGGAGACAGTGTCTCTGTGTCTGTCTGTGTGTCTGTGTGTCTCTGTGTCTGTCTGTGTGTCTCTGCGTGTGTGTGTGAGTGGGAGACAGTGTCTCTGTGTCTGTCTGTGTGTCTGTGTGTGTGTGTGTGTGTGAGTGTCTAGCTGAAGGAGACAGTGTCTCTGTGTCTGTCTGTGTGTCTCTGTGTCTGTCTGTGTGTCTCTGTGTCTGTCTGTGTGTCTCTGCGTGTGTGTGTGTGTCTCTGCGTGTGTGTGTGTGTGTGAGTGGGAGACAGTGTCTCTGTGTCTGTCTGTGTGTGTGTGTGTGTGTGTGTGTGAGTGTCTAGCTGAAGGAGACAGTGTCTCTGTGTCTGTCTGTGTGTCTCTGTGTCTGTCTGTGTGTCTCTGTGTCTGTCTGTGTGTCTCTGCGTGTGTGTGTGTGTGTGAGTGGGAGACAGTGTCTCTGTGTCTGTCTGTGTGTCTGTGTGTGTGTGTGTGTGAGTGTCTAGCTGAAGGAGACAGTGTCTCTGTGTCTGTCTGTGTGTCTGTGTGTCTCTGTGTCTGTCTGTGTGTCTCTGCCAGTGTTGTATAAAGTACTGGAAAATCACACTCAAGTAAAAGTACAGGTACCCATTCAAAAAATGACTTTGGTAAAAGTCAAAGTCACTGACTAAAATGTTACTTGAGTTAAAGTCTTAAAGTATCAGAAATTTCTGGTACTTAAGTATGACAAGTAATGTAAAAATAAATGTACTCAAGTAATGTAATTAAAAGTAGAAGTAAAAGTTAATAACAGGCAAAGGCAGTCTGAATTTGTAATATTTTTTTATACTTTGGTTAAGTGTGAAGGGCCGGGTTTCCCAGATGCAGTTAAGAAGTTCTTAGCATTAAGAACTTAGACCCTTCTTAAGGCTCACGTAAGAAACAACCGCGTTTCCCAAAATGCTTCTTAGCATTGATGAGTTCAGTCGGACGCCACATGTTATACCAGAACTTCAGGTGGGAGCATATTACCAAAGATTAGAAGGTTCGTTAAGAAGGTTCTTAACTGGGAAACCCAACCAAGGTCATTTAGCACCTATGGTTAATCTTAAATGACAAGCAATTACACTGCTGAAAATGCACATGCATGACCAATTGCTGTCATTATAAACAAAAGTGGAGAGAAAACTGAATGTTATCTGGCATTTGAAGATGGAGACCACAGTTTTAAACCTTTTTTTCGTAAACCTTTGTTTTTTAAAATACGATTAAGTCAGTGCTGAAAATGAGGCGTACATCAACCCATCAAGAACAAAAACATAAAACACTGCTGTCTCTGTCTCCTCTTCTATCAGGACTGAGTGCGAAGCTAGCTTACTGCGTGAAGCCAACAGGTGTAGCCTATTTGTTGCCATGCGCAAGTGGCAATTGCAAACAAGACAGGCACGTCCTGACTTCATTGCAGTCAGTTTTTTTCTTTCTTTCTTTTTTTTTTTTTGGTAACGAGTAACTAAACGGCACATTGAAAATGTATCAGAGTAAAAGTATGCAATTAGGTTTGGAAATATAGTGAAGTAAAAGTAAAAGTTATCAAAATTTTAAAAACTCAAGTAAGTACAAATTCTTCCAAAATGTACTTAAGTACAGTAGTGAAGTATTATTACTTTGCTACTATACAACACTGGTCTCTGCGTGTGTGTGTGAGTGGGAGACAGTGTCTCTGTGTCTGTCTGTGTGTCTGTGTGTGTGTGTGTGTGTGTGTGAGTGGGAGACAGTGTCTCTGTGTCTGTCTGTGTGTCTCTGCGTGTGTGTGTGTGTGTGTGTGTGAGTGGGAGACAGTGTCTCTGTGTCTGTCTGTGTGTCTGTGTGTGTGTGTGTGTGTGAGTGTCTAGCTGAAGGAGACAGTGTCTCTGTGTCTGTCTGTGTGTCTGTGTGTGTGTGGAGCAGAGTAGCTCCTATCCTATAGGGTTTCACAGTGAGAGGGAGCTCCTCGGCCTGACTGTTTTGAGTGGAAATGCAGCTGTTCCACACTAATGACTACTGATGAGCTATCCAAACATTTGGAGA
>CM050214.1:15587706-15590206 GCA_027475355.1 Coilia nasus
CTTTTCTACCTCAGCGCAGAGTAGGAACATGGTTGAAATATTGCCTACAAAGGACAGCAGCTTAGCAGTGTTTACAATAAATGTGGGGGGCACCCAACCTATCTAGGTACGCACGTTTTTTTTTCTTTCCAGCGTCTGTCAGCTAAATCATGCAGGCTCTTAAAAAAGCCTTCTAAGCATTAGCTATCACAGTAGTTTATGGAATCCCACTAGACAAAACACCGCCGCTGCCACATTCATTACAGCAGTTAAAACATCAGCGCTGTTCTGTCTGTCTCATCAGACTTCTGGGTGACTGAGTGGTTCCTGCTGAGGTTTGCTGATGGACACTGATGCCCCCCCCCCTTAGCCCCCCCCCCCCCCCCCCCCCCCTGCGTGAGATTTACTGGGATCCCTCCTCTAATTATAAACAGAAGCACACGGCCCACTGCTGAAATGTAAACTTGGTCAGAGATGGAGCAGCTCAGCTAACTGCGTCCCCGCATGTCAGTTTGTATGTTCTAGTCTGAGAGAGAAGGCAAGGGGCGGCAGGGGGTATAGAAAGAGAGAGAGACAGGGGGAGAGAGAGAGGGAGAGAGAGAGAAAGAAAGACAGAGAGAGTGTGAGAGAGAGGGATGGAGAGGTTAAGAAAAAGAGAGAGATGGGGAAAGAGAGAGAGAGAGAAAGAGAAAGAGAGAGTGAGAAAGAGAGAGAGAGAGAGAGAGAGAGAGAGAGAGAGAGAGAGAGAGAGAGAGAGAGAAAGAGTGAGAGAGCACCTCTGGCATAGATGCGAGGAATGCTCTCGATACTCGCATGTGCTTGCTCTGTACAGGCAGGATCAGAAAGAGTCTGAGGGACGCCGGATGGAGGGGTGGAGGGGTTGTGGGGTTGGGGGGTATCCACATCCACTCCCCCTCCGCTCCTCTGGCAAGAGAACAGACGCCGTCTCCAAAAGCCCTGACTCCTGTGCTGCTACGACCCTAAAGCTCCCAGTCTCTGATGCTGACCACGGATCCAGAGGTTGCTACTTTCCAGCGCCTCTGGTTTAATATGTGCTTATTCCAGACCCGCCATGCCGGCCAGACTGACTGCCTGCCTGCCATACTGACACTTGAGGGGGGGTGGGTGGGGTGGTGGGGCTGAAATGGGAGATGGGAGGAATGGAAACATGGCCATCTAGCAAAGGGCTGGAGGACTTCTGTTTGCAGAGTGTCAAAAGAGGCTTTCAGAGCCAGTCAACGGCAAGAGTCTGCCCAAACTCCAAGCCAACTGTGTCAGTAGGCCCAGACCAAACAACTGGGAGGGAGGGAGATGTTTGAGGGGCACTGAGACCAGACCCACTGCTGTGAGGGAAGCAGCCATGTACTCCACTTTAAAAAAAGCCACACCAGATTCATTTCTCGGCTACATATCACCTACTCCACCCTTTCATTCTCCTCTGTTATCTCTTCATCTCTCTTTCCCATCCATCTTTGATAGCCCAGCAGAGGACCCCCTCCTGTGTGGGAAGAGCCAGATACTTAGTCTGATGTAATCTCCCATCTTTCATTAGTTCTTTCAGCGCGTTTCACTCTCTCCGCCATCTTCAATGTTTGATGAGCGCACCACCTGGGATAATTGACCGGAGCAGAGAAAACCGAGCCTTTGCAGTTTCTCTTTTCAACTTGAGACACAGAATAGATCGAACATGACAATTCTGCCCTACAAAGGCAAAAGACCTTAACTCGCCAGAGTGTGAAACTGAGAAAAATGACTTTAAAAATCTTCTGCTTGCAATTGTTTTCAGCATTACAGCAAAGACAATGTTTTTTTTTAAATAACGAAACTGACTCTTAAGATATTTTGCCACAAGATGACACTGATGTTTATTGTTCAAAAAATGACAATAACAAATTTTCACCCAAAAGTGAAGTTACTGTCTACTTTTGCCTACTGTTGCCTTTGCTTGGTAGAATATGCCCACAAAAAAAAAAAGAATATCTCTGAACAGAGATCCCAGTGTTTTTAATGCAGCTGTATTTTGCATAGAATTGGCATTAGGTTGGTTAAGTATTACTGAGGGCACCATTATCCCCGCATTAAGCAATCCACATCCGTATTGCCTTCCATAATGGTGTGCTTACATAGTGTTGTAGAGTGTATGCATCGCCTCTGTGCTAATAACACACACAGTGGTCGGAACAGAACATGCCTTTTAGCAGAAACTGCAGCAGCAATATGCTAAATCTTATACTGAGGATTATGTTTACCACAATGATGGTTCTATCTTTCTCCAGTGTGTGTGTGTGTGTGTGGTGTGTGTGTGTGTGGTGTGTGTGTGTGTTTGTGTCTGTATGCATTTTTGCCATGTTGTAAAATAACAGCACAGAAAATGTAGTCCTCCAGGAAATGGCAAGTTGCTACAATCTTGTTCTGCCTAATCCCTGTCGGCTGTGTGTGTGAGTGTGTGTGTGTGTGTGTGTGTGTGTGTGTGTGTGTGTGTGTGTGTGTGTGTGTGTGTGTGTGTGTGTGTGTGTGTGTG
>CM050214.1:15595206-15597706 GCA_027475355.1 Coilia nasus
TGGGTAACAATTTAAAGGTGTCTACATAAGAGTGACATGAGCATGTTATAAACATGACATGACACATGTCATGAAGACTGATAACACATCATTCATGTTTATGACTGTTGCCATTAATTGTCATTCATTCTTTGTAATATTAAGTTGATATTATTTGGGATGCAGACATTGCTAAAACAATATGACACTTCGAATGAAGGGTCATTAATGTTCATAACATGCATTCTGTCATGCTTACAAAGGACTCATGTCACCTGTATGTATATATCTTTAAATAAAGTGTAACTTTAAGGGTTACATGTTTAATAACATGTATTATTACAATGGTAAGTGTGAAAATGTAAATGTCTTCTATAAATATGCATATTATATAATTATGCCTGCCAATGTCTCACCCACCATAATTAACAACTCCAGTTACTGTACATACCTATTAAGATGTTTTCAATTGTGCTCCCTGGTACAATAAATAGATTTGTATCCACATACAGTAGTGTCATGCTTTTGTACTGAAACATTTTGCTGAGCCTAGTACTCTTCTGTCCAGTGGTGCGGTGAATCAAGCGCTCGCCCCACAAGAGAGCCAGTACAGAGCAGAGCCACCCGGCACAAAGGCTCTATGTCAAATGGCACAATAACACATGAAGCCCACAGACAGACATGTCTAATCTCCCCTCACGGGCTCTAAATCGAATTACACTTCTTTTGGTTTCTGTTGACACTTCAGAATGTGTGGGCTGTAGTCAGCCAGGGATAAAGAGCACACGGTGTTATAGTTTGTAATTCATTTTATATTTTAGGGTTTTTTTGCAGTCAGGTTAAAGCTGTAGTCAGAGATAATGTGCTGGAGTTGGGTATTCGGGTAGCTGAGTAGAGGAGAGTTAAGATGGAATTGCAGGTAGACTGTGTGTGAGAGAGAGACAGACTCTTTTTTCTCTCTTTTTCTCTCTGGCAGCGAGAGAGAGAGAGAGGAGTAGAGAGATGTCAGCTCAGTCATCAGGTGATTTATTACACTAATGGAGAAAGTAGGGCAATTATCCCTCCCACCCACCCACTGCACACAGGCGCGTGCACACACACACACACACACACACACACACACACACACACACACACACACACACACACACACACACACACACACACACCATCATTACTACCTCTGCAGTGTCCATACTGAAACACTTAGCCTGTCTCCATTGTCCCTTTCACATTGAAATAACACACATACACACCTGAAAGAGAGAATGAGAGAAGGGGGATGGGGGGAGGGAGAGAGAGAGAGAGCGAGAGAGAGAGAGAGAGAGAGCCTGACAAACATACTCACACAACCACATACACGAACAAACATGCACAGACACACACACACACACACAGACACACACACACACACACACACACAAACAAACACACAAACACACACACACACACACACACAAAGTGAACACTCCATTATTTAAGGTAAATGTCAGGAAAAGCCACATACTTACTGCAAACACATTACACTGTATTCTCACATTAATTACATTCTGTTAAATGCCATGCAACATATTTTTACAATAATGAAACTTAACAAAGCTACCTAAAGTTCACAGCAGCCATCAACATTTATTCACACTTTATAAATAAGTATGGGCCCTATCGGCTAGCACAGCATGGATATGTCCGCCAGGAGCTGATGAATATTTGCTGGGTCATTAATCACATATCAACCAGGTTAAAAAATAATGCTTTGCTGAAATATAAATCAGGAAAGGGCAAGCATTTGTCATTCAGCATCTGCTGCAGAAAGAGTTTGCAGGTGAGTCCTTGCTCCTTCGCGTCAGGAAATCGTTCTTACTTTTAACACAAAACATCTTGATTAGCTCATTTACCATTTCCTGAAAAATATTCACAGCCGTATTATTCATATTAAATATATTGTGTCATTAAATCTCTTTAAAATGGTAAACACACAGCATCTAAAAATCCTTCAGAAGGCAGGACAAGTAAGTAGTAAGGATTATAAGTGCAAAGTAAAAAGTACTGCGCTACAAAGCGAAAAGGTAGTAACTGCCTTTGTCAAATATTGAGTTTAGACTGGAAAATGACCGTATAACACCTCATTTGTCTTGTGACTAAATCTTTTACTTCTTCCTATTAAGAAAGTACATAAAAGCATGTGTTGGCTGGACAGTGCAACAACTTTAAAGGCATCTCAGTTTCTTTTCTTAATTATTCTTGGATGAACGGACCACACAAGCTTTTACTGGTCATAAAACTGTTTCCTGGTCATTTTTCTAAACAAGCCTGGGTTAGTGTGCAGGGCAAGGTGAGATTCTTCTGTGTGTGTGTTTCTATGTTCATATAGTTACTGCGCTTTGCGATTGTAGGGCAGACTACATGGAGTTGTGTGCACCACAGGACAGAGCCTAAGAGAGGACCTTCATTATTACTGAGCCCTAGCCCTTGTCTGTGTGTGAGGTGGACTTGTCCTCATCCTTATGAAACACACACACAC
>CM050214.1:15605206-15612706 GCA_027475355.1 Coilia nasus
CACACATCCACTTCCATTTGGCTCAAGGACATGCAGAGAGCATAGTTTTACCCCCCCCACCCCCACCCCATCGCCCATCCCACACACACCTAGACACACACACACACACACACACTACAAATACAGTATGGCAACATCTTACCAAGCAGGAAGTGGGGGGGGGTGTGGGTGGATGGGTTTGGGGGGGGTGGGGTAGGGCACGCTTGAGTGCCGACCCGCGGCTCCGACGACACGCTGTTAGTAAATGCACAATTGTCGAAAGCCTTTCAAGTTTGGCGCAAGACCGAAGCACACAAAACAGATCTTCTTGCGGTGAGGCGCTGGAGCTGTTTGCCACAGTCACTCTCATGCTGCTCACGGAAAAGCCCAAATGTGCCAAGGCTTTGCTCAATCCGATCGGGGATACTGTTGTTAGTATAATGTTCACCGGAGGAGGGAACAGCGTGAAAGACAGCGAGAGAGAGTGAGAGAGAGAAAGAGAGAGAGAGAGAGAGAAGAAAAAAGAGAGAGCGAGAGGGAAGTAAGGAGACGCATTCCACATGAATGAAATGATATCACTTCAAATTGTTCCAAACCAGTCTTAAGTCTTCTGGGTACATGTCAGATGAACTGTTTGGAGACGGCATCTTACCAAGAGAAGCATTCTCCAAACCAACTCCCCCCCCCTCCTTCCTCCCTCCCTCCCACCATCCATCCCTCCCTCCCTCCCTCCCTTCTTTTTTTCTTCTTTTCTTCTTCACCCTTTCCCTTCCCCCCTTCCATGAGCTCACTGACATGAGTGCACAGCAGTGCTTTCCTTCCCGCACCCCCCCCCCCCCCCCCTCACTTCGCCATGCTCCCTGACTTCCAGGCTTGTCCCCGGCCCCTGGCCCCCGGCCCCTGGCCCCCGCTGTGGAGGTGCTTATCCTGTCGCTGAGAGGCCCCCTATAAGGAAGCAGGTCTCGCTGTGGACTTGCCACCCACGCCAGGAGCTCGTAAAGGGGCCTGAAGTGGCCCTGACGCCGCAGAGGAAGCACTCCCAGGAGTCGGCGGGAGCCGGGGAGGAATGTGGGGCTTCTTGCTCAACGTTGTCCCAAAACAGGGGAGCAGGAGGCGGGTGGAGGTGGTGGTGGTGGTGGTGGGGCTGGTATGGGGGGGTGGATGGTTGATGTGACTCTTAGGGACGATTGGGGGTGGTGGGGGGGTTGGGAGTGGGTACTGTCTGTGAAAACGTCAGCGATGTTAAAAACAACGAAAGTCTTTTTTTTCTTTTTATGACTTTGTACTGTTCTATCTTCCACTATGGTGACTGGTTTTCTCTTTGTTCAACCACATCCTCCACTTCCTGTAAGGAAAAAAAGAAGAAAATGAAAAAAAAGAAAAGCCCTCAGGCCTGCCTCGTCGCATGGGCGTGTTTGAAACATCAATTATGGCTGACCACCATGCAGCACCATTCTGTCCTAAATGGAACAATGCTTTTGCTCTCTCTCTCTCTCCCTCTCTCTCTCTCTCTCCATCTCAGTGTCTTTCCACAAGTGCCCTTGTTCTCTCTCTCTCCCTGCCCTCCTACGTTTCCATCTCTCCCTTTCCTTTTCATTTTGTCTCACCCCATTTATTGCTTGTTGTTCTCATTCTCTCTATATTACTTCTCCTCTCTCCTCGCCTTTCTAACTATCTGTCTTCGTATTTGTCAGAATTATTCAACACGAGGACTCGGAGGAATAAGCCCATGTGAATAAACTTCAAAAGATGTATGGATTTCTTTATCAGTATGGAAAGTCTTGTTTACACGGAGAAATGATTTTTCATTTTTTGCCCCCTTCATGTGGTATTGATTAAAACCACCTGAGCATTCGCTGGCTTGAATCAACTGTGAGGAAAAATATTTATCAATCTCAGTGGCAGAGCAGCCTCCCGCCCAAAGGGAACGGGTGAATTGTTGACATCTAGCCGTGCTACCATAGCGGCTGGTAGCTCTACGTGGGCTGGAGAGAGACATTGTGTGCATGAATTGCATACTTATTGACCACCATGCAGACGCGCCCCAGAAAAACGACATAATCTTATTGGAAGCCCCCTATCACAACTTATCTCCACCCCTTAGATTTTTCTTCTCTTCACCCTTTCCCTGCTGTTTACAATCTAATTTTATTTTTTTCATTCTCTCCTCTCTTTCCCCTTTCCTCTCTCCACTCAGCGCTCTCTCTCTCTCTCTCTCTCTCTCTCTCACTCTCTCTCTGTCTGTCTCGGCACCCCAGGCTCTCGAGATTTCAGTGATTACCTACCCTCTGCCTGCTTGCATATTTTAAATGAAAGAAAACAGCCTTGTGACAGAGTCAGGGAAGAAGGGGAAATCCCCTCCAACCCACCTCAGCTTCCCCCCTCCCACCGCCATCTCCTTTAAAAAATTTGGCCTGGTGCTAATCCTACTGAAATAGCTTTCATATAGCCCCCATGCATTCCGTCCCGGGGGAATTACCGCGCCAATATCAGATGCTGGGTAATTTCTGGAGGCCAGATTTTGGATTCCTCGTGCTCCTTTTTTCATTAGAGGGATGTATGGCTGACATGCGATATCAGATTGTTTCTGATACTTCGGTGTCGGGGCGAAGGGGGGCTTACGGAAGGGCGTAAAAGGGGGGGGGCGTGGAAACGGAAGGAAGAGAGGCTGTGTAATGTGTTAGGCTCTGCGTGTGATTGAGGAGTGTTTAAAGACGTCGGGAGCTGAACAAACAGGTGAAAAGAGATGGTGCGAGGCGATAAAAAATAGAGAGAGAGGGGGAGAGGATGGGAGGGAGGGAGAGGGAGAGAGAGAAAGAAGGAGGGAGAAAGAGCAGAGACAGAGAGAGACTGAGAAAGAGAGCAAGACAGAGAGGGAAGGAGAGAGAGCAGAGAGAGACTAATAGAGAAAGGGAGAGAGAGAAAGCAGAGAGCCAGACTAAGAGAGAGAGGAAGGGAGGGAGAGAGCAGAGAGAGAGAGAGACTAAGAGAGAGAGAGAGAGAGAGAAAGAGCCTAAGAGGGAGAGTGGGAGAGAAAGCAGAGAGCAAGACTAAGAGAGAGAGAGAGAGAGGGAAGGAGGGAGAGAGAGCAGAGAGAGAGAGACTAAGAGAGAGAAAGAGGGGGGGAGGGAGAGAGCAAAGGGAAAGAGAGAGAGAAAGCGATAGAGCGAGCCCACTTACAGTCTCCCTCGGAAGAAGCAGATGGATTGTGCCGGTGTTTTGGTAATTGCTCCATTTAAAGGGGGCTGCTGGGACAGCCAAGGCTGTGTGAAGACGGAGGCCTCAACAGCTGCATCAGACACAAATGAGGCCTTTTCTGAGGGAGGGGAAAAAAAAACCTCAGCAGCTGTTTGAATGAAAAGTGAGAGATGCCTCGTTTGTGCTGAATTCCTTACAGTAGAGACTCTTATCTCAGCTATGATGATTCTTTGGCCAACAACACTCTTGACACCATACACAAAGGATGGAAGCAAGTGTAAGTGATTTATGAGGTTGTTGGAGTTGATTTCACAAGTCTGTCTGCTGTTTGAGCATGTGTGGTTTGTATGTGTATTCAGGGGTGTAGCAGTAAAATCAGAGGTGGGTAAACTATGATTGTGGTGATCATGGTGAGGTGGATGTACGGTGCAACACCAGATGTTTTAAAAAGACATGCAAAACATGTTTCAACAGTCCCACTGCATTTTATAGTCTTACTTGTATATATGGCTGTAAATTGAACCTATATTTTAACTCTACCCAGACAATTGTATCTATCTCAATTCTATTCCTATATACTGTATATAGTACATCTATGTACCTACATAATATATCTTCTATGCATCTGTTGTTGGCTGCTCCAAATGACATCTCACTATACTTTGTATAGTGACAATAAAGACTTCTGCTTCTACTTATTGGTTTCTAGGGCACATATATTACATTACATTACACTATACTTAGCAAACGCTTTTATCCAAAGCGACTTACAAAAGGAGAAAATAATAGCTAACAGGTGTGTAGAGAACATCGAAGGTACCTATGTAAAGAGATGGTTAGTAGAAATTTGTAGAAATTAGAAATATATATGACATAGTGTGATTTTGGAATGTTAAATATGTGTTTGGTACATACATTCTATTACAGGGTGAATAAACTCTATTGACAGGTGGATAAACTCTTTTTTTGAAATTTGAGAGGTGGGTAAACTCTGTTCACTTGCATTTAACCTCCACTACATCCCTGTATGTGTGTGTATGTCTGTGAGTTACAGAAGATACCATTTACACTGGCAGGGAAGTCTGTCATGGCGAAGCTGGAAGTACCATACATCTAAAGTAGCTGGCTAAATGTTAATTGGCTGTTGAGTCTTGTTCAGGCGCTGTTTTGTCTTCCTCTCAAAGTAATGAGATTCAGCTCTTTACTGGCCATCACAGTGCATCAGCTGAGCCTCACAGGATCAAACACATGCTATTATCCTGGAAGTATTCTCATCCTAGGCATTGGCACCCACACACACACACACACACACACACACACACATACACACACACAAACACACACACACACACACACACACACACACATACACACACACACACACACACACACACACACACACACACACACACACACACACACACACACACACACACACACATGTTGGAGAGGGTCCAATTTCAGAAGATCATTGCTTCATTAGCAAGCTATGAAATATTCAGCTTATTTCTGATATGATAATGAAGCCACTCTGGATCTGGGTATGGTAAGAGTTTGATTGAATAGCTTAGCACTGCCTCTGGCACACAAAAAAAAAAAAAAAAAAAAAAACTGGCCCCTGGGTGAATATTTTAAAAAGGCGGCCCCAACGCATTTAGCTTGTTTTTTCCACACATTTGTGTACCATAGTTACTCGGTGTTATGACCATGGATACTCCCTTAGCTGAAGAAACGTTTCTTTTTTTTCCCCCACTGGGCTGTCATTTAGCTTCAAGCTGTGAGGAGGGTATTGGTAGCGTCTGACTTTAACAGAAAAGTAAAAAAGAAAAAGTGTGAGCTCATGACATGGTACACAGATGTGCAGCATATCGTTTAAGTCATCACATGACGCAGTTAGCATGTTGCACATATTGGGCTCTGTGTGTGTGTGGTGTGTGTGTGTGTGTGTGTGTGTGTGTGTGTGTGTGTGTGTGTGTGTGTGTGTGTGTGTGTGTGTGTGTGTGTGTGTGTGTGTGTCACCCCCTTAATCAGCACGTGTCAGCCAGGGCTCTGCTGAGGTCTGCCCTCGCCACACTGTCAGAACCAATCACAGGGGCTTAGGCCCGACAGGCCTCAGAGCCAACACCCGCTCCAACACATACACACACACACACACACACACACACACACACACATCTGCACAGACACAGACACATGCACAAAGACACAGACAGACACACACACACAGCCACACATCTGCAGAGACACAGACACACGCACAAACACACACAAATACACACGCATACACACAGATACACATCTGCAGAGACACAGACAAACACACACAAATACACACGCATACACACAGATACACATCTGCAGAGACACACACAAACACACACAAATACACACGCATACACACAGATACACAGACATACGCACAAACACAGATACACAGACATACGCACAAACACAAACACACACACACACAAACGGACACACACACACACACACAGCCACACACACACACATAGATACACACACACTGTTAGCCCCATGTCGTCCCAGGGCACAGCAATTTCAACCCACACTAGACAAACATCTCAATCACTTCCTTTCATCTCCATTTTAATGAGCACATCACAATCAGTGACTGTAAGATGTGTCATAGCTGGTAGAATTCCCTGCAGTCTTGATCATAACTGTGCTCAGTATTTTTTTTAAATATGTATATCTATAGAGGTAATTTCCACACTGTTGAACACATGGTAAACTGTAGTAAATTACTAGAACTTCACCACAGATTAGAAGTGTAATCTTTAATCCTGTGTTACTACAGTACTATAAGAACTTTAAAAGATACCCTTCAATTACAGTTTTTGCCCATTGCTTGAATGCAATAAACATATGCTTAAACCAAAGTAACATAACGTGAAGTTGTGTTACCATGCCTTAAACACAGTGTAACCATACCTTAAACACAAACGCTGCTTTACACTTCAGTTGCACAACACAACACACTTGCTCCCTTTTGCAACACACTTGCTCCTGCACACTACACACTATTTCATACATAAGACACTTTGTCCAAAAATGAAATACCAATGTATCATTGGCAAAACACATCTATTCAAAATACAAAAAAAACAGTGTTTTATATAAAGTAGACTAGTGTGTTGGTGCTGATGTGACAGTGTTTTCATAAGATACAAGTGTGTGCAATTTTGTCATGAGAGTGACATTTTGGCGAAGAATTGTTAGGTTTTGATTGCAGAGTTTCAATTTGACATAGATGCGAATGGTTTATTTCCAAGTGTTGTGTCCTATGTGTTTGGGTGTAGAGTTTTGGCACAGTGAGCCAAATTTTGCAAAATGTGTTTAGGCAATGGGCAAAAACTGTAAACAAAACACCCTTTCAAATGTGCTCTCAGTCAAACATGGTTTTTAATTAAGTTAATTTTTAGTAATAATGCTAGCCTCTCAGAATTTTTACGTCATGTTATTTTAAACTGGATCCTTCTCCAAAATATGTGGAGTATGTATTCTGGGACTGTAAAAGAAAACATTACCTGTGTGTGTGTGTGTAAGTGTGTGTGTGTGTGTGTGTGTGTGTGTGTGTGTGTGTGTGTGTGTGTGTGTGTGTGTGAGAGAGAGAGAGAGAGAGAGAGAGACAGTGTGTGTGTGTGTGTGTGTGCGTGCGGCATGCGTGCGTGCGTGCACGGATGTGTGTGTGTGTGTGTGTGTGTGACTAACCCTGACTGGAAAATAATTCAGTTTAAAGCTTTCTCATAACCTTGGTCCACTTGTAGGTTTTTCCCCTTGTGTGTGATAGGGACAGTGTGCTTTATATCTGGTAATAAAGTCAAACAGATAAAAGCAAAAGGATGTCATTGACTCCCTGCGCCAAAGCTCCTCTTTCATTATGGTCAAGGCCGGGAATATGTCCCTTGTTTCTGTGGCAGCAGATGGCCTTTGTTTATGTAAACAAGGCAAAGCAGACAACAACACTCTAATCCCTCTCTGAAGATGTCAGAGCAATCCGGCACTGCAAAAATAGATAAATAAATAAATAAACAAACAAACAAACGATATAGAGATTTCTCATGTATGGGTGTGAGCGAAGGCCTGTTCAGAGTGGAGAGTCCTCCACCCTGTGGCCTGCCATGCTACACCCCACCCCTCTCCCAGAGCGCACATACACACACCCACACACACACACAACACACACACACATACAAGTGTGCCACACGCCGCCATCTTGGTTCGGCCGCCGACAGCTCCCTTGGATATAGTGGCCTTTGATGGATGTGCAGTGCGACTGGCTCCCGGCGGTGCCGCCTTTCA
>CM050214.1:15620206-15627706 GCA_027475355.1 Coilia nasus
GGAATCACATCGGGTCTGAGACCGACAGGGGGGGGGCAAGGGGTGGGGGGGGTGATGTAAGGGGGGGTCTGGAGGTGATGGGGGGGTTGGGGAGGTGATGGGGGGTGGGGAGGTGATTGGGGGGTTGGCGCTCCTGGGAGAAGCTGGGTCCAAAGGCGCAGGTTTGCCAAGAATGCATTAATGCATAGATGCAGGGATTTGATTACTATGCATATCCCTCAGCACACACGTCTCAGGCACACACACATGCTCCCAGACGCACGTACACCCGCACAGACACACACACACACACACACACACACACACACACACAGACACATGTATGTGCGCACATACATACACATACACACACACACACACACACACACACACACATGTATGTGCACACTTACATACACATACACTCACACACACACACGCGCGCAAGCACGCACGCACACACACAGGTGCATGTCTTGGACATTAAGGAAAGAGACCTCTCACTTCAATTCAATTTGAAAAGTGATTTCACAGACGTGATAGGGCCCAGAAAGGCACTGCCATGCTGCCCCCTCCCCTGAGAAGGACCTGCGTGGGATCAAATGAGGGAAGCAGAGCCCCATTCACACACACACACACACACACACACACACACAGACACTGGCAGAGGCCTGCTGAGTCGTGTTAATTTGCCTCACTGTTACTGTAAATACGTACTGACTTTTATGCTCCCGTACATCTATACATCTAATTTACTATGTTTTTTAAGGTATCACTAGGTGCGTTCAAGCACCCCACGCACTGCATTTTTTTTTTTTTTTTTTTTTACGCAGGCGTTGGGTGTGTTTCCACTGCCAAAACTGCCATTATATTCTGGCTGTTCCATATATGTTCCTCATACATTATTCATCCATCAATTTCTGCGCCCTGGATCCAGGTCAGCGTGAGGGATATTACCGTTGGAGTGGGGAAGCTGGTGACAGCAGTTCCACATCGGCTCTTACACACTCCATCTGCATGGGAACATGCACGCCTGAGCAAATCACATACACACTAGCACACACATTCACACAGTACACACACACACACACACACACACAGACACATGCGAACACTCACACATGCAAATACACACACACACACACACACAAATACACACACACACACAAATACACACACGCACACACACACACACAAATGTGAACACACACATACACACACACACACACACATACACATACACAGACACACACACAAACATATACTCATATATGCAAAATGGCACACACATGCAATGCAACTCACTTACTATTTCCCCATATTCTCTCTCTTCCTTCCCTTCAAGTCAAACTCAGTTCATAGTCCCCCCCACCCACCCCTACACACACACACACACACACACACACACTACATACACACACTCCTACAGTACACACACACTCGACATGTCCCACTAGAGACTACGAGCCTGGGTAACTGCAAGGTCAGCAAAGAGGTCTCGGAGAAGAAGAGGAACAAGTGACAGATTGCGTGAGAGAGACAGGGGGAGAAAAAGACACATGAGGAAGAGAGGAGATGTGCAGAGGAGGAAGAATGGAGCGAGCGTAAGGAAAACAGGAGTAATGCAAGAGAAAATGGAGCGAGTATGAGGTAATGAGGTGGCTTACTGGCACTGCTGCAAGCACACACACACACACTCACACACACACACACACATACACACACACACACACACACACACACACACACACACACGCACACACAGGTGCATGTCTTGGACATTAAGGAAAGAGACCTCTCACTTCAATTCAATTTGAAAAGTGATTTCACAGACGTGATAGGGCCCAGAAAGGCACATACACACACACACACACACACCCACAGAGACAGACAGAGACAGAGACGGAGAGAGAGAGAGAGAGAGAGAGAGAGAGAGAGAGAGAGAGAGAGAGAGAGAGAGAGAGAGAGAGAGAGAGAGAGAGAGAGAATGCATGTTTGGGTAATAGTTGCTAAAGCCAGGCAGATGGAGAATGGAGACTACAGTATACAATTCTGGGATTAAATAAATGTTACCATTCTCATCATAAACACCGTCAACCACACACACGCGCATGCAGGCACACACACACACACACACACACACACACACACACACACAGTTACAGACCAGCATGAACAACTCCAAACTATGTCACTGCACACGCATGTGAAATGTGCACATCAAACGGCAGAAGAGCATGTCAGCGTGAGTGTCCATGTGTGCGTGACTAGAGAGCCCATCTCCCTGTGAACGCAGAGAAGGCCCCTACAGCAGCGCTGGAGGTGAGCTATTCTGGTGGTGTTCTACAGTACAGCGGTCCGGTACAGATGGTTTGGTCCAGCTATATATCACAGGAGTGTAAGCATACCACACACCATAGTCTAATCTGTCTTTAAGATTTGTAAAAAATAATGTAAACTTTTGGGAAGTGTGTGAACATAAATACACAATGACTCATTTGGAGTGAACATCTACTGTGTGTGTGTGTGTGTGTGTGTGTGTGTGTGTGTGTGTGTGTGTGTGTGTGTGTGTGTGTGTATGTGTGTGTGTGTGTGTGTGTGTGTGTGTGTGTGTGTGTGTGTGTGTGTGTGTGTGAGCTAATAGACATGTTAATGAGGACCTAGAGGGAAATCGAGCCCCTTCACACTTCACAAGCATAACATAATTTCAATGTATCACATTTCTGACATTATATTGTGCATGTGTGTGTGTGTTACAGGGTTGAAAAAGACTTCAACAATCAGGAAACTGCTGAAAAAAGAACAACACTCAGTGAATTGAAGACAGCATAGAATAACTATATTATTTATAGCAGTTTAAGTTACTCTCTCTCCAAGGCTCTGGGTCTCTGGGTCTGTGTGTGTGTGTGTGTGTGTGTGTGTGTGTGTGTGTGTGTGTGTGTGTGTGTAATCATCCTACAGAAGCGAAAAAAGTGTAGTCTATGTGTCTTGGCCCCCGTGTGATGGGATTAAATGAAAACTGAGAGCAATTTTCTCACCCTCCATACCAGGCATGTCTGTATGGTCTGATTGAAATAGTATTTCAAGAGACAGGGGTGGCTGCCAAACTGTCTTTGCCTATTTATTAATGAGACATTACAGCAATATACACAGTTCAACATTAGTTAAGCATTAGCAGACACTTAGTTAATCATTATGAAATATTGTTACAACATTAGTAAGTGATTATTACATAAAGATATAATGCTTTCCTCGGCATAACATAGTGTGACAGTGATATCATTCTTACACGGGATAACTGAGCATTAGACACCATTAGATTCAAGAGGTGTATACATTTTTTGTTAAGTCAGTGGGTAGAATCGTGAGCTCTCGCCACTTTAAGCCAGAGATACGGGTCAGTTCTCTGAGGTTCTCTCCTACTGGTAAGTGGCAACAGCCAGTTTATTATTATTATATAACAGTCACCCATAAAAGGATCAATATGTGATTATTACTGTATTACTATAACTGAGCATTAGTCACCATTAGATTCAAGAGGTGTATACATTTAATGTTAAGTCAGTGGGTAGAATCGTCTTTAGAACTAGCATTGGCAGGGTCGTTTGTGTAATGGCATATGCGTTAGTGACTGCAAAGAGATAGTATTTGTGGTAAAATGGTGGTAAAGTGCAGATATTCGATAATAAGTCCTAATTAGTAAGTAAGCAGGTCATTTTGGAAGTAAATTGTGGTGGTAGTTAATTTTGTAAGTAAAACTTTGGAAGTCGTGCAAACAGGTGGTAATGAACAGTAGGTAGTAAATTTTGGAAGTAAACTGTGGTTGTAAGTGAATTGTGGAAGTACATTTTGGAAATTTGGGTAGCAGGTAGCTGAACTGTGGACACACACTAAAGGATTGATCACCTTTAGTGGGGCCGCCTCAGGGGAGGGTGTACAGTGACTAAAGGCCCGAAACACCCGTTGATCCTGAGGTACACTGCTGAGGATGTGTCCCACATAGTGTATGGATAATTGTAATGGCTGTAGTTAGGAAAGCCTGAAGTGTGGTACAATGGGTGCTCTCCCCACATGTGCAAGTGTCTTGTGTTTTTATTTATTTACTTAGTTTAATTGTTAAGGAAATGTTGGAGGAAACTGCAAAGGCTTGCCAGTGGTCCTGGATGAGATGCATGTTGTTGGCATGGTGAAAGCCATGGGGGAAAGCGATAGGTAGGTGCTGCTGAGTGGATCATGTAAACGGCCCCAGCAGCCCCAGTCACTGTAACAGTAGCCGGCTGGTTCAGGTTAACCCTTGTTGAGCATCTGTCTGTACGGCTCCAGTTGGCCATCCCCGCAGCTGCTCTGTCCTGTACAGCTCACATGAGGTTGCGTGAATAGCTGTAGTCAGCGGCCAGTTGTGCGTGTTACACCTGGGAGTAGGGACTAACAGCCTGAACTATTTACTTGATTATAGATAGTGTAGGGGTAGTTGTAATAGCTATAGTTTCTCCCTAAGGTGCTCTTCCTACATGCACAAGCACTTTGTGTTCTTTGTAAACTTAGTTCATTCTTAATTCATTATTATAATCTAGCATGAATGCATATATGTAGTCATTATGAATTATACATTAGTTTTATAATACTTTGGATATAAATTATATTCTTAATTATACAGATGTAACTTTTTGGGAAAAATAATGATATATAAATGATAAAAATGCAATGATAAAACATTTAATTGTGTAACATTTTATTATGACTTTCCTAATGCAGAAAAAAATGTATGTTTAATCAGTTTAAGTCCTTATAGTTTAGAAATCAAAATGTATGACTAAGCTTTCTTTGCCTCCTTTTACCTGAAGTGATGACTTTAGTGACAAAACAAAGGCTAATGAACATTTATATGTCATTGTGATCCTGATAAAGCAATAACAGAATGTTTTATCAAATGCCATCATCGCAGTCTATAAACATATTTGTAGACTCCTACAGTCTTTATGAGGTGTTACAAATGCCTCACACCCCTTCATAAATGTATTTAATGTTATTACACAATACCAACACTACTAAAATTAATTATTATAATGATAAAAATTACAATAATAATTAACAACCATCATCAAAGTGTGGCCGCTAGCAATTAATGTATTACACTGGCTCTAATGATTTATTGACAATGTAATAAGCAGTGAGCATAAGATATTACCAAATAGGGTTGTGGAGTTGGGCAGCTGCTTTAATGCTTCTATCATCTACCCATCGTTATGTTTTAAGTCACATTTTGATTGCACAACAGAGGACGTATTCCATCCATATTAATGTGCTCCTTTAAAGGCCCCGAGGGTGCGGAGGGATGTTAACGATCAAGGCCAAGACTAACTCGGCCCATGGCCTGCAGATGGATCTCAGACCAAACACTCTTCCTGGAATTTGATGGTTATCACAGACGAACGCAATACCCTCTATTTTTGGGGGGGGCTGTAACTAATGTGCCTAGTTGAAGTCCTTTTGGTTGTTTTGATGGCTCAAATTAGGTGTAATGCGGAATGTTTTTCCTAAATTCTTGCCAGAGATGCTTGTGTGTCTGTTTGACTTTTGCTGCACGTGTATGTTAATAAACCTGCACATTTTAAGGGAAAAGGAAGTCCTGTTTAACCTTGGTGATTTAATCCAATTTTCCAGAATTCTGGAAAGACCCAGAAGAGTAGAGGGTCAGACCAGTTCAGTCCTCAGCAGCACTCTCTCTCTTTCTCTCTCTCTCTCTCTCTCTCTCTCTCTCTCTCTCTCTCTCTCTCTCTCTCTCTACCCTCCCCCCCCCTCTCTCTCTCTTTCTGTTTCTGTAAACCTTAACCTAAATCCTAGCAAAAAATGTGCCAAGATATGCGGAAGGTTGATATTGTCATGGCAACAACAAGACAAACGGCGAGGTTTCCCTCTCCTCGTTTGTCTCCACACTTGGAAATTAGGAGGGTCAGGGAGGTTCCTACAGAGAGTCTGTTTCTTTTTCTTAACCGTGGCAAAATGTGCCAAAATATGCTGAAGACCTTCCAGCGCAACTACACAATAAAGTCATGTCTCCTTCTCCTCATTTGTCTCCCAGCCCACTGCCACTATAGAGGTCTGTGCGGAAATTAGTTGTCCAAATGTATGCAGCGCAATAAAAAGAGCAGAAAAGTAGTGCAGTTACTGACTGTCGTTTATCTTGTACGGCAGTAAAGGCCATAAGGATTACTCCATGATCTACTTCACTAACTTTCCTTTTTGTATGCATGAGGGAATTGGCATTAGTTTTGATTCATTGCAGGCAGGTGGCCTCTGAGTACACTGTGCAGGTAGATTAAAATCAGAGTGGGGAGCAGTTTCATAAGAGCAATTCTGCAAAGTGATGCCCCAAATCATTATGATTAGACTTTAAAGATAAGCAGTTACAGAACTGATTTTGTTCATAACCTAAGTAACCCTTTGTGATGATTAAACCTAAGTATGTATACTACATGTATACTACATAGTACATACATAGTAATAAACACCCTCATAAACCCTCATGTTACAGCACAAGTCTTTAAAGAGTCCTTAAAACACCTTAGGAGGCATGCTAGTAAATGAAACTAGCACTCTGGGGTTTTAGTCAGTTGTGATACATAAGGATGTAAATCACTTAAATACATTTGGTGGAAAGAACACCAAAAACATAATGGGAGACAAAAAAAATGGTTAAGAGAAAAATGCTTGTTGGTCTGGTGAGGGGCAGGGAGTGGAGTTTTGTAAAAATGACCATTATGGCCTCCATTTACATGAAACGTCTACACTACTGAACTACCACACACACCCTGGCACACAGTATTGTGTCTCCATTAGCATCGACATTCCTAACTTATCTCACCCTGTCATGAAAATAGTTGTTGGTCTCTCACTGACACACACATACACACACACACACACAGACACACACTTGAACTTCCTGGATATGTTTTCAAAGGGCTCAAAACGGTTTGGTTATGAGATAAAAACTGACCTCTAATTAGGAAGTGCAGACAGCAGTGTATGTCAGACAGGTATACAGACTAAAGCACAGTGTACATTACAAGTGGAAAACTGATAGCCAGCCATTTTAACACTAATATCACTTTTCCAAGCTGTAGCCAATGTAGGCAGAAAGAATGGGTGAGAGAACTGAAGTATGTGAGGGAGAAAAAAAGATTCAGAGAGTTGTCCTCTACTCTGGCCATAGTTAGACGTGTGTAATTGCACATTACCATCAGCTTTACCCGGTCACACATTACCACAAGTACCAGCCATTTATTTTTCTGTCCCTGTTACACCATATCTACGTCATGAGGTACAGTGTAAAAAAAAGTGTGTGACAACATGTGACATTATGTACTGACACTGTAGCTTAGGGTTAGGCTTAGGGATTTGGGTTAATGTAAAGTCTGTACAGTGTAAATAAGTTAGGTGCTGTTACATGTAGATACACTGCAACAGGGGCTATTACAATAATGTGTTACCCTAGCAGCTTATAGCATGTGTGCTAACTAA
>CM050214.1:15630206-15632706 GCA_027475355.1 Coilia nasus
CAGCTACACCCACACACCCAGAAGAACACAAAGGCATATACATAAGCATGGAATTTATTCCGCTAAATAGGTGCAGGCAATGGGTATTTAACTGGTGATTTTATTCAAATTTACCTGCAGTGATTTGCAGAGATTCAGAAAAATGCATGCATAAAAACATTCACACGTGTGTGTGTGTGTGTGTGTGTGTGTGTGTGTGTGTGTGTGTGTGTGTGTGTGTGTGTGTGTGTGTGTGTGTGTGTGTGTGTGAGTGTGTGAACCAGTGGTGTGTATGTGTGTATTCACATGTGTGTGTGTGTGTATGTGTGTGTATGTGTGTATTCGCATGTGTGTGTGTGTGTGTGTGTGTGTGTGTGTGTGTGTGTGGGAACCAGTGGTGTGGTCTGCCCTGCCCTCCATAAGGCCTTCACTGCTCTCCGGCTCTCTATGATTACTGTACTAAACTCAATCAGCTGTGAAATATCCCTCTCTCCTCGTAAAAACACCACCCGCACCATCTCACCTCAACACACACCCCCCACCTCGACCACCTTTCTCTCTCACACACACACACACACACACACACACACACACACACACACACACACACACACACACGTACACACACACACTCTTTCTCCCTCCCTCCTTTTTCCATCTCTTCTTCGTGCCTCCTTCAGTTCATCCCTCTCTCCCTAGCTGTGGATTTATGGAATAATGTGTGCTGAGGTGCTACACATCTTCCCACATTACCATCTCCCTCTTTTCATTACCAGTACAATTCTTTTCTTCTCATCAATTCTTTTTCTTCTCTTACAATTCTTTTTTTTTGGCCGCACCTCTCCACACCTCTCCGTCTTTCTTTCATTCTCTCGGCGTCCTCCGCCATTATTTATCTAGTCACCCTCTTATTGGCTGAAGATTGAAGGGGAGCTCCTGTTTCGCTAGGCTTTGGCTCTGTGGCCCTGTCAGTTTAAACAGCTCTCTCTTATTCTATGCCTTTCTTTATTTATTTATTTCTCTCTTTCTTTCTCTATCTCTCTTTTTCACACCACACATACACAGAGATACCTTCTTTTTCTCTCTCTCTCTTTCTCTCTCTCTCTTTCTCTCTCTCACACACACTAACAGATACAGACAAACACCTTCTCTCTCTCTCTGGCTCTCTCTGTCTCTCTCTATCTTTCACACACATACTGTACACACACACACATACATATACACACACATACTCTCTCTCTCCCCCTCTCTCCCTCTCTCTCTTCCCCAGGCAGACAGCAAGCTGTCTGAAATGAGTCAGCACTACAGCAGGAGCAGGCTGAAAGCCCAGAGCGAGAGCACAGGAGAGGCCCCTCTGTCAGCGCACAGGGCAGAAAGACTTCCCTCCCATTAGCGCCGGCCCGCCTGATGATAAGCTAATGATATCACTGGGGCTGTGCGCCGCGGCTAATCCCGTCATCCCTGCCACACTGTGTCAACAGGATCAACTAACTCTCTAACTCTAACTCCCCCCTTCCTCTCTCTCTCTCTCTCTTTCTCTCTTTCATTTTCTCTCTCCCTCTCTCTCACTTTGCTGATTGCAATCTGTGGTCAAACGCCGATTAGCACCAGGCTTTGTCACCGCTGCTAGCCTTGATTGCATGAAGAGCTGTAATAATAGTAAACAGAGGAGCTAAGATGGCTGTGCCAAATGCGATCACGAAGGGTTTCGTGGAACTACACAATGTAACTAATGTTTAGACATTACCAAAGGAACATCCGAGTAAACATGTTTTTTTTTAGTAGAAGAAAAACAGATCTATCTCATTGCTGCTCTTTCCTATAAAGCGAAAAAGTCCTGAGGACTTGTTCTCGTTAAATCCACATCACTGGATTTCAACATTTCTGTTTTTGTAAAACTTCTCCTATTTGAACTTCCTAGACCGCTCGCTCCCTATGCACATTGTGGGTGACATTATGCAAGTTCATTTTTGCGTTTGACCAAGCTTGTTGACCAAGGAGCCTGTACTGGTGTCACCGACTTTGAATTCCTCTCACAGTTCTCTCATTACAGAGCATTTCCTCTTTCAAATGATCTCTTAATTGGCATTTCATGAAACATTTACAGAGCTCAATGTGATGTATGTTGTTTTCATCTTCCCAACGAGCGCTTTGTTTTGAAAATGATTTCACTGCCGTTTGATTGGCAGCTTGGCGTGACACAGACAGGAAATGGGAGATTGACAGATGCCAATTCCTCTGTGTGGCTGTTGCTATAGGTTTATGAATAGATGCAACAAACAAACAAACAAATAAATAAATAAATAAACAATAGCGTATTGCAATTATTCTGGCTGTCTGATTGAAATAGATGAGGGAATTGCTGGCTGTCAGATTGCCATGCAAATAATGTGCAGTGTCACATTAGATTTTAAAATGTCCCCCTCTTCTCACGCTCTCTATTTCCCTCACACTCCTTCTTCTCACTCTCTCTCTTTCTCTCTCTTTCTCTCTCTCTCTCTCTCGCTCTCCCTCTCTTTCT
>CM050214.1:15645206-15650206 GCA_027475355.1 Coilia nasus
CGATGTGTTGATGTGAAAGTGACACAGAGAAGGAGTCACATTACCCCGATCCTTCGGTGGAGTTGGTGGGCAGTGGAGAGTAATGTGATAGCGGTCATAGCTCTTTCTAAATCTATATATCTTCGACCTCCCAAGAAGGGCCTGATTCAATCCGCGATGGAAAATAAAATAGACTTTGGTTGACTTTGGAACAATGTTTGCATGAAACGTTATCCTTTTCATCCATTTTCGACCTTTTCACCATACCCGGTCCCTATGGCAACAGTACAACAGCCTGGCAAATGTTGACAGTGAAGAAATTATGACTTGAATAAAGACCAATTCTCTAATTTAAAATTTGTGGGACAAGAGCTTAATTTATCTTCCACGTTGGCTAATAAAGAATGGGTCCAGTGCATGGTGACCCCATGCCTGACTGGAGTGGTTAACTTTCGAACAGGCAAGAATTGCATTGTACAGTGGCAGTTTACAGTGGCTCATATTTAACTTACCTATGACCCTGTACACTGCAGCAGTTCAAGGATTTGCTGGGAGCGAAAAGGGGGGAGAAAGAAAAAAGAGAAAGGAAAAGAAAGGAATAGACAGAGAAAAAGAAGGAAAGTGTGCATGTGTGTGTGTGCATGTGTGTGTGTATGTGTATGCACGTGTGTGTGCATGTGTGCGTGTGTGTGTGTGTGTTTGTGTGTGTGTATGTGCCTGTGCATGTGTGTGTGCATGTGTGCATGTGTGTATGTGTGTGTGTGCGTGTGTGCAGGTGTGTGTGTGTGCGTGTGTGTGTGTGGGTGTCTCACCTCAAGCTGAGACTTTACAGACATCATTTTCTCTCTCTCTCCGGAGAAACGGCTCTTAAATGGAGCGGACATCTGTTGAACATAAAGCAATGGGATGCCGGAGTCCACATGCCACCCAAATGAGATGTAAGCTTTAATAGCAGTCTGTCTCTCAAATGAAATGGGGAGGAAGTAAAGACCGTTCAGCCCACGATGCTCGGGGGACACATCAGAGAAGTAGATGAGAGCAACACCACTTTCTCAGTGGTTACACTGGAGGAAGTGATGTCATGGCGTCCTCATCCCGTGCCAAAAAGCTCGCCGCCAAGCAGAGGCCGGCGGTGAAGACCATGAAGACCTTTTTTGGACTGGCGGCTTAACCTCCAAGGGTATACTATCACACTGGGATACTGTGAGGGGATTGTTGGAAGGCTGAAAGGTTCTAAAGGATGTTGTGCTCCATTAAATATAATGTGGAATTATAGAACCTTCCATAAATGCATTTCGTGTATGATACAGGAAAGTATTAAAAGTAACCGTTTATTTACAGTTAAGACAGGCCTGACTCACTTTAAAAAATTGGTTTACAGCAGGGGCCTGCTCTGTACAACACAAAAACAAAACAGAGACAAAAGCAATCAAAACTTACACAGAACATTAACATAAACCTGACACAGATAACTAGATAAATAGCAATAGACATTTTATTATCTTTCTCTGATCCTATGTTTTTATTATGACTGCATATTGTGTAGTCTGTATTATTATTATTTTATTAACAATGTAATTTGTTTGATACACCCTTGTTTATATATATATATATATATATATATATATATATATATATATATATATATATATATATATATATATATATATATATATATAATTATTATTATTATTTATTTTTTTACCATGATTATTTTTATTTATTTAGGTTTTAATTTCATGTTATTGATTATTTTATTTGTGCACTTTGGTCAGCTTCTGTTGGATAAATTGTGCTATATCAATAAATTGAACCTGAACTTGAACTTGAACATTGAATAGGTTATATGCCTTTTTGAAAGCGGTGATAGAATGTGATGCTCTCATTGATGTAGAAGGCATTCTTTTCTAGAAAGTTCATAAAAACTCACACCGTTAACGGTTCACCTAAACTGTGCTCCTCCCAGACAGCCACTTGTCTGCCAAAGCCATCTGATGCGCACACTCACAAAATTCCAGAATCATCCACGGGCTTCCTGCATCCGTCATGGCGTGCCACCGCAAACTACTTCATCTTCTCCACGTCTTTGGCAGGTCAGAAAGGTCAGGACGTCAGATTCCACCATCGCCACAAATAACACGTCTGCTCGTGGTATGGGACGGGATGCATAACGCGCTACACATGCGTGCTGCATATGCGTCAGCTGTTTAGCCTTTGAGGTTCGCGTGCTGCTGTACCGTCACACTTAAGCAGCAGGGCAGTGAACGACCTTTCGTGCTGATAATTCAATGCGTAACCTAGCTGTGAGCAAATATTTCACAGGCTTTTTTTATGCCTCTTAGTTGCTGCTAAGTTTGCAATATTTATATCCCTGATGCGGTAATCGCTTGAGTGAGACTTTGGGTCTAATGAATCATCCATGGCATCTTCTTTTGCACATTTTGATTATGCTATAGAGCAAATATGCAACATTTTTTTACATGATGACTGCAGGAGTGTTATTTGAACTTTGATGTCAACATACTGTATTTACTTTCCCACAGAGTATAGGAGATTAATAATCATAATGACAACTGTTTGGAACAGTCCATAAATCACAGAGAGCAAGGAAAATTGTACCTGAAAAATTGTTCTTTAATAGTTTTAATTTTTAGAAAATGTTACTTATGGCCACGTTCTAATTAATAGACAAGGGATTCCATAAATCCCAAAGACAAAAGTTCCTGCACGCCCTTGGCTACAGATCAGCCGCCTGAATCGAGTTCCAACTCTTCAAATTAGAGAATGTTCTGGAAAAGTGTGCCGACAGCGAAACTCAGCGAAACAGAGGAGTTGGATGGGAGTAGCAGGCTGGGACTGGAAAAGAAGACGAGGTGATGAGAAGGATTAGCTTCACAGCTTCAGGTGACGCCGACCGTGATGGCTGTCAGCACATTCACACACGCTCTTTGCGTTTGTATATCTCTCTCTCTTCACGTGTTTTCACACACATTTATCCCCACACACACCACCAACCCCCACAGACGTCAGACGCTGAGGACCTTTAGACAGGAATGCTGTGTGTTTGTGGCACAAACAACACTAAGACAAGTTAGGGCTGATCCAAAAACAACCACCATAATCATCACCGTAATTAGCTGTGCTCCAAAACCAGTCTTAGCATGCACTTCATTTTCTTATTCCACTTTAGGTCACATGGAGGTTTAACTGTGGTAAAATGTATGCAATATGTCTGCACTAGGGGTGTGCAAAAATATCAATATCACATTGTACCGCGATACTTATTTTCACAATATACTGTATCGATTTCTGACTCCAAATTAAAAACATTATTTAAACTGCCTCGTGTTCTTATATTACAGCTCTGTCCTCCAGTAGTTTATTTTTTAAATCCTGATTTGGACGTTAGTGTGCCCACTGGTTCAGTTTGTGTGAGTAAATATTTTTGTTGCAATGGCAGCTACCTCCAGATGTTCACCTTTCAATACCACATTACTGAGTTACAGTATGTTGATTTAGTTCAGTTTTGATGAGATGTAAGACTGTCCAGATTGTAAACAGCAACTGATAATATAGCCCTATTTTCACTGAACTATGTACTAATATCTTGCAATATACCCAGTATCGCAATGTATCGTGACAAATGTATCGTGTAATGTATACCTTGCCAAAGCCTACCCCTAGTCTGTGCACAGGGAAACTGAATATACCTCATCCATCCAGACACCTCATACATCCTCGTCCAGCTACAACTATACAGCACAGCACTGCTGACAGGAGTGCAAAATGACATCATCCCCTGGCTGGGCTATTGATTATGGCTCATGTTGGACTCATTCGCCGACTTACTGAAAATGAGGCTGCACAGACGTGAGACTGAGGCCTTGTTTGTGACACAGCATCCTGTGACATAAATCATGTCGTCACGGTGTTGATTGGATGATTGCTTCGTCTCTTGTCAGCGCAGACACCAGTGGCTGGATTCAATGCGGTGAAAATAAAAATCAGTGAACAGTTCTATAAATGCCAGTTATTACTAATGGTTTGGTGATGGTTTGGAAAAAGTCAAATTTTGTGGTATACATGTGTTAATGTGATATCGTGCCTAGAGCATCAGTAAAAGATATCAAGTTGAAGTCCAGACAAGCTAAACCCAAGAATGAAACCTCATTTTTATCACAAGACTACAATCTGGATAAAGCCTCAAAATATTCACACTGATACCTGAAATAAAATGAAAATAGTCCTCTTATTATTATTATTATTATTATTATTATTATTATTATTATTATTATTATTATTATTCAGGAAAAAGAGAAGAAGAAGTATAATGGAGAAGGGTGGGGAGGCCTTCGCAAACACAAACACAACCCGTGCTGATTACTATCAGCCTTTAATCTTGTGGAGGAAATGCCATCAGCTCGGAGATCTGTGTCACCTCCCAGGGGCCATGTGTATGCCCCCTCCACCCCACCCACACCTAAAGGCCCCCCCGTTCGACTCGCCTCCGCTCAGCTCTAAACACTTATGGGGTAAACATCCGCCGCCCTGGCTCCATCTGCCCCGCACTTATCTACCGCCCAGGACTTCAAACACGTACAGATGCACACATACTGTACTGTACTCTGATCATAAACATGCACACATATAGAAAACATGCAGACACACATGCACCCACAGACAGAAACACACACACACACAATGCATAAAGACAGCACATACACGTGCATATACTGTAGATAACACACAATATGCTCACACAAACACACATGCACACAGATGCACCCATACACACACACACACACACACACACACACACACACACACACACACACACACACACATGTGCACACAATATGCAGACACAAACACACAGCCACAGGCACGCACACAGACACACAGGCAACACACAACACAGAACACATGCAGACACACAAACAAACACCCAGCTAAACACACACACACACACACACACACACACACAGAGAGAGGAAAGAAAACAGACACACAGATAAACACAC
>CM050214.1:15667706-15675206 GCA_027475355.1 Coilia nasus
TGGTAATTGCACATAAACGCTAGATTCTGAACCACATACTATGTCACACAATACTAACACATATGACAACAGCCATATTTAAAATGGCTTAAAGGGCAGTGTTCATTTTTGTAACAAATGCGACATTTCACGCTGTTTTCTGGTTCATTTTCTGTGTGCACACCCCTGTCTCTTTTTTTTCTCGCTTTTTTCAATGTCGTGTAATGTCATGTTACCTCTGACATTAATTCCGGCGTGTAAGTCTGTCTAACACATGCAGTGCTCTCACACGCAACTGTGATGGAGTATTTACACTGCTCAGCCATGCTGCAGCAGCAGTGTGACACTAATCTGCGTAGATGCCCTTCACGTACACAGCATGCTCTCCACAGTCCCTCCTCTCAGCTCAACATGCAACCTCCGTGTAATGTGCACATATAGCGCATATCATTCCCACACTGGCACGGCGTTATGGTGTGGGTGTAAAGGTCCAATCACACCAAGAACTAAGCCAATAATCACAACTAAAACTATAACGACACGAGCATCTGTACTGAAGAATGACATTCTAATGAGAAGATTATCACAGTAAGTGTAAACAACTAATGGAATGTGACATCACTGTAAATGATAATTGATCCAGATAGGCTGCAGTCTTTTTATTGTTCATCAAATTGCTCAGAACGCTATCTAAATTGTAATAAAGTGCTAAGTAAATAATGCACGGTTTACTTGAAGTCAACAACCTTCTTTATTGCCATTGTTTATTGCTACTGTTTATTGCTAATCACCTTTGCCATAGCTTACTGACACACACACTTCTCAGCATCCTGCATTCTGTAATGTACAGTAGCCTAATGCCCGCCTGACCTAGCCTGGTAAACCAGCCCCTCCTACTACATTTCATTTCATACAGAGGGTCTGGCTGTGCCGCACTGAAAAACGACTGCTGCCTCGAGGTGTAGACTCTGCTGAAGTTTAAAACGATTGGATCTGCCTTTACCCAGTGGCTAACGTGTGGTGTGACGCATGCAGTTAGCCTGGCTATAAGCCTGTTTATGCACTACAATTTCAAATGTAGCAGAAAGTCGACGTCATCACTCACGAACACTCCCTCTGTTCGCTGATTGGCCCGGTAAAGATTCTAAGCAAACCCAGACTACCACCGTAGGGAGAAAATATTTAAGAGGAAGTGTGTAAACAGACTTATAGCCAAGCTACACCTTACCCACAGAACCCCTTAATGGTTCTATCTGCCTGACTGCATTCACTGAACATTCACTGAACATTGATACTGTATTGTGACATAAATTACATCATTCAGCCCTGTTGTTGTCGCAATAGTTGTAGTGTGAAGTGAACCATTAAAAAAAAAAAAAAACCATTGTTATAGCTATCATTATAGTTATCAGTACTGGTCTGAACAACGCTAAAGTAGATTATTAGCATGTATTGCTATATTAAGAAAGACAGAAAAGAGATCTCAGCAGACAGGAAGACAGAAAAAGGGGAATCTATTAAACTTATCTTTTTTTCAAAAGATTTCCCTCCAGAGGGATACAAAATGCTGTATGATAACAAGATACTGCGCTGATATATTTACCAGCCTGCAGTTGAATGCACTCAGGGGTGTCGCAGGCATTCCTTCCTGAGCTGTAGAGCAACATTGGAGAGATGTGATGTTTTCATTCTGCTGAGGGCCATGTTAGCTTTCCTGTCGTTTACTGCTGTTTGTACATCATCCAATAACATTGGCTTTGGCAAGATGTACGTGTTCGTATAACAGCCTTTTCAAAAGTAACAACATCTACCATCAAGGATGAAAGGCAGATGGAGAGACACTGAGAGAAAACATTTAAGGCTGAACTCTTCTGGGCATGAGTGGAGTGGCGCCATTGTAAGAGCCTTTTGATGATCTAATAACCATCAAGCACATGTCAGAGAAGAAAGGCTCAAGCTTCTTCAAACTTTTACTGTGAGGATGTTGAAGTAGATTTACGTTAAAATGCTTGTGTATGATTTTGTGTTAGTGTGTGTGTGTGTGTCTGTGTGTGTGTGTGTGTGTGTCTGTGTGTGTGTGTGTGTGGCCGTATGTGGATGTGAAGGAGGAAGACAGAAATGGTGTATGTGTGTGTGTGCATGTGTGTGCATATGTGTGTGGATTTTAGTGCAGTGTAAATTTGCAGTACAGTCCTTGAGTTCATCCTTTCTCATTAAAATTCTGGTCACAAGGGAACACCGCACCATAAGCCAATCATACATACATTTTGTGTGTAAGCATCCAAGTGTGTGTGTGTGTGTGTTTCAGAAGACATGTCTGTGCATTTTTCACTGGAAATCCTAACCTCTCTCACGATCACATCTTGTCCTCATGAGCCAAATCCATCTGGAGGCCTTTAATCTCACCCCTGCACCTTGATGTGAGTTTTGCATGTGTGTCAGTCTGTCTGTGTCTGTGTGTGTATGTGTGTGTATGTGTGTTTGTGCATGTACGCAAATGCCTTCAAAACTTCTAATCTTAGCACTGCACCTTGATGATGTAGCCTTTAGTAAACACTCCAGTAGACCTAACCCAGTGACAGAAAACACACACACACACACACACACACACACACACACACACACACACACACACACACACACACACACACACACACACACACACACACACACACACACACACACACATCTAACCAACAACACTACTTCACCCACTCTCTCTCTCTCCCATATCTCAGTGAGAAATGACAGTCTCAGAGGTGCTAAGGGGATCTGAGCTGTCAGTCACGCTTTAAGCCGGGATACATCATGGCCGCCTTTGCCCGCGTATGACTCAGCACTTCTTGCTCTCTCCCCAAAAAACTCGGTCCTGAATCAGAGCAAAGAGCCTGGGATGTGGGGAGCCTGTGTGCCTGTGAGGACTATGCCGAGTTAAACTCCTGCACATGGCTCATCTGTATGATTGCACTGTTTGCAGAGCAGTTTCTCCTCCTAAGTTTGATTCGAAATGACAGTCCTTGTAATGCGACAGCAATCCCATGAAATGGAGGCCATAGTTCTAAAGCTTTCAAAGGGAAATTCCTGGAGGAGATTTGGAGCTGTGTGTGTCTTTGTGTGTGTGCGTGTGTGTGTGCGTGTGTGTGTGTGTGTGTGTGCCTGCATGCGCGTGTGTGTGGTTGACGGTGTTTATGATGAGAATGGTAACATTTATTTAATCCCAGAATTGTATACTGTAGTCTCCATTCTCCATCTGCCTGGCTTTAGCAACTATTACCCAAACATGCATTCTCTCTCTCTCTCTCTGTCTCTCTCTCTCTCTCTCTCTCTCTCTCTCTCTCTCTCTCTCTCTCTCTCTCTCTGTCTCTCTTTCTCTCTCTCTCCTTCACTAATGCTCCAAAATAAACACATTTTCATCATGACCCGAAAATGTCTTACATCAAGTTACACACACACACACCACACACACACATACACACACACACACACACAGACAAATGCTCCTTCCATCCCATGAACATTCCAAACACAGTATGCAGAAGCATAAATCCCACATCTCCATCATCAGAAAACATAATTTCCTCATTTGGGATGAGATGCTCGCCAATCGAAATAGAGAGAGACAGAGAGAAAGACAGACAGACAGAAAGAGAGAGAGAGAGAGAGAGAGAAAGACAAACAGACAGAGAGAAAGAGAAAGACAGACAGAAAGAGAGAGAGAGGAAGAGACATACTGAAAGAGAGAGGGAGAGAAAGAGAGAGTGTGTCAAGGTCATAACTCAGAGCATGATGATGGGTGTGGAACAGCTGGAGAGGAACTGAGAATCCTGTCAGGCTCCCTGGATCGATCCCTCTATGCGCGGGATACAGGGGGTGCAGGGGGACGGGGGGACGGGGGTACAGCGGGGACGGGCGACGGGGGGCCAGGGGGTACAGGGGGACGGGGGGTACAGGGGGACGGGGGTACAGCGGGACGGGGGTACAGCGGGACGGGGGTACAGCGGGATGGGGGTACAGGGGGGCAGGGGGTACAGGGGGACGGGGGTACAGGGGGGACGGGGGGTACAGCGGCACGGGGGTACAGCGGCACGGGCGACGGGGGCCAGGGGGGTACAGGGGGACGGGGTGTACAGGGGGCCAGGGGGTACAGGGGGACGGGGGGTACAGGGGGACGGGGGTACAGCGGCACGGGCGACGGGGGGCCAGGGGGTACAGGGGGACGGGGGTACAGGGGGCCAGGGGGTACAGGGGGACGGGGGTACAGGGGGGACGGGGGTACAGCGGCACGGGCGACGGGGGCCAGGGGGCTAGCAATCCCCGCACACGGTGCTCCAAACAAATGCTCCACATCCTCTCCTACCGAACGGGCCTAATGCAGGGAAAGACAAACACTGAACCGCTTCCAACATTCACGTCTTTAAAACAGCGAAACCTTTTTAGGGGATGAATACACACACACACACATACACTCACACAGACACACATGCACGCACGCACACACACACACACACACACAGAAAAAAAGGAGAATGCTTACACAACCTAAGAGATTCACAGACACATAACATGCATGTACAGTAGACGCACGAAAAAAATATACATGTGCATACAGGCACAAATACACACACACACACACACACACACACATATATGTCTAAACACGGACTGAGAGTGCTCACTTACCCACAGATGTCTGACGGCTCTTTTGTGTTGACAATATAGACTGCTCTGTGCTGTCCAACTCAAATATTTACGTGTGTGTGTGTGTGTGTGTGTGGTGTGTGTGGTGTGTGTGTGTGTGTGTGTGTGTTGTGTTCTTGGAACCCCTTTGGAGCTACTCAGGAACACTCTGACTTCTTGAACCACTACGGACTGAAAACACATGCTGTTTTTAAACGTGTATATAGTGGATTTATTGTAAGTGTGTCCATGGATTTCAGAGAGAGAGAGAGAGAGAGAGAGAGAGAGACAGATGAGAGAGAGAGAGAGAGAGAGAGAGAGAGGGTGTGTGTGTGTGTGTGTGTGTGTGTGTGTGTGTGTGTGTGTGTGTGTGTGAGTGTGTGTCTTTTGTAGACCCAAACCACATGTTGTCTCTGCAGTGTCTTTCGGATCGTTATTCTTTTAGGAAGTCTCAGGATGAGTTCACAGAACCCTCTGTGTGTGTGTATGATTTACTCTTCATCTTACTCAAGTCTGTGTCATAACACAATAAAATCTCCTGTCTGTAAGCTTGAAATGAATAATGTTAGTCTATGTCATCCCAGTTTTTTCAAATTTGATTATAATTGTATTAAATTTAAAACTGTATCTGGATAGTTGTGTTTCTGTCCATGTGGTCACTGTCAGAGAGGTGAAACTCACTTTTGTATTATCCATGTTTGTTTGCATACTACTGTAACACATTACGTACATGTGTTGTCTATATGCGCACGAGGACATGTGCTGATTCAATTCACTGCAGTAAATTGTATCCAGTGGCCCTTTGATAGAGCTTAGTCTAAAATTCATCCAGAAACACAGGACACACACACACACACACACAAGCAGACACATACACACACACACACACACACACATGTAAGTAGGTAGGTATAGAGAGAGAAAGAGAGAGAGAGCGAGAGAGAGAGAGAGAGAGAGAGAGAGAAACACATGGACTGAATGATAGGCGGGGTGGAAAATGACCCAAGTATTAATATTATCCTTCAAAAGATTAAAGGGATGCGTTAGCTCATTTGGGTCATGTAGGTGAAAATAGACTCATACATTTAATTGAAAAAGTCTTAGTATATGATTGCAGCTTTGATCATGGTTTTAGATCATAGCATATGCCATTGGAAAAACTGGTTTCCTTTCGGGGCAACGGCTAATTCTGGTCAAACCTGCACATAATATCGGCAGGAAACACATGGAGGACAAGTAAACTTCATAACTGTTACCACTAAAAACTTTGGGTCCACATTTTACCAAAGCAGCCAAGAAGTTATAACAACAATGGTGCTATAATCCAAAATAAACTGCATTGCACTGAAACCAAATGTGCATTAAATGAAACAAAGTAAGCGCATTGTTCAAAAAAGACAAAGCCTCAGTCTACAAACTGTAACCCCAAACCATTATTTTAAAGGATAATGTACTGTTCTTATGTAACCAAGGTCTTCCTGCACAGTCCAGACCCAGTTTTGAGCCCACGACCTCACAGCAACTCCAGTGTGGGACACAGATGCACTACCAAGTGAACTAAAAGCTGAGCTATTAGTTTAGTCAGTAGCGTATCTTTTTTAGGAGTCGGGAGGGAGGTTTACTAACGTTCTACGCTGAATTGTGCTAGCTGGCATCTGTTACACACACAGATCTAAAAGCGAAACTGCCTATCAAGTATTATGTAAACTACATATGATTTGATAACCTTGAACTGCATACTGTTACAGCATTGTGGGTCAAGAAAATTCTTTAATGTCCCTTGTATTATAAAAGAACATTTGATGTCAGTCACTGAATTGAAACAAAGGTTCCCACAAACTTATCTGTGAAAACGTGCCAAACGTTTTTGCAGCATCTTCAACCATGCGTGAGCATGATGCCAGTAGTTGGTATAGGTGATTAGGTTAGGTTAGCAATTGGTTATTATGGGCATGGGGATGTGTTTGACCTGGGCTAGTGGAATGTGGGAGGTCACTGAAGCTTGGTTTATACTCATGTTCCTTTAACCCCTAATACACAATTTAAAGACACAATGCCACTACAACTACATTGCATGCTTGGCTTGGACAAACTCGACCAAACCTAAAAGACAACTATTAGGACAGCTTTTCAGTGTATTATATTACTAATATTTTTATTAGGATTTTGTTCTATGCATTACAATAAGGCTAAAATAAAAGGCACACATTTGAGAGATACACTGATACACTGAAAATACAGACTCAATGGGCTTGGCTTTACAACAGAAACTAGCACGCAGGCATAAAAAATTTGTCTTCCAAGAGACAAATAACTGTGTCAGCAGTACAAAGACAATGTCAGCAAGGCAGAGATGTACTCTCTAACAGAGAACAAAATGGTCCAATCAATTCATGATTGCTACTTCCAGAAAAACTCAAAGGAAGACAGCCCAACTCTGATGCTTTACAAAACCACAGTAAAACGACCCTGCTTGCTGGGTTAACACAGCTGCACTATAACATTACAATATGTTTTCACCTGCCACTGTCCTGGCATTACTGAATGGCGCACACATTCACACAGATATTCCTTACTGTTTATACAAAGAAGGCAGAGACCACATGAGGTTTGGACTATTACGCAATGTAGGGCATTTAAAAATGTAATTTCAAAACTTCTGTGCTGTTGCCCTGAGGTAGGGTAAAAGCATAATGCACGCAGCCAAAGGAAGCAGAAATGATAAAGATGCTTAGGATGAATGCATTTAAAGGGCAAAGGCTGATCCCAGCACAGTTAAGTGGAGTGAGTGATTGTTTTATTCTATGAGGTTTATCAGTGTATAATTTATAACCGTTAGCGTCC
>CM050214.1:15687706-15700206 GCA_027475355.1 Coilia nasus
TATTTTAGTTTTGTGAATTCTGAGTCTGACAGGGCTGATCTCTCGTCCCATTATGATAACGTTTCATGGAAACACACTATCTCTCTCTGGCCTATTCATTTCAATCATATCAATTTTGAGTCTGACAAGGCTATTTAGGTGTTTCCGAATGGTTTTACTATTTCAGGCGTTTTGATTCTCAAGTCTAGTACTGAGGAGCAATGTGAGAATGTACTTTTTATGTTTTTAAAATGTCTGGATATTTTCACCAGCAAACATACACATAATCACTCTAGGCCGAAAGATATAGATGACTTATTTTCTGATTTGCTTGACATTGAACATGTGCACACTGATGACTGTATTTACCCTGGATACAAGGCTGTGTTGTTCTGCTGTTTGGCCTTAACTTAAGCTAGACAGAAATCTGAAAGCGATCATAATTTTGTAGGAAAGCCATAGATAAAAATCAATGGATATTATTCCAATGCACAAACACAGTAAGAGAGAGAGAGAGAGAGAGAGAGAGAGAGAGAGAGAGAGAGAGAGAGAGCATGTAATTACTGTACTCATTAATCACTTGAATATGCCACACCCCAAACCATAATCCCTATGAGGGAGACTTCTACATAACCTCTAGGTACAAATACAACTTTCTGTTGGGCAGCTCTGCAAAAAGACACACACATACACTCACATCCATATGCGTACACACACACACGCACACACACACAGACACCCACACACACACACACACACACACACACACACACTCACACACACACACACACACACACACGCACACACACACACACACACACACACACACACACACACACACACACACACACACACACAACTACTTTCTTCCTCCCTCTCTCTCTCTCTCTCTGTCTCTCCATCTCTCTCTAACACACACATACATACACACACACACAAACGGTCTCTCTCTCTCTCTCCCTCTCTCTCTCTTTCTCTCTCATGCACACACACTGCCTAAAGGGTTGAATTTCTTTAATTTGGTGTATTACGGCGCATCTAAAAGCCAGACGATTCTAATTCAGTAGATTTAAATAATTGAGAGGATTACTGGGTCAAAAAGTATAACACATGCGACTCATAAACCTTAATTAGATTATGAAATAAATGCAGGCTTTGTTTACATTAGGTTGGCATTTTTGGAAAAGTCAAAAACTTTCATTTGCATTTTAGTTCAAGTCCTTAGGCAACATACTTAAAACAATATTGTTTCGATAAGAGATTTTTTACGCTATTACTTTGGTCTCTCTGCCTCTCTGGGCACATGTGTGTGTGTGTGTGTGTGTGTGTGTGTATGTGTGGGTCTCTCTGCCTCTCTGGGCATGTGTGTGTGTGTGTGTGTGTGTGTGTGTGTGTGTGTGTGTGTGTGTGTGTGTGTGTGTGTGTGTGTGTGTGTGTGTGTGTGTGTGTGTGTGTGTATGTGTGTGTGTGTGGGTCTCTCTGCCTCTCTGGGCACGTGTGTGTGTGTGTGTGTGTGTGTGTGTGTGTGTGTGTGTGTGTGTGTGTGTGTGTGTGTGTGTGTGGGTCTCTCTGCCTCTCTGGGCACGTGTGTGTGTGTGTGTGTGTGTGTGTGTGTGTGTGTGTGTATGTGTGTGTTTGGATGCACATTTCTTCCTCTCTCTGTCCGTCTGGCAGCATGCACTGCTCCGTGTTGCTCTTGGATAGGTGATCAGAGACGGTAATTGCGCACACAGTTCAGCTGGGCGGACACATGTGCTGACAGGGCTGCACATTAATCCACATTAGAGCTGTCCAAAGCGCTTCCACCTCGACTAACGACCCCATCCTCCCTGCACACACACACACACACACACACACACACACACACACACACACACACACACACACAGCTGGGAAAGAAGATCCAGTGGAAGACCAATACACACCACTGACCTGACCAGCAACAACGATCTGCGCAAGCTGCTTCACTATGACTACATGCACCAGTGAGGTTAAAGCACACTCACCCATTAACCCACCCTCCCTCATTCCCACTACACACACACACACACACACACACACACACACACACACATCCCCACTTCCCCCACACACAGACACACACACACACACACACACACACACACACACATCCCCACTTCCCCCACACACAGACACACACACACACACACACACACACACACTTCATAAGTCAGGCACCACACATCCAGTCGGCATGGCTGCCTTGTGGGGCTAGCAGAGGTCAGAGCCCAGTCTGAGGGGGGACCGCAGGGGAAGGGGGAGGAGGAGGAGGACTGGTGGTCAATATGGTGAAGTTGTAGAGTTGTACAGTGGGCCATCAATACTCTGGCCAGTCTGAGAGAGCTGAAAACAGGGTTTGGAGGTGGGGGAGACTTGGGGTGAGGGTGCTGCGTCTACAGTATGTCGGCAGTGCTTGGAGTGCAGCTGGGGAGGGGAGGGGTAGGGAGAGGTGGGGGGGTGGGGGGCTAGGGGTAGTTGAGTGAGATGAGCAGGCCAGCGTCATTCCCCCACCCCCCCACTCACACCCCACACCCACCCGTCCCCATCCCACCTCCTGTGTGTGTGTGTGTGTGTGTCCGTGTGTGTGTCCACCCCCACCCCGCCACCCCCCCACACACACCCATCCCCATCCCACCTCCTGTGTGTGTGTGTGTCCGTGTGTGTGTGTGTGCCTGGTGTAAGTCTGTCTGTCTGTGTTTCAGTGTGTGTGTCAGTGTGTGTGCGTGCGAGTGTTTGTGTGCATGTGTGTGTGTGCGTGTGTGTGTGTGTGTTTGTGTGTGTGTCTGGTGTAAGTCTGTCTGTGTGTGTGTGTCAGTCTGTGTGTGTCAGTGTGTGTGTCCGTGTGTGTGTCCATGTGTGTGTGTGTCTGTGTCTGTGTGTGTGTGCGAGTGTTTGTGTGTGTGTGTGTGTGTGTGTGTGTGTGTGTGTGTGTGTGTGACTGTGTGTGTGTGACTGTGTGTGTGTGTGTGCGAGTGTTTGTGTGTGTGTGTGCGTGTATGTGTGTGTGTCAGTCTGTGTGTGTGAGTGTATGTGTGTGAGTGTGTGTCTTCCTGCATCATCCTCTGTATGCTCTAAAGCTGCGCTGGTACCCAATCCCCCCCTCCTACCCCCTCTTCCTACCCCCACTACCCCCCCTCCTCTCCCCCTCCTCTCCCCCTCCACCCCATCCCATCCTCCACCCCCCCCACCCCCCCCCATCCCATCCCATCCTCCACCCCCCCACCCCCCCCCCTCCCACCCCATCCTTCACCCCCCAAATGCCTCACTGCTGCTGCTGCTCTTTGGTTTCCATTTCCTCTGCTCCCATCTCCCCTGTGATGGATTCATTTCCCCTAATGTCCTCTCACACGCACGCACACACGCACACACACACACACACACACACACACACACACACACACACACACACACACACACACACACACACACACATTGGGCATGTCATTGAATACGTCACTTACACACACACACACACACACACACACACACACACACATATACGTGTGTACACACACACACAGAAAGAGAAAGACAGAGAGACTCACAACTGTCCTAAGAGATCAAGTTCTCCCTCTCACTCACTAGCTCAGACACAAGCGCACACACATACGTACACACACACACACACACACACACACACACACACATGTTTCTCACATAGCCTTTGGGCTCTTCCTCCATTAAGGGATGTCTGTCTGTTATACAAGTTGACCAAAGCATCTGTTTCTGTCTTGCGTGTGTGTGCAAGTGTCTCTTTCTTTCCCTCTATGTAGGTGTGTGTGTGTGTGTGTATGTATGTGTGTGTATATGTACCTGAGTGTCTCTGTGCGAGTGTGTGTGCGCAAAAATGCCTGTGTGTGAGTTTCTGTATCCCTCGTGCACGAGTGTGGACAGTGTGGACAGCGTGTACAGCCGAAGCAGGCCGATCGATATGAAGCCCAGATTACTGCGGCGCGTCTCACAGTAGGGATAAAGTACCTGCAGACAGCGCTTTTGCATAAAGGCGTCCGCACAAACCGGCCATAAAAGTGTAAAATGTATCCCATCATATCTTAGGGCTACAGATGGTTTATGTCAGGAGTGTGGTAGTGCATTCTCAACTACACAGCACAATAACTCCGAGCACTATATCAGAATGTCGTTACCGAAGATACTGTGGGCTTAAAAAAAGATCAGCACACTGTTTTAAAATAACACCCCATTTTTATTTGAAAAAGAGAAACATTCCAATGATGAGATCTTCATCAGCAAGATTAATAAGGGAAAGGCTGGAAAAGTTGCTGTGTGGACAAAAAAAAACCTAGGGTAGCACTTTATAAAAACTACTCCCTAATAAGCATTTATCTTGCATTTGTTAACTCTTACCTAACACTTTGTTCATCATTTGGTAACCACTACTTTTACACTATTTCTCATCAGTAAATCATTTATAAACATATCCACATGTCAGATAAAAAATATATACAAAGGACAGAGATGATAATGGACAGATAGATAGAAAGGCAGCAGGCTGAGAGATAGATAGCAGATAGCATAAAGACAGTCAGACATTCAGACATACAGACATCCGACATCCAGACAGACGTGTGTCAATATGTTTATAAATGATTTACTGATGAGAAATAGTGTAAAAGCAATGGCTACCAAATGATGAAGAACATGTTAAGTTGAGTTAACAAATACAAAATAAATGCTTATTAGGAAGTAGTTACTATAAAGTGCTGCCAACAGTGGTAGTTTTTCATGAACTCCTGAAATCTCAGTGCAATAGGTTTTTGTAAATGTCAAGTCTTAAGTCCAGTCTTATTATTATGATGTTAACATTTTAAGTCATTTTTATCTTCTCTTGCCAGTCCTAGGTGTATATGTTTCTACTTGTATTGCTACTTGTAAATAACAGTCAATGTTTAGGTGTTCTTGTTTTGTTTGTTTGTTTCCCAAAAGCTTTAATAAAATGTTTCTCACAAAAAAAAAGAAATTAATCATTTTCATGATTCATTGCACATTGTAACTGCACATAGGTCATAATCATAGGCATAATCGACATACCTGACTTTGTACCTGGCCTTGTTTTTTTTGTTTCATGGTCAACGTACTACAAAGTACCGACTTTTGTTCTCGTTTTGTTTTGTTTGGTTTGGTTCAGTTTCCCTCTTCTGCTTGTAAATGTCGTACTCTACACCGTACACTCTGTGTACAGATCCTTGTCTTGCTTTCTTTTTGAGTGCTATGTCTGACTGTTTTCCTGCTCGACCCGCTGCAGGTCTGTCTATAAGTGCTTTTCAATATCCACCGCCAGCTAGACGAGTGCAATAGGAGACCATTTCGGTTGTAAAGGTGTGGAAAGGTGAAAAGGGGTCTCTAATGCATTGTGTTCGAAAGAGTGTGTGTGTGTGTGTGTGTGTGTGTGTGTGTGTGTGTGTGTGTGAGAGTGTGTCTGTCTGTATGTGTGTGTGTGTATGTTTGAGTGTGTGTGTGTGTGTTTGTCTCAGTATGTGTGTGTAAGTGCCTGTCTGTGTGTGTGCATGCGTCTGTGTGTGTGTGTGTGTGTGTGTGTGTGTGTGTGTGTGTGTGTGTGTGTGTGTGTGTGTGTGTCTGTGTGTGTGTGTGTGTGTTTGAGTGTGTGTGTGTGTGTGTGTGTGTGTGTGTGTGTGTTTGTCTCAGTATGTGTGTGTTAGTGTGTGTGTGCACGTGTGTGTGTGTGTGTGTGTGTGTGTGTGTGTGTGTGTGTGTGTGTGTGTGTGTGTGTGTGTGTGTGTGTGTGCATCTGCGGATAGGTTCAGTCACGTCTGCTGTATCGCAGGGAGTATCGTGTTCGTGCTCCCTCTCGTCGCGTTGGGGGCCAGAACACAGGCATAGCTCCCCGCGCATATTTATAAAAGCTGTTTACACCGAGAGGTATTTTTAACTAATGAGCAGCCCGCTCGCATTCTCCCCCCGAGTGATTATTCTGCTGACCTCAAGCTGGAGCAATCAGCCAGAGGATGGAGGGGGGGGGGGCGGCGTGTCGTGTTGCGGCCGATACTGGAGCTGTGGCGTCGGCCGCTGTTTGAAGAGCAGAGCCGCTCCCCGGCCTGGAAGCCCCCAGAGCACCACAGAGCACCACAGAGTGTACATACGGATTCCTTTATGCTCCGCCAACCTGCACTGTCTCACTGCCACCCTCTGTGTGTGTGTGTGTGTGTGTGTGTGTGTGTGTGTGTGTGTGTGTGTGTGTGTGTGTGTGTGTGTGTGTGTGTGTGTGTGTGTGTGTGTGTGTGTTTGTCTGCATGAACTGTATGTGTCTGAGTGTGTGATTTTGTTTTACATTACATTGCATTACACTTAGCAGACGCTTTTATCCAAAGCGACTTATAAAAGGAAGTGTGTGTCTATGTGTATGTGTGTGTATGTCTGTATTTGGACGTGTGTGTGTCTATGTGTGAGTGTGTGTGTGTGTGTGTGTGTGTGTGTGTCTGTATGTATGCATCTGTCTGTGGAACTGTGTGTGTGTATGTATGCATCTGTCTATGCAACTGTGTGTGTGTGTATGTATGCATCTGTCTATGCAACTGTATGTATGTGTGTGTGTGTGTGTGTGTGTGTGTGTGTGTGTGTGTGTGTGTGTGTGTGTGTGTGTGTGTGTGGGTGTGTGTGTGAGCATTTCCACTTTTCAGATGTAGCCTTTATGAAATGCTGCAAGTTGGGTGCAGGGACTAATCTTTTCTTTACTCCAGAGAAGAAAAGAGAAGAAAAGAGAAGAAGAGAGAAGAAACGAGAGGAGAAGAGAAGGAAAGAGAAGAAAGGAAAAAGGAGAAGAAAGGAATAAGGGAGTGAGGAGAATAAAAACAGGTGACACAGAGGAAGAATGCCAGGGGAGGTGCAGCCAGTCTTGATCAGGCATCTCACAAACACCCTGTCACTTACTACGGAGCAGTGGCCGTGTGTGTGTGTGTGTGTGTGTGTGTGTGTGTGTGTGTGTGTGTGTGTGTGTGTGGGTGGGTGGGTGGGTGTATGTGTGTGTGTCACAGCAGCCTTGCAAGCTTTCCCTCAAGGTCAGCTTTTGGAAAATGTCAAACCCACACACAAGCGCATAGACACAGACACACAGAAACACACACACATGCTGAGAAAGCGAGTGTGTCCATGTGTGTGTGTACCCACGTCTTTCTTGTACACACATACCATATAGACACACACTTGGAGTAATTCGCACAAAAAAGTTCACATGGTCACAGAAATGCCACAGAATACACACACACCCGCTCTCATAAATGCCACAAAGAAATGCACACACACACACACACACACACACACGCGCATACACACACACACACACACACACACACACACACACAGGCATGTGTGTGTCAGCATATCCAGCCAGAGACACACAGAAACACATAATGTATGTGCATCGAAATGCCATCAAATTCACCCACATTGTTGAGGCTGGGCAGAACAAAATCCTCAGCGCCAAAATGGTGACAAAAACATGCCACTCCACTGACATTTATCGGAGAGACAGGTAACCAGGAAAGAGTTTGAGATTTGCTGCTACTGACATTTCGAAATTTGTGTTTTTCATTTTTTGGGGGGGGGACTTGAGGAGGGTTCAAAGAGAGGTCTGCTGCTTTAAGAGCCCAACTAGGTCGCCTGTTTCCGTGGCGTCAGTCGTGTCTGCGGGAGGGCTGAGCTGATTGGTGGTGATGTTTCAGGGAGCTGATCTGATTGGTGCTGATGAGGTCCATTACAGAGGGCTCCGGCGCATGAGGGCCAGGTGTCACAACGCATCGTTTCCATGCCGACGCACCACAATGGGCAGAGCACAAAGGGGCCCCCCTGCCCGATCCCAAGCTCCAAAAAAACAAAACCTTAAAAAACCAAACAAACACACACACACACACACACACACACACACACACACACACACACACACTTGACCCTTTCCCTTTAGGGTGCTTACACAACAGAGTGCAAAGTGAGGGTAGTCTTCATGTAGCGATTCTTCCGATTCATTAGCGTTGAACAGTCACATTGACATTACCTCACTGCATTCAGGGCCGCGAAACAGACACAGTATTCTTAAATAACGCACACATTGTTTCACAGCGGGCTGTATAACGAGGCACGATGCAGACATGTATCTAATTACCGGCGTCAACATGACCCAAAGCGCTCCTTCTGCCCGTTCTCCTCTACCCGTTTTTTTTTTATTCCTTGTTTTTTTATTCTTCTCTCCTTCCACACACGTCCATCTGTGGTATGTACATACATAACACACACACACACACACACACACACACACACACACACACACACAGCGCTTGGCACTACGAGCATGTACAGGTTGGCACAAGAGGTAGAAGTACCCAAGGCTGGCAGTGGAAGCAAAGGCCTGCACAAAAGGTGTGCAGGGAACGGTTTTTCTTTTTTCCCCAGCAGGAATCCATCCTCCGACTGCACTCCATTGAGACGCAGTACGCCTTATCGAGCGCACAACAGGTGCCACTTCTCAGTCATCTGGTTCCCAGCCCTGCACTTGCCAAGCCATAAATTGAGGGTAATGCACTGGCTAAAGTGAATTTAGCCTCCCCCAAGATCACAGAACAAATTGAACAAAAGAGGAGACACAATGAAGGCCTCTGAAAGCTTCTGGCACAGGCCTGACACAAATCCACTCACTCCACTCTTCTTTACTTTCTCTTTCTCTCTCTCTCTCTCTCTCTCTCTCTCTCTAACTCTCTCTCTGTCACACACACACACACACACACACACACACGCACACACTAGCTGGCAGAGACTTTGGACACTGCCCTGCCACCACAAAGCCTTTAGGTTTAAATTTTAATCTTTAAGGGAAAATGGAGTGGGTGGATTAATGCACTCGCAGAGAGAGAGAGAGAGAGAGAATGGGCCTTTTACACCTCTTCTACATATGCATTTTTACTGTCTAGTTTTTATGTTTCATGCTCTTCAAAATACAATTTAGTTGTCTATTTATCATCCTGGGGAGAACATAAAATCCGTAAAATTAGTTTACAACACCAGCTCATTAGACTGGAAAACATAAAAGTGGCAATAAATACCTCCACACACCCAAAGTGTTGGAATTATTTTCTCTGTGGCCACAGATTCAACATAATAAACTTTGAATGCAAAAACATATGCAGTAATGCAGAATATAAAAGTAGAAGCTAATGCTATTCTTCAAGAATGATTGCACCTACAGAGCTTATGGGAAACAATTACTGTCCAATAACACTTCTGGAGCAGGCTTATCAGGCTTCTCTGGTCCTCCTAGACCTATAAGTGCCGTCTTCCACACAGTTGACCACAATATACTACTAAATCGTCTCAAAACCTTGGTAGGTCTGTCAGGTCATGTACTAAAATGGCTTGAGTCATATATTATTGGAAGACAATTTTATGCCAATATCGGGAACCACGTATCCAAAGTAATCCTTTTCCGTAATCCTTTTTGTCGAGCTAAACAAAACCACTTCCCCACACTGATTCACCTCTTGCTTAGAAGCAATGAAGCAATGGATGAGTAATAACTTCTTCAAACTAAATAAAGGCAAAACTGAGCTATTACCTATTAGCCCAAAAGATAAATGAGAGGCTCTCTACTCCAGTCTGGGAAACCCAAGCAAACATGTCAGAGGAGAAGTAACAAGCCAAGGTGTGATTCTTGACTCTGACTTAAGCTTCAAGTCTCATGTCAATAAAGTACTGTAACTAAAACAGCATATTTCCATCTAAGAAACATTGCAAAAGTTTGCCCCTTTCTGACCCAACAGGACACTGAAAACCCTCTCCACACGTTTATCTCAAGTAGATTAGACTACTGCAATGCCCTATTTACAGGCCTCCCAAAAAGTCAATAAAAAAACTAAAACTACAGCTTATTCAAAACTCAGCCGCAAGACTGTTAACAAAAACAAGAAGGAGAAAGCACATTACTCCAATACTAGCTGAACTGCACTGGCTGCCCGTGTCCTACAAAACTGACTTTAAAGTGCTCTTGCTAGCATTCAAAGCTGTTAAGGATCTAGCCCTATGCTATATCACTGACACACTGTCCTTTTACATTCCTGCATGAGCCCTTAGATCCGCAGAGGCCAGCCTCCTGAGGATCGTGTCCTGTCCTGTGTTCTTCTGCCAAACAAAGTTGAAGCACTTTGAGCTACATCCTGTTGTATGAAATGTGCAATAGATGTAAAGATTATTATTTTTATTGCAATTATTATTAATCATGCGGTCGGAATTTTAGGAGTGCACAAAGTACTAAAATGCAAGCAGCCAAATAGCTCTTCTGAAGGAAAGTAACACTTCTGGAGCAGGCTTATCAGGCTTCTCTGCTCTTCTGAAGGAAAGTAATTGTTCAGTTAGTCAGACTGGATGGGGGGATTTCCTTTGTCCCAAATCCAATCAATTACACTTTGCAAAAGAAAACACCCACATACACAAATTGCAAACATATAGACACTTACATTTGGAGACTGTGTGTATGTGTGTGTGTGTGTGTGTGTGTGTGTGTGTGTGTGTGTGACAGAGAGAGAGAGAGAGAGAGAGAGAGAGAGAGAGAGAGAGAGAGAGAGAGAGAGAGAGAGAGAGAGAGAGAGAGAGAGAGAGATTGCTGCTGGGCTTAACTAATTTGACTACATTCATTTTTCACCCCGGAAGTTGAAACAATGCACAATTTATTGTTAGTGTAAACCAGAAATTGTTGGAATGGCTTGTGTATTGTATGAAATTATTAAGACCTTGAGTGCCTTCAATATGTATGTGACCATATGAGTGTGTGAGTGTCTGTGTGTGCATCCGTATGAGCGTGCATATATATGTGTGTGTATGTGTGTGTGTGTGTGTGTCTGTGTGTGTGTGTGCACATTTGTGTCTGTATTTCTGTGTGTGTGTGTGTGTGTGTGTGTGTGTGTGTGTGTGTGTGTGTGTGTGTGTGTGTGTGTGTGTGTGTGTGTGTGTGTGGGTGTGCGTGCATCTGTATTGAGCATGCATGTGTGTGTGTGTGTGTGTGTGTGTGTGTGTGTGTGTGTGTGTGTGTGTGTGTGTGTGTGTGTGTGTGTGTGTGTGTGTGTGTGTGTGTGTGTGTGTGCGCGTCTGTGTGTTGCTGTGCATGTGCGTCCTGATGTATAGATGTAAGAATGTGTTTGTGAAAGTTGAGTGTGCCTTATAGTCTGAGCTGGGAGGACCTTGGGCTTAGGTACAGTCTAAGTGCCCGGGCCTCTGGCCCTGAGGTCTTTTCATTTCAATCCTCCATTAGCCCTGATCCATACTGGGATCCATAAACCTGCCTCAGCTTTGCTACTATGACCCTTAAGGCTTCATTAGCGACTGGTTAACTAACCCTGGAGACCCATGTCTCCATTTCTCTGTCCTACCTGATACACCCACACACTCAGTCATACTCACACGCTAATAGTATGTGTGTGTGGTTCTGTCCTACCTGATACACACACACTCAGTCATACTCACACGCTAATAGCAAAGACAAACAGAGCCTCTTATCTGACAAACATATGGGTCTATTTTCGTTCAGGGATTCTGTCTCACATATAGCTATATTTTTTTAGTTTGTACATGTTGAATACACATCTGCACATAGACATGTAGACACACACACACACACACACACACACGTGCACACACACCCAAGGGAGTTCTTCTATCAGGCTGTCATAAGACTTGTGCAGATGACTTTGTGGTGTGATCTCTCAGTGTCTCCTTCCCTCTCTCCCTCTCTCCCTCCTCCTCCTCCTCCCTCTTGTCTGACTGATCCCTTGACATTATGGAGCCTTGGTGTCCATTGGGAGGTCTTAAGTGAATAAGTACACGCAGTTACACTGGTCTATTTCATTACACGCCATCTGAGCACTGACAAGCGACATCTGTGGCCTATTCAGTGACCTGTGACATCTGACGCCCTCGTCACCGGTGAGGCCTCTGCTCTCCTCTCCTCTCAGAAGGGAGACAGACAGCGGCTCACTGACTCGCATCGAAAAACCAACACAAATAATTACCTGAGCGCTGAACTAGGACTAACTGAGATAACTATCGATGTCAAAGTGGATTAGAAAAAGATTAGTTATCCACTGAAATCTTGGTGGCTTAAAAGGCCCACCTGTAAAAAAAGACAGCACAAAAGTGAATATACGTATGTGTGTGTGTGTGTGTGTGTGTGTGTGTGTGTGTGTGTGTGTGTGTGTGTGTGTGTGTGTGTGTGTGTGTGTGTGTGTGTGTGTGTGTGTGTGTGTGCATGCAAAGTAACATAATAGGATGCTGAACACCCTTAATGGCATGATAGAAGTAGAATTTCACTTGAAAATATTAAAATGATAGTTAATGTAGTGTGTTTCTGGCCGACAAAAAGGCTGTTTTCACATGTATGGTCTGATGGATAGGGCTATAGCGTGAGCGTGGAGCTCCAGCGAACCAAGCCGGACATGCCTGGCAGATGGGGCTGATCGGCCATGTTGTTACAGCACAGTAGATCCCTG
>CM050214.1:15707706-15785206 GCA_027475355.1 Coilia nasus
CCCTTGTACACCTCTTCACTGCCTGTGTCTGTCGCTCCCTCTGAAGACACTGGAGCCAATTGCTGAAACAATTTCGTCTTTACAGAAGGATGCTGTGGTGCAGCAGGTAGCTCTACCCATAAAACGAATGGGGACCCGGGTTTTTTGAGTCTGGCCTAGGTCATTTCCCAACCCTACCCCGTCTCTCTCTCTCTCTCACTCACTTCCTGTCTACTCTTCACTGTCCTGTCTGAATACAGGCACAAAAGCCGAAAAATATAATTTCATCTCGGCTTTAATCAACATAACCATTTCCACCAACATAATTTTTATCGTAATTGTAACGGCCATCAACAACAGCTTCTTCTCCTCCTCCTCTTTGGTGGACTCTGCTGGATGCATTACATGCAGACTCTGTCACAGTGCCACTTTGAAGGCCAAAGGCTTTAATCAGGGGAGGGGACTTTCATTAAAAGATGAGTGGCACACTAAACGATCCCTATAGCTACTATGGAATGGAGCACTTTTCCATCAGCACCGCCAGGATTTGTTTTACTTTTTTTTTTTCTTTTTTTTTTTTAATCAGGTCCTTTCAGATGAGCACACATGAAGTTCATGCTGAGGGCACACACTATATTCTCCCTCGAGTTTTTTTTTCCTCCCTCGTTTGCTCTGGAGAAACAAACTCATTACCTTGTATCAGCCTTTGGATTAAACTGCTGAATCTCGCCGGAACCTTCCAGAGCTACCCACCCCCACCCACCCACCCACCCCTCATGCATGAGACAATTAAATTAAATAAAGTTCTCAAAAGACAGTCTGGGAATGGATCTAAATAATGGCCGTCATTTTTTATGATGATAATTATGATAGCTTGACATCACTAATGATGAGTAGGCATTGTATTTGGTCCTCCCACATGTTCAAAGGTTATTCGGGGTGTTCAAATGTGAATAATGCTGGGCCAATGAGGGGGCCAAGAGTAATGAATAGAGTGATGAATAAATGACATGAAATAAAAGAATAAATGAAAAGAGGAATGACAGCACCAAGGGTTCAGTTGAACAGGGCTGCTCTGTAAATTGACAGAAGGAACTCGTGTCCACACATTTTTGAAATAAGATTCATTTGAGCATGATGATCATCTATACCGTACCCTGGAGAGTGGTTTTGCACAATCATGCCTGTGTTATTCTCTTAACTAAGATGGATAGCTGACATGCATAGCAGTGACTGCTGATTAACTGCTGTCTTGGTTCACACAACACATTCTGTGTAAGTGAACGATTCGTAGGATGAACTGTATGAAACAAAATGCGTCATCGTGTAGTTTTTCCAGATGACGCATTTTGTTTCAGCTGTGAAAAACAAATTGCTTGTGTCACTTCTGCTTGTCATGAAGGAAAGCATGGAAAAGTTCTTCAAAACAAAACTTCAAGTTCAATTAATCAGTGAGCATTTTTGCAGTGTTGCAGTTTTGAAATTTCAAAAAAGGAGTAGTGTTTATCTGTTGGTTGCATTGAAATTGCTCACTTCTTAAGTGCACTATAATAAACTTCTTCTCTGCATACTCTATTTGACTATACTACTACTTCTGCAGAGGATGTCAATGTTGAAGATGTGTGCTTCTTTATGAAATTAAATCTACTAACAGAAAATCACAAAAATACAATCCAATATTCTAAAGTGACGCATGAATGTAGCTGTGTAGCCTGGATATATCTGCATATGTATTATACTGTCAAAAAAGCTATATTGAAAACTTTAATAGATTTATGTGTATAAATCAACTCTGTGCTATTTGGACTTTTAAATATACTATGCAACTCTGAGTGCATTTCCTGAGTAGAGTTCTCCCGAGTGTCTCCAAGTAAATGAACACTCGTAAAAATTGACTGTTTTCCTTTCCCCTCACCCTGTGCATGTGTTTTCAACTCAACTGATCAGAGTTACTGGCGAATACGAAAGTAGTTATGTCCACCAAGGTAAGTAAAGTCAGAATTTTGTGAGTCTGAGGGTGCCGAGACAGACAGACAGACAGACAGACAGACAGACAGACAGACAGTGGGGGCGGTCAAGAAAGTCTTCATTTGTCTGTTACAATTTTTTACAATTGCTTAAGCACAATTTTACACACTGGGCTCATTTTATTAAAACACTACACACAGTTAATGCAACCATACACCCAATTTCCAGATCTATTGCAAAATGCTATTCTTCTTTCAAAACTGTACACATATTTATAAAAATGCTATTTTGGTGCCAAATTGCAAACACATGAGTCATATCTTGTATTTGTGTTTGAATGAGTTAGACACAGTGGTAAACAATGCAAAACACTTGCAACATTTGCACTTTCGTGATGGTCATGTAAAGTACACAGACAAAGTAAAATATAGTACATTCACCAAACACTACATGTAATGACACCAATTCTGCACACCAATGAAAATGTTTATTTCTCTACACAGTTATTCTTTCCATACATATTACAGTTTGAGAACAAGGTATATTACAAACAAAACATATCCTACTGATCGTCATAGTATTTTACTATGTACACATGACTTTGAAAACCAATTTGGACAACCATAAATGATAAAAAAAATCTGTAACTATATGTTGAAAGCATAAAAAAATTAGACAGCCACAGGATTTCATTCACTTCGTAGTCAATGTCTTCATCTAGGCAATGTGGGAAAAAAAAATCCTGGCATGGCAAATCCATCCTTGCATGGATGCTGCATCAGTGTGATTACAGCCTTCATCCATAGCATGAATAAAAGGTATTTGCACATTTAACTTGTAATAATGTAACTTTTTATAATGTTACACTTAGCTGACGCTCTTATCCAGAGCAACATTCATTTACAGGGTTTCAGTTACAGTCCCTGGAGCAGTGTGGGGTTAGCTGCCTTGCTCAAGGGCATTTCAGCCATGGGTAGGGTGGGATTTGAACCTGCGACTCTCAGATCCCAAGACCAACTCCCTAACCACTAGACCACAGCTGGCTCCCTAGAGCACAACTAGCCACAATCCTAAACACTTTGTTACACTTTGTTACACTTTTCTAATGACATAATCTGGGTTACATTTTTTTTCAGAGATGACATGAATACATTCATAAAACACACCACATGACTAATACTTCAATAATATATTTCAATTGCTATTGTTTTTACTTTCAATGCAAAAACAGTCAATATGCTTTCAAAGTGTTTACTTGTATGGTTGCATATTGAAAATTGAAACACAGCCATTTCTACAAAGAACTACGTTCACAGCAAACACAGTAAAGTATTGTTGGAGACAAAAAGCTACTGTAAGAATAATCTGTGTCCAATTTGGTGGCATGTCTCAACCTATGGTTTTCAAGGTAGTCAACCAGTGTCATTTGCATGTAATCAATTTAGTCCTCGTCTTCTCTGTCCATGCTCCCCTCCCATTATACCTTGCAGTGACAGTATTTATGTCTTCCCTTTGTTACCCCTCACTCTCTCTCTCATCTTCACTGTTCCTCTTTCGCTTGCTCGTGCTACAACACTGCCTTACATTGCTATTCAAGTCAGGGTAACTTCCCTATTTTACAGTGTTTAAGGCTGATTGCTGAGTTTTGCATTTTGGCCCTTAGTGTTCTCGCACCTGACGATTGTGTTTAACCAGTTGGCTGCAAAGGTGTGGTAATTTGATAGCTAGTGTTTAGAAATTGAAAGAATGTGACATTACAATGTAATCACGCGTGTAAGGCATATAAGTGTGTTTACTGTTTAGCAAATCACTGTATGAAGTGTTTTGAAAGAGGTGTGAAGCTGCAAATGTACTTAGAGTGGTGCCAACCTGAGCCGATGTTTTCTTACTTGAGTTTTAGGTTTCATTAATTGTGGGAAACTTTGCATTTTAGTGTTTAAGCAAACTTAAAAAACTGTAATGACTCATTTAAGCATCTACCGAATTATGAAGATGATTAAGATTTTTTCCCAGTCTCATTGAATTACATTATGAATATGAGTTATGGTGTAGAATCTACTCAATGTAGATTACTCAATAAGTAACAAGTATACTTTTGCAACGTTTTTTTTTTTTTTTTGGGGGGGGGGGGGGGGTATCTTATTTGATTAAATAAATCAAATAAGATACCACTGTAGTCTGCCCTGATGTAATATCCTCCCCACAAAACAGATACTCCTCTTAAATGACACAAAAGATACTAAGGTAAATCTTTGCAGTCATGGCACAAAGACATGCTTCTGTGTACAATGTAAAGTAGCCCAGACAGTCATGAGCCTTGTTTGTTTCTGAATATACTGAGTCTTACTTGTATAATAAGGACCCTTGCCAAACATGAGTTCTGCTGAGTCACGATACTTGAGTGTGCTTCTTCGTTTGAATTCATGAGCATCTCTCCCAAAAGGCCCCCAGCTAAACTGTCGTAAACATCAGAACTAAACATTTCAGACCCTCTCCTTGCCATTTCTTTCCACATTTGTTGATTATAAAATACCCTCCAGCAAGAGAAGACAGCTGCAAACCCTGGCTCTAAGTCTGCTTAAGACCTGAAGAATATACACGTGTGTGTATATGTATTTTTCGATTATTTGTTTGTTCATAGGTTGAGTATAATCAGCAGCGATTTGTTTTGCATAAAAGGAAAGCCCTGTGGTGCATGTCTGAAGGCTATTAATGACTACATGGATATACTAGCAGTTAAAAGAGGTTTGTACTAAATAGCTACAGAATGTGTGCCCATTTGTCTGATGCAGAAATAGCAGATTGGGCTGTTTTAAGCCATGGCACAGTGCTCATTAATTATCAAAATGTTACTGGATATTTCCTGGCCACAAAGAGGGCATTGGTTGAAAGTTGACCCATATGGGCTGTGATGACAGGATGCAGAATGCCTTTGGAAAAAAACAGAACAGAGTCCTGCCGAACGTCCGAATGTTGACAGGAATATTTACTCAAAAAGAATTACTTCTAACTTGTATAACACTGACAAAACAAAGATTTGAAGTCTCTTGCAAAATGTGAAGTGTTCTAGTGTGAAACGTTTTCAGATAATTTTGCAAAGCCCTGGTTTACTCCAAAGAACTATAATGGCAGTGACAACCTGTTTACAAACCACAGTAGTGGCATTGACAGTCTGTTTATGGAATAGACTGTGAGTTGAATCCATTTCAACAGTTTGTTGACCTTGACATTCATCACCTTCAGCACCACAACTACATCAAACATGTATTCGCAAGCCCCAACTCGCAGAGGAAGGAGTGTAGCTGAGCAGAGACCCAGCAGAAATGTACGTAGCCAAGGACTGATGTCCTCAAGCAACAAGGATGTACCTGCATGTACTCAACCAAAAAACTCAAAATGGCGGAAGCCCATGTGTGGAAAGGCACGTCTCCCACAGGCTTGGAATGCAGCCCAGGTAAGTTGGTCCTGTCGGTTTCAGTTTGTACACCAGAATGCAATAACACAAGAGATAAAACTTACTGCGTTTGTTACAGACTGCCTGACATTTCACTCTGTATATCTGTGAAAGGACTGAAAGAAAGTCTGCAAGTGAGTGAATCAGCAATTGAACTTTTATTTCAGATAAAGTCGTCTGTCCCAGACTTCAAAACAGTGGCCAGGAAAAAGTTCCCCTTTGACTTTCAGTGAACCATGGTGAGTTGTTGATGTGTGAACAACCAAATCTACTCAAGTGCACTCCACAACAGTTAATGCAGGAAGGAAATTAGACTGTTCCCTCATTTACATTCTGCCAAGTAATTAATTCACACTGGTGCCTCTGCAACAAATGACAAACTACCTTAATAACTCTAGTTATTATGCAAGGTCTCGTTTGTCCTCAAAGGTAATAAGTGTTCAATGAGCTTCTCAGCACAGTCATCACTGTAGGTTAGGGCAACTGTTTGTGTGTGTGTGTGTGTGTGTGTGTGTGTGTGTGTGTGTGTGTGTGTGTGTGTGTGTGTGTGTGTGTGTGTGTGTGTGTGTGTGTGTGTGTGTGTGTGTGTGTGCGTGTGTGTGTGTTTTGGGGAGGATGTAGAGGGTTGGAGGGAGAGATGATGACATCCTCCTGAAGCCATTGCCAACACAGCGGGAGAGAGCATTGTGAGATCTACCTGTGGTCCTGTGGTCCTGTGGTCCTGTGGTCTACTTCTCCGACGGGGAGGACATGTTATATTTATGCTGCAGCTTACCCAGCACCTGTAATAAAGACTATTAATATTTATGAACACAGCTGGATACCCAGGCCTCCATCCCACCTCACAGGCCTATTTGTTGGGGGAGCAGTTTGTATTGGTCTGTGTGTGTGTGTGTATATATGTGTGTGTGTGTGCGTGCGTGTGTGTGTGTGTGTGTGTGTGTGTGTGTGTGACAGAGAAAGTGTGCATATGGTGTGTGTGTGTGCGTGTGTTGTCCCAAACTTAATCAAGTCAACATGTTGGGTTGAATACATTAAAGCTAACCTTGAAACAGGAAAACAAACAGCAGAACAAGACACACAATCGATGCATATTCTCTCACATGCAGGTAAACAAACAAAGTTTCAATACAAAACATATAGGACAGGACCAACGTGGCAGAGAGATTAAAAAAGGCATCACTCATCAGCTCAAGCACACTGTTTAATGCTCAGCTGTGGAGGAGTAACTCGGGTAGTGCTGTTGGATGTAGATAATCCCATTAATTAAACATTCTCCAAAACGGGTTAACCCCAGACACACGTGGAGATCGCCCCGCTCACCACAGTGTTTGGCATGAAGTGCATTAATAAATTACTTTTTCCCGGCAAGCATGATGCTAATGTGACTGCATCCCATTTGGGAGGTGAGGCGAGGGTGTGTGCGCTGACAAAATGTTTTTCTTTTTTTTTTTTGTCCTCATCTGAACAAAAGACTCCTATGTTGAAGCTGAGGCATTACCCAAAAGGGCACACGCATAAACAGTATCAGCAAGGAAGCTACCTCATGTCTACAAACACAAATATAAACACTTAACAGCACAACAAGGCAAAACAAAAGAGTCAGACAGTGGAGAAAATTGAAAAGTGTCTCAGTGTGTGTGAGAGAATGAGAATGAAAATGAGAGAGAGAGAGAGAGAGACAGACAAACAGACAGACAGTGTGTGAGAGAGAAAGAAACATCGACAGAGGAAGGGAGGGAGAGAGCGAGGGAGAGACAAAGAGACAGATGGAGAGAGACAGAGAGAATGAGGGAGTGAGAGAATGCAGACTGAATGAAAGGACTGAGACGAGCGAATGTGAATGTGAATGGAAATGCCATTTGTTCTCAGAGGACCAAGTCGGCAACTGTGTACGAGATGAAGAGATCAGGAGAGCGTTCATTCTGTGTGCTTTGACAAAGCAGACTACCTCACCATTTGTACCTGTTTGTTGACCTGACAAAAGCATAGTTATATAATAAGCTGTCGTGAAATGAAAGAGGGCGAGGTACGCACCTGCGATAACGTGGGTTTTGTGGGTAAGCCTTTCTGGTGGCTTTTGAGCTAAAGGAGGCCATGCTAACTGTGTAGGTCGGCTGTCAGTGGTTCCATGAGTCGTCACACAGCGTCACCACTGATAAGGACAGACAGGCAGTCCCAAGGGAGCCAGAGACATTTACAGGTAAGTCAAAGTGTCTGAAATGACAAGGAGTGACTCTTCACTCTGCATCACCTGAAATGTCAGACACACTGATCAATAGACACACATTTAGAGACGGTGGTATGATAGTGACGACCTCTCAGGTGGCACCACATTATCTCCATGGACCTACAGTAAGTAAAGCCAAACATCCCTCTTTGTTAACAAGTTCACACACAGGGAATGTACCTGCTTTTACCATATTTTCACTTAAACTCTATATACTTCATTTCATACTTTACTTTTAATAGTTAGGCTACACATTTAGAAATGAGGGAATAATGATAAGTATGGTTGATGTATTAGAGGTGGGGGCAGGGCATTTTATTTGTTTAGTTTTAACAAAATCTGATGTGGAATATTTCTTATATATTCTGTACATCTCACCTAACAGCATGGCCAATATGCCAATATCCCTCTGTCAACAAGTGTAAACATTCACACACAAGGAATGTACCTGCTTTTACAATATTTTCACTTCAACTCTGTATGCTCAATTTCATATTTCAGTTGTTCCATTGTTTTACTTTTAATGGTTAGGCTACACATTTCAAAAGTGAGGGAATGATGATAAACATGGTTGATGGTGGATGTGTATTAAAGGTGGAAGTAGGGCATTTGATTTTATTTTTTTAGTTTGTACAAAATGTCACATGGAATATTTCCACGTGGGACCACCTGTACAAAATCCCATGAAGTACAAAGGGCTGGTTTACCAGGCTTAGCAGCAGGGGGTGGTATCGACAGGCTTAGCAGCAGGGGCACAGTATCGACTTCTCAGCAGGTGCAAGTGTTAATTTCGCTTAGGGATGCACCTTTTGGGAACTGCACTGGGAATTGAATTCAGCCTATTCCTACATGTACAGGCAGCCTTCCAGTGAGTAAGTGTTCCATCCTCATTAGCAAAACTTAAGAGAGAAGCTTTCCTGATGACGAGACACTGCTGTGGGCTCTCTAATGCCCCCTCCACTAAAACACTCTCTGAGAGGTGCAAAGGCCATCTAGACACATTTGCATTAATGTGCTGCGGTGTGTGTGTTTGTATGTACGAGTGTTAGGGTTGGGGGGGATGTGTCAGCAATGAGTGCAGATTACAGTGCAACTAATGAGTCACTTAACACCAATCATAGTCAGCAGTAACAGGTTTTCTCATGCATATTACATGATGCATTCTACACAAGGTTGGCAGAGAGCGTATGGTCGCGTTTGACTGACAACTGTCAGAAGCTTTCCCACTCTCACATTCTAGGAGATTTACACCTGCCTCCATCTGTCTGCAACATCACCTGTTCCAGCAAATCATCATCCAAGCTTTAAATATTACTCTTCAATTATGTATCCCAATGGGCAAACTGTACTTATTATTTCCAGTTCCTTTCTTTTTAATTGTACGGTTATGAACGCTAAGGCAACTGGACTGCTATTTGTAGCTTCAAATGTTAAGTTTCTATCAAGCTACAAAAAGCAGTCCAGTTGTCAACAACTTACCACTCACCAACCTGGATGAATAACGACCTGGATGAATAAGAACCTTCACAAGCATAGTTTTACTCCGATGAGTATATGAGACAGTTACTCCTTTCAGCTTTGAATGGTAATGTTTATAAGGAACTAACAGGACTTAAAATGAAGAAGAGAAGTTCATTAAGAGTAGAGCTGCTTGACAAAACTCTTTGACTTTCAAACATATGTTGTACATATAACACAGACCAGGACTACACTTGACTGAAGGACTTTTAATAAACAAAAAAGCATGGAACAGTCCATTCTTCAGAATCATTGCAAAAAATATATACATTCTATCAAACACCAAGCTACATCATTTTCAGTGATAGAAATCATATTGTATACATGTTTATGGAAAAGTACATGGCAAAACAAGAACACTGTATAAACTGTTGCTGACTCTCTCATTTTCCATTATGGTGCTCAGGCACACAGTTTAACCTGACAGCCCTTGTCTTTTTCAGACAGGGAAAGAAAAACATATGCACGGACACACACACACACATACACACACAAACACATACATGACCACACACAATCTACTTAAACTGATTATCAATGAGAGTGCCCTTCATTTTTGCCTTCTTTGCTTCCAGCTCGGCCTGTGGGGAGAAAAAATGAATAAAACGACGTCACTGCACACAAACAGAACTCAAGGACTTCCACAGACTCTTACAAACAGCTGTGCGGAGAAGGAAAGGTTGGGGGCAGGAGGGTGGGTGGCTAGCCTGGGGGCACAATAAAGTGATTAGGAGAGAGACTAACAGTGGGTCTCCCCAGCACCCCCACCATCCATCCCAGCACAAGTCCAGACACGTGACCAAAAGGGGACACACAGTACATCGATATCCTCTCAGCCTCCGCTGCATTTGTTTTTGATGAAGCTGCAAAAAAAACACCAGCGTCTGATGACCAAACTGTGAGGTGTAGGGATGGAAGAAAAACAAAGCAAAACTGCCATCTGTAACTTCGACACACCGTGCCTCCCATCTCTAAACCACATTTTGTTCATCACTTAATCACCTGTGGAAGGCTTGTGTCTCTATGTTAATAACAACTGGTGCAGCACTGTGTTAATCAAGGAGACAAAATCTAACCCTGATATTGTGCTGTTATCTTTGCCTCCCATCCCTTTTATTTACCAAGGCAATTTCCAGCTATTTGTAACCCTCGTACACATTCACCTGAAGGCTAACGCAGGGTTAGCGAACCGGGCTATGGTCAAGGCGCTGCAGCAGCTACAAGGGATTTCTCCTGATGCGCCGACCCTCGTTACGGCCGGTTTTAACCACTGCAGACCAGGGGAGTCTGCACTACTAAATACAGAGAGCTACAAAAAAACAAGTTCAGAAGGAAACTTGAGCTTGCCAAGCTTAGCTAAAAAGACAGAGTAGAGAAACTGCTTTGCGCCCATCACTACCGCCCTGCAAAGGAGGGGGAGAAATCCATGATGGGTATGCAATGAAGGACAGGTTCAATATCCTCAGGCAATAAGTCTGACTACGAACTCTAAAATGAACTAAATATTTTGCTGTAGAGCAGTCCCAATTTACGGCCCTGCAATAACAGGGCAAAATCCCCTTCAGGTTGAAGAGGGCAGGCTCTGGAGACTTTTTCCCAGGATGTGAGGGAGAGGAAATCTCCAGGTCCTGATGGTATTGGTGGCCACATATTCAAGAACTGCGCAGAGCAGTTGTCTGATTTTCTGATAGTTATATCTTTAGGTGCTCCCTCCACCTTAATAAGGCCCCTCAGTTGTAGAAAGACTCCATGATTAAGCCCGTCCCCAAAAACAGAGCTCCTTCACAGCTGGATGACTATAGACCTGTAGCCCTTACATCTCTTGTTATGAAGTCCTTTGAGAAGATAGTTAAGAATGCACTGTTAACCACTGTTAAAACCAGCGCCCAAGAGGCCCCCGCAGAGGTGTGGATAATGCCGTGTGCACTTTACTTCACACCCAGAGGCAGCTAATATCTTTGCACGTCTTGTCTTTATTGATTTTTCCTCTGCTTTGAAGTGTATCCGGACACACATTTTAGCTGATCGGTTAAAAATCACACATGACATCGATTCTGGCCTCATATGTTGGCTGATGGATTTTTTTAACCGCCAGATCCCAACGTGTCAGGATCAATGATGCTTTACGTGATGCTCTGCTCTCCTTCAACAGCAGTGTTCTTTCCCCACTTTTATTTCGTTTATTTATTTATTTTCTTTTATATCTTGTACACTAATGTGTGTCAAAGCCAGCACTCAGGACGGCATATTTAAAATGTTTGCTGGCGATCCTGCTATTGCGTCTCTTTTATGGTCAGATGACCCTGAACATGGTCCAGTTGTGTTACATTTTATTGGCTGGCCATTCTTTTCAGACATAAACATCAGGAAAAACTAAAGAAGTCATTATTGATTTTAGGAAAAACAAAAATGCCATCTCCCCTGTGTTCATTAATGAGCAGTCAGTTGAAGTTGTGGGGGAATACAAATACCTGGAAACTACTTTTGAGAATAGTCTCTCTTTTAATAAACATGTGGACACTGTATGCAAGAAAGCTCACCAACGTGTGCATTTTAATCATAAATTGAAGAACTTTAACATGGACAGCAGTTCTTTGAGAATGTTCTACTGTCATTTTACTGAATCTATTCTCACTTTTTCTTTTATCGGCTGGTATGGGCTAATGACACAGAAAAATAAAAGCTGCATTCACAACATTGTCAGTCTCTGCAGTAAAATTGCCAATGCCCCCCTGAACATTTCCACTCTCCACAAAGCCAGGGGCCTCCAAAAAGGTCAGGCAATTTTAGCTGACCCCAATCACTCCCTTTCACCATCAGGATGTAAATTGGTTTTATAAAATTGTAGAAACTGATTCAACAACTCATTTTTACCTGCTGTAACTATCCTTTTACACACTTACTGCTGAGTGTTTTTAAGGGCCCTCTACTCCATCCCACTTGCAATATTAAAAGGTTTCATGCGCACCAACTTTGAGTGTTGTATTTGTACTGGTTTCCTTTGTTAAACCAGCAACAACTCTGGTCTACCCATCAAAAGGTCTTCAAAAGGTATTATTTTTTTAAAAACACTTAAAGGTATTTAAATCATTGAGTATCTTTTATACCTTTATAACCCCAACCTGAAGCCTAGTAGTTTAGCTAGTGATCTGAAACCTATAGGGTAGCAGTAACACTGAGCTATATGTAAATCCCTGCTCTGTGTGTTTGGGTATCTAGTAACCAGTACAAAAACACTGCAATTCTGCCATTTTTTAAAATCTGGGCATAAACTGAATTTTGGTTTGAAAAAGGCTTCATTATCTTTAGGAAAAAAAACATTATTGTTGTTTCTGCTTGCACTGTACCCTGGCACATTAGCTTCAATCGGTTAAAGCTGCTCTGTCCAAACTTCTACATATCCCTACATGACTTCACTAACCTTTCGACAGAAGACAGCAGGGCTGGCTGTCAAACTCATTTCACAACCTCATGCATATCCCTGAATCTTTCATCACCCGCTGAATAGCACTCAACTGCATTTGCAACACCAGCTGAAAATAACTTATTGTGATTAGCAGCGCAAATATGCCCCTAGGGAAGACGTGGAGCAGACTGCAGGCAATCCAGAAAAGAAATGAGATAACCATCTCAACAACTGCACAATTTGTGTATGCCTGAGCATACTCGACAGGAAACCAGTACACTTGATTCGAGGCCAAACACTACATACTTGATATGTACAGGCTTTCCTGATGCTATCGATCAGGATCAGAGTCTTTGTGTGTGTGTGTGTGTGTGTGTGTATGTTTGCTGAAACTGCTGAAATTCTTGCAGTCTGTGTGTGAGTGTGTGTATGTTTGCTGAAACATACCAATTCTTGCAGTCTGTGTGTGTGTGTGTGTGTGTGTGTGTGTGTGTGTGTGTGTTTATAACTCACTAACTCCTGCAGTCTGTGTGTGTGTGTGTGTTTAACTCTGTCTAACTTGGGGCAATCGCCCATGGGGTTTCATGTACATCTTTTCATTTGACTTTTTTGTGATTTCTTTCTAATTGTTTAACCTGTGATGTCTACTGGGGGAATGTGTTGTGAATCTGCCAATCACAAAGTTAACACCTCAATCAGGTGAGGTCATGGGACCACCTGACAATTGTATATATGGGTGTCTTTTACCACTATTGTCACGTCTGAGGAAGGGTGAGAGCTCAAAACGTCACACAGTTTTTTATCTCATTAAACTTGAGAGCATAAATTCTGGTTGAGCGGACTTTTTCCTTCTCTACTTATGTTGACTGTCTTTTGGTCCTGCTCCCAGTGTTCACTTGGATGTGCGTGCTTTGTTTGAACTCTTTTGTGTTTTTAACTCACTAACTCCTGCAGTCTGTGTGTGTGTGTGTGTGCGTGTGTGTGTATAACTCACCAATTCCTGCAGTCTCCTCTTGCTCATGCCCTTCCTCTCCAGCTGTTTCTCGATGACCTTGGCGTTCTGTGCATACGAGTCTGCAACTTCCCTCTGCAGAGCAACAAAGCAATTACTCAAATCACAAACACACACCCCACAACTTCACTTGGCCTTTTGTTACTGTGCCAGGCAAAAACAAATGTATGTATGTATGTATGTATGTATGTATGTATGTATGTATGTATGTATGTATGTATGTATGTATGTATGTATGTATGTATGTATGTATGTATGTATGTATGTATGTATGTATGTATGTATGTATGTATGTATGTATGTATGTATGTATGTATGCATGTGTTTGTTTGTATGTATGTATGTATGCACGTATAAGTGTGTAGATGGTAAGTGTGTGGGCAATTGATGACGTGTGTGTGCGTGCGTGTGTGTGCGTGCGTGTGTGTGTGCGTGTGTGTGTTGGAGGACTTCCGGAGAGTGTTGTGCCTGTGTGTGTTATTTCCTGCCAAAGTAGAAGTACTGCAGAAGTACACATGCTCATCAAACATTCATGAGAGTTACAGCAGGGGAGCGCAGCTACAGCAGCCCCCTACCTACAAACTCAGAGTTCCTGAAACCGAGCAAAGAAGTTCTCATCCCAGACATGACCCGCGGGCCTTCCGCACGTCTTTCTCATGAAACGGAGGTACACAAACTCACAAGGAGATGTGTGTGTCTGTGTGTGTGTGTCTGTGTGTGTGTGTCTGTGTGTGTGCGTCTGTGTGTGTGCGTCTGTGTGTGTGCGTCTGTGTGTGTGCGTCTGTGTGTGTGCGTCTGTGTGTGTGCGTCTGTGTGTGTGCGTCTGTGTGTGTGCGTCTGTGTGTGTGCGTCTGTGTGTGTGCGTCTGTGTGTCTGATGCTAGAGAAAGGGAAGGGGGAGCAAATAGAGCTCCTAAGCCGCAGCCAAGACGATGACTAATTTTTCGATAGACAATCTGCAGTCTAGAACAGTGGAGTCTGATTGGTACCCGACAATCACCTGCTTCAGAGACACGGAGCACAAATTAAGGACTTCAAGCACCAAACCCGAAACCCCCTCTCAAAAAATCTAGGAAGAATTTCAGGCAGTGCCAAATTACCTAAAGTAATTAGAAGCAAGTGCTTCAGAGTCTGCTTGTTTGCAAGTTGGTGTGTTTGACTTCACAGTGTCCTCAAAGTATAGTATCTTAACAGTTCTGCATTCACTTTGTGTGTTTCTGTGTGTGTGTGTGTGTGTGTGTGTGTGTGTGTGTGTGTGTGTGTGTGTGTACTTACCGCCTCGATCTCTTCCTCCTCTTCATCAATGGTGGACACCGTCACAGAGCTGAACTTGCCCATGTCCTTGGTGCGTTTGGTCATCATAACCTGGTGGGCAGAGACACATATGAACCATGGGACAAAGCTTGATATTCACGATCATTTTTTTGCTCAATTGATATCCACGCTCAATTTTCAATATATATTTTTTTTGTTACTCAGAAATGTCAAGGCATTTACACTTTATCAAAACGTTTTGCAATGTATTACTATTTTACTGTTACTATTATTGAATATTATTATTACTTACATATGTTGTTGTATCATTTACCTCACATCTTAGACCACAGCACAGAGCAATGTCACCATTGGAAAAATGTCCCCTACCCTGACTTTCTTAGGAGCCTCCTGTTTCTGGCTGTAGACACTGGTGTTCCCAAAGCCTTGGCCGAACTTCACCACTGCGCCGTCCACTATGAATGTTGCCGGGGTGTTCTTGAGCAGGTGCTGGTAGAAGAGTAGTAGGCCACACCTGGATGGTATTCCACAAAGAGGGTTTAGTCACTTACCTGGCTATGTTAACGCTAAGCATGTGGTAAACCTCCTAAAAGCAGAACCCTGTGGTTTCATTTGGCTAGAAGAGAGAAGCCATAAGACACTGCTATTAGGAGGTTTTCAAACTCACTTTGAGTTGACTTAGAGGTTAGTCACTCCAGAAAACCACCTACTTTGAAGCATGGCATGTGGTAAACCTCCTAAAAGCAGAACCCTGTGGCTTCATTTGGCTAGAGGAGAGAAGCAATAAGACACTGCTATTAGGAGGTTTTTAACTCACTTTGAGTTGACTTAGAGGTTAGTCACTCCAGAAACCCACCTACTTTGAAGCATGGCATGTGGTAAACCTCCTAAAAGCAGAACCCTGTGGCTTCATTTGGCTAGAGGAGAGAAGCAATAAGACACTGCTATTAGGAGGTTTTTAACTCACTTTGAGTGGACTTAGAGGTTAGTCACTCCAGAAACCCACCTACTTTGAAGCATGGCATGTGGTAAACCTCCTAAAAGCAGAACCCTGTGGCTTCATTTGGCTAGAAGAGAGAAGCCATAAGACACTGCTATTTGGAGGTTTTTAACTCCAAATAGGAGTCCAAATAACTCACTTTGGGTTGACTTATCTAGGTTAGTCACTCCAGAAAACCACCTACTTTGAATACCCCCCTGGACAAACTCAAACATTTTGAGAAAACCGCAAGTTTAGGATTCAAAACATCGCACAGCAGCCATGACTACTGAGGGCTAGAGTAGTGAGAGGGGAAAAGTGATGCCAAAACAGCTGCACCCGTCTGTTAATCTCCAAGGACAAAATTCTTTCACAGACTTTTACTTTCTCATGGACAAAAAAGCATTTGGATAGGAAGTTTTGGGCCAGACTTACATTCTGTTACAGAAAATTATCTGTTTAGAAATTCGGAAATTAAATTTTGCAGGAAGTAAGGCGAAATAAAAAGACATCCAAACATTCAGCTGGAACTTAAGACTGAAACACACTGAGGGTCTCACATCCATTTTTAAAAGTCAGAAAGTCATCTGGTAACTGTTGCAATTCAAAGAAACAAGTCAAGGAACTTTTCAGGGCGTCCGCTTTTGTGGGAATTAGACACAAGGCTGAATGCTGATGAGTGGTTCAAAAGTTGAAGCAAAGCATATCAGGGATGTTGAGAATTACGACTCACTTGGATGTGAAGGTTATTTTAACAGACACAGTTTTTTTCCTTTAAAGTCTTAACACTCACTTTCCACACTTCTTCCTGTACTGCCTCTCGATGCCGTCCGGCCTACAGGGCAAACAAAACAGAAGCAGATGAGCTGGACAGACGCCACTCCTCAGAAACTGCTGGTGCATTATAAGATAGGAAAAACCTTAACTGTCATTGTCACTTTTTCCAAAGAACAAGAAAAATGAAGACGCAGTCTTGTCATATCTTGACTTTTAATTGCTGATGATGACGCACCTTTTCAGGTACACACACTCGTCCTCTTCCATGTTGCAGAACTTGTGGGCGTGTTTGGCAGCGTCTATAACTCTGGCCTTGTCCCTCGGCCTCATGGGTAACTTTTCAAGCTGGCAGTCTGAAGAAGCAGTGATATTGCATACAGATGAGCACTTAGCAGCACTGATTTCTTAGGGTACATGTAAAAGAACAGGGCCCAGAATCATCACATCATACATATAAGGGAATTTGTTTTGCTTAAAAAAAATCATTATTTCACCTAAAAATCAATATGCTTGTGTTTTGTGCCATCGGTTCATGCAATATATTCAGCTGGTATGAGTGGACAAAAAAAGCTATGCTAGACTAGATTACTTCATGCACTTAGGCAGGAGGTCCATTAGGTGCTAGACTAGCCTCTTTCGTAAACACTTAGCAACAAGCTGACAAGCTGTATGAGGTCGCATCAGTGTCAGTGCTGGACTGTTGGGGAGGCCTCTGAAATCACATCCAATGACTGCTCTTTACTACACATCAAAATTAGAGTGCCCCACCCCACCTGCCTAATTTCATCTTAATTAATCTTCGCTTAATTCGCTTAAACGGTCAGTGCTATTTTTGGAGACTAAACTGAATATATGAAAATTAGATTTTAAACAATGGATCAAATTAGTTTCTGTCTGGAAACTGAAATCACAAAGATGTTGATTATGCTTGAAGTGGCAGTGAATTTAGAATTCCTGTTATGCATAATTGGACCAAAATGGCTGCCAGCAGGTTGATTAGAGGAAAAATAGGCCTACTTTTGTTTTCCTCACTGAGGCTCACTTGGTGAAGAAACACGAATTGATGAGCATGTGCATATAATTCACAATTAAATAATGAAGACATGATAACAGCATATGGGAGTACGCAAAGGTATAAACTATCATCAGGGTTAGTGCATTGAGGAAGAAGTGTAGTGCCAGTAGGAGTGCAGTGTGAGTAGACACAGCTAACGTCCAACATATGATGGAAAGGAGTAAAGGGAACAGAATGAATCTGCCAGGTAGGCTGGAGCTTTTATGGTTCCGCTCGGCCAATTAGGCAAGCTAACGGCCCCTGCCCGCTGGCTTTACCCTGCGAGACAGGCAAAAAGCCAGCCCGGACATGGGAAATGGGCAGATACGGAACATCTATAAGCCAGCCAGCCACTGTACTTTCTTTCAAGATTCATATCTAGAAATATGCTTTTGCTTTACAATTACGGGACAGTTATATTCTCGGGTGTCTCCTAAATTCCAAGCTGCTCCAAGCTGTGTTATAATTTACTGCCACTACCTGCCAAGTTTAGGTTCCACTGGGGTTTACAAATGGAAACTCCGGTTCCTTTAAGTCAGCCAGTTCACTTGCCGTAGTTCACCAAGACAAGCTGGCTATTTCAGCTGCCAGAAACACTTCTGGCCATACTCCAATCCTACTGTGAAATCCATATAAAATAACCTAATGGCATGGTCCCTGGTCCTTGTCTGGGCAAAATTAATCAGATAAAGGACAGCACTTGCAGTTCACTGGAAGGACCAAACGCTTACTTGATCACACTCAGAAGGTGTCGAGCACACATTCATTTATTATCCTTGTGTAACATACCACGAAATTAGTCACATGGGCTGGAACACACATCATTCACAACACAGCATTCAGTCGCAGTCGTGCAATAAGAGTGACTGGCTGGCTGTGGAGTGGGGAAGATCATCCTATCAGTCTGTTTTGTATTAAAATCAACACTAAGTAGTTTTTTCAACCTTAAAATAATGTTGCCAAAATCGTTTCAGTGGTTCATCAACTTGTAACTGGGTGAAAGGCACTTCTGATTTCGCTTTGCCGTCCTCCATGGGTTATAACCGCACTATACAGCACTAAGTACGTTTGGAGGAGAGGAGCATCTCTCTTTAGTTCGAATGAGAGACAATTCCACCTCCAAACTGTAGGGCGACCGAAGAGGAGAACTACATAGTGTTGCTTTAGGTATCACAAAAAGGGTTTTTATTGAATATCTTGGACTAGCAGCTTCCGCCATCAAAGCCTGTCTTCTGCGACTGAAATCACGTCTGGAGTCAGTCCTACCTCCCCCTTTCTGTGTGGTGAACATACTGACAGAATCACTGGCAGGTTGAGGTATTCAACTCCCTAGATTAAAAGCCATTTGGCTTTGCCATTGGTCTTGTCTAGTAAGACATTTACAATTTACACCGATTTAATTTTGCCCACCTTGTAACTATTTGCATGTTCAGGATCTCTCACCCTGGAGACAACTGTGTTTCATTATGATGTCTATTTCAGTGACACCGACAGCACTGATGAAATGTAAATCCTGGAAGATCATTTATGCAAAAATAGGTTAAAGGCCCAACTGTAAGGATCATGAATAATCAGCTTGAAAATAACTTGCGCTAGCTAAATCTTTCATTACCGCATATCTAAAGCACAGTGATTTAATTCAGACTACAAAAATAATGTTTTTTTAATATAACATTTCTATATAAAAGACGCCAAACTAATCTATCTGTAAAAAGTATGAAATTCAACAATCTGCCTCCTGTTTTGTAGGAAGATTGAGCACCTTGTATCCATCTTAACAGCCTTAGTTGCATGTTTTGGCTTGGTGCAATCAACCAGGCAAGAATGTGAAACTCAGACTCAGGCTCAGGCTCAGGAGGTCATGGGAGGTTCTGAATCTACTCCAATTCCTGATTTTCTGTACAACTGTGTCTTGTTTGTAAGTGTGTCTCCTGTTTGTTTTTATGACTGATGATGTCGATAACCTCGCTGTCTTCTGCCCACTGTGAAGTGTGTCTCCTTTTTTTTGGTGTAGTGGGGATGTTGTCATTTTATAGTCATCATATAGTGTCCTACATGGTTTGTTCTGTCCTGTTTTTTGTCTCCTCCTAATATTATTTTATCAGCACTGGCTTTTAGGAGCAACTGGTCAATTATGGTTTAAAACATCTGGCCTGCTGGCCAACACCGGTACATTTACGGTTATTAATCTGTGCTGTCCTTATAAATAAATTTAAAAAGAATACAGCAGCACTTGACAGTCAATAAATAGACTTGACTTTTTATATATCTTTCTTTTGTCAGGCTAATAATTTCGACCTACAGCACCATTCATTAACATCAATGTAGCTGAACCAAGTTTATTTAAATACATAGCAAGGGATGTCACATAAATAGATCGATGAAAATAGCTAAAAGGACACAAGCCCGGTATAGAGAGTGGTAGTCAAGGTTCTAAGAGCTTTTCTGTGTATGGTGATGTGTCGAATGCGAGATGAGTTGGCAAACTCGCCTCGTTAAGCATGACCTTTATAGACCTCAAGTTGAAAGTTCGAACAAAAACCTATGCTGACAGGTGATGTGGAAACGACGAAAAGGGTCTGGCACAACTAACATCAGTGGGTTTAGGAAGGGTTAGCTGCTCCAAATACGGAACCAGTTACGTTCATTGTGCTGAATTGACCAAATATCTGCGTTGCTAAACTGGGGGGTAGCATTAGTAATGTGTAGCTCCCGAATCCAAATGTTAGAGTAGATTTCAACTCCTTTAACATGTCCTACCGAGCACTTGCTTGGAAAACAGAAAAACATGCGATTTTCTTCTAGTCTGAATGCCGATGAACTCACCCAATACAAGCACCATTTGACCGCATAAACAGTAGTAAACATGAAGGGGTTTCTCTCCATCATCATATTCTTCGCGGTCCCGCGTATCGGAGCAGACAACGCTCCTCGAAACAACTTTGGGCATGGCTTAAATTCCGTCGCTTAAAGTATATTGTTAATATTTTCAAAACTTTGAAGCTACGATCAAAAACTAGTACCGCGCTAAGCGTTGCAAATTCGTGATGTCGCTCAATGATTACGTTTCCGTCCAATACAAATGACGTCACGTTGCTCCCAACGTGTACGCCAGGTGGCGATGTTGTGAGGAAAATTCGTAGATATAATGATGGTATTCTTGATAGATCAGTGGGAAAATCCCTTGGATGCCTGAGCGCACTTTAATTTGCTACCCACCTGACGCAGAGTTGCTTTCCCTTTCGTGTCTATTAAGCGAAGCCCGAATGGATGCCAGATAATTGGCAGGAAGAAAATGTGTGGAGGAAGGCTGAATTAGGCTGACCTTCCCAAAGTAGGCTAATGTATCAAACAAGAGGAATGTGCGTGGAATGGAAATTCGGGTATAGTCTGCGTACAGGCTTTACAACAAACAGCCTAAAACAAGAACATGAAGAAGAAAGCTACTGTCATCAAACATACAAGCTGTGATTTCATCATGACCTAATTCAGCTTCTTTCTGTTGGGCTTTATATTACAATCCATCAGATGCAAAGCACGCCTCAATGACTAGTCACTCGCACAAAACTTATACTTGCGTTGAAGTATTTGCATTGATCAGTGCTGAAATTGCACAGAGTTATGGATTATTGAGCAACTGAAATATTAAATAGCTCTAATAAATGTACAGTGGGTTATATGTTGAGCTGATTTAATCCTTTCATATTTAAAGGATTATATTATACCTGAAGGGACTTAGCTTTTATTTATGAAAACAATTTATGCTACAGGCATCTCCGTATTAATTAACACAACTCAAAAGCCTTCAATCAATGTAGCATAGTCTTTAAAGTATTCCAAGAAAAGCGAGCATGAGAGAAAAAGTGAAGCATTTGGAACACTAATAATCCTTGCCTCAGCACAAGATGAAGTTCACTTCATGTATATACATACATCTTCATGTGAAGAGAGAGAGAGAGAGAGAGAGAGAGAGAGAGAGAGAGAGAGTCTCTGTGTGTAACAGAGAAAGACAGACTGTGTGTGTGTGTTTGAGAGAGAGAGAGAGAGAGAGAGAGAGAGAGAGAGAGAGTACAACCCCCAGCAACTGGATGTCTTAAATAATAGAGCGAGGTGATGTAGGTCTGTCTATGAGTGTGAGTATAAGTATATGTGTGTTCCAGAGGCAGATAACTTTCATGTGTGTACAATCAGGTGACTTGAGGAAATCCAGGACACGTTGCATCTGTACACACAGCAGTTTTAGGCTAATGAGCACACACCATGTACACTTGAGAGAGTGGAATGAGAACCTGTGCGAATAGCACCTTATGGTCTGCCAGAGCAAGCCTGTCCTCTGATGATGTGCCTGTGTTTGATGTGCCTCAGAGTGTCTCCAGCGCACGAGCGCAAGTGCGTCTGTGTGTGCGTGTGTGCCGCGCCGTGCCGTGCTGTGTGTGCCTGTGTGTCCATCTGACAGTCGAAAGCTGCTGGGTCGTGAAGGTGCAGCTCCTCGTCACTCTGAGTAGGACTTAGCCGACGAGGAAGCGCACAGTTTCTCACACACTCACGGCTCACGGCTCACACACTATGCTTCAGCCCCTTTTACTTTTCTCCTTATCGCTCTGTGCTCTCAAAGGTAAGCTTTTTCTCCTCTCTTTTTCCTTCCTTACATCTTTCTGCTCTTGTTTACCAGTGTTTCTCTCTTTTTCTCTCTCTTTCCCTCTGTCTGTCTGACTATATCAATCAAGACTGTCATTCTCTCTCTCTCTCTCTCTCTCTCTCTCTCTCTCTCTCTCTCTCTCTCTCTCTCTCTCTCTCTCTCTCTCTCTCTTTCTCTCCCCTCTCTCTCTCTCTTACTCCTTCTGGCTCTGACATGTGTGTAATGTGGATGCTTCTCTGCTGGGACTGTACTGGTTTTGAGTGTGTGAATGGGGGCAGCTTAATGAGGGAGAGAAAGTGCAGACCGGTGTATAGCTGCTGGGCTCCTTGGCTGTGACAGTGTGATTACATCCTTTGGAGAGTTGCAAAGGAGTGTCAGGGTGCGTGTGATCATGAGGCATTGTTCTACAGACGTTCAGACGTAACTGTAACGCTGGCTATAAATCATAATTGATTCAGGCAGAACTCCCAAAGAAAAAAAAATTGGAAGGTGTGTGATCTCTTTTCAAAGAGTGGACATTGTGTCAAGAGGCAGCAGTTTATGGATGAAACATTAATCATTACAGCTTTCTATCTTGTGGACTTTTGCATAATTGATATCCTAAAGCTCTAGAGCAGGGGTGTCCAAACTTTTTGCCAGGGGGGCCGGATTTGGCGAGGTGAACATGTGTGAGGGCCAACCATTGTAACGACACACAATAGGAATATCAATAATAATAATATTAATAATACTAATAATATTAATAATATGCAAATGAAGTACTTAATGATTTTTTTGTTGCAATGGCATAGTTTTCATGTCTTCACATTTCAAACACAAATGAAAATGTGTGTTTACCAAAATTACTGTGCATTTTATATTTGAAGACCAGTAATAAAATGCAGAAAAAGTCTGAGTGAAAAAAAAACACTATTCATAATTCACTGTTATACATAACATGCGGTACTATTATGTCACTGTTGCATGTAAACTGTAAACGTGAATTTATACCATGTGAACAAGAAAATAGCACTAACATTTATCTTATTCAGAAGTACAAACCACTGAGAGTTTTGATCATAATTACACACACACACATTTTAGAATTTATTTAGCCTACCCAGAAGACTAAACAAGTAACTCTCCTGCACTAATGTGATGGGTGGTACTGAGATTTCGATTGCTGCAAAAATGCTAAGTCTGGCTCAAACGCAGTGGTTTTGATGATGTCACGCAAGTGAGAGTCACTTAGTCTTGTCCTCACGCGGTTCTTGTTAAAGTTCAAAAGTGAGAATGTCTTCTCACAGGTATTCGAGCGAAATAAGCTCAGCATTTTCTTGGCAAATATCGGAATCTCTTGGAACCTGTCTTTATCCAGCTGGTGTCGACTCCGACAGTCTGTGTCAGTGTCACACTGCAGTTCAACGAACATTGCAACCGGTTCTTTCCACAACATATGTGAGCTTCACAAATACCATTTTCTCCCGGAGTGGAACATCACGGAAAACCGCGTCCATTCTCATCCTGGCTCGCTTGCTGTTGCGATTGTGGGGGCAGAAGCAACTTAAGATATCCGAGAGGTCATCATGTCGTTTTGAAGTGTTCTTGTGAATGTTGTGATTACATATTATTTCCCCCATTTTTACAGTGTTCATTGGTCAATTAAACGTCCGTATTAAAGAACCTAACCCTGCTGTTGTTAGTTACAGTGAGTCAGTTTAGAAAATACTCCTCTGTCCAGAAGTTGTCATTTTTTCAATTCATTTTTCAAATCTTTCAGTTTCTATTTTGCACTGATGTAAAACATTGCACAAGGTTTCTAAAAAGAATACTGTATTAAAGTATTTGTCAACCTTCAGTGAACCTCTGTTGGTCACTATTACGTAAGTGGCTCTCTGGATAGGGTTGTATACCTTATACTACTCTAGGTGTAATAGCTATAGTTTCTCCCTAAGGTGCTCTTCCTACATGCACAAGTACTTTGTGTTCTTTGTAAATACTCTATGTATCTGTGAGAAGTCAGGAGGGGTGCTGGTTGGAATGTAATGAATGAGTGTAACTCACCCGGATAGTGCAAATTGGGTTATTAACCTGTTTATGATCGTGTTTTGTCTGATGTTGATTTTGTATGTATGTGTGCGAGACTTTTATTCCCATTTACACAGAGGACCTCTCAGCCTAGATTTCAGTGTTTGAGTGAATTAATTTTTCGGATTATGTAACAAACTGCTGTAAACAAATGTTAAATGAGTGACAGATCACTTTTTTGGAACAACTACAGAAAGCAGAAGAACATTCATGAAAAATAAATGATGAATTTTATGTGAATGATCTAATAAACAGAGTTTCTTCCCATTTTTATTTGGTAACAGATTGGAATAAATGCCCCTGTGTACAAGCTTTCACCCTGTTAGGCTAAGCCCCATCAGGAGCGTGTAAAGGAAAGGTCTTGTGTAAATCCAGCACAATGTTCTACCAAGGTCATTACATGCAAGGCACATCTCCGTTTGTGAATGTCTGTCTCTTTGCCTACCTGTTTGTGCCTGTCTTCGTATTTGTTATTTAGTGTGATTTACAGCTGCACACACGTTGTCCATGTAAGGTACGTAAATGGCCAGTGAGTGCAGTGTGTACCTATATATACCATTATGTTACTGTCTGTGTATGTATGTGTGTGTGGGGGAGATCATAATGACAGATAAGTGTGGCCATTGTGAGGCCATTGATATCGATCCATGGTTCTCTCTGTCACAGAGTTTGTTTTTAATCTGTCGTGCTGATGCACATCAGAAATGACTGCTACACATTAAGCTTCTATCAAAAAACTAGATGCAGGGACTGGGACATAGAGTCTCAGTCTATTTCTGAGCCCGAACCACAGAGCGATGGTAGTAATGGTGGGGAAATAAAGAAGAGAACATTGTATGCATGTACACTTTACTGCTTTACTGGATGTTTGTGCAAAGGTGACAAGGGAAAAATACATTATTAACCTGTGATGACAGAATATAGTTGATGTCTCCTCACCATCACAGTCATGTGACTCACCACAGGAAGTGTTGCGGGGATGACGTAGCGTCTTGAGGCTGTGAGGTCACACGAGTGGTGGCAGGGAGGGCTCGTTTCCAGCAGACAACTTCCATCAGTCATGTGACCTAACAGCATCATGCATGCAGACATCATGGACTCTGGGACCCAGTCATCGTGGCCCCTAACATCACTATAACAGCCCTCTGCTTGGACCTGTTTATTTTTATGCATGTTTTGGATATGTAATTGCAGTTAGGTAAATGTATGTGCATGTACATTTGTAGACATTGTATGTCAATGTATACTATGTATTACACCAGTCTTTCCCAGTTTTTCTCTGCCACATTCCCATTCCCCACCCCACACGATAAAACATATTTTTTAAGCCCCCAACCACCCACTTACTTGCAGTCACAAATAAGATATATACCCTTTTTGTGCCTTTCAGCCCCTTCCTTGCAACCTGCTAAATGTATTTATTATATAACACTCTGCAATCAGTACAGACTTGGAGTTAGGTCAGGAACAAGTTGCTCTTAGTGTGAAAGCATTGAAAGTGACACTGCAGCATTTATCTTCTATCTCATATCTCATTTGGCACTCTGGAACAGCAGTTGTTACTTTCCCAAATTGCCTTCCTGCTCAAAAATAGCAGGTTTACAAACTGCCTGGAAATGAACAAACATCTGAACCAATTTTTTTGTGGGAATTGATCGTAGTTTTAGATGCACAATGCCCTGTGCTGTCTCCTCATTACCTGCTGTTTTTATGGGTGTACTGGGGTGTAGGTGAGGGTGAGAAATGTAATTTTTTATTTCTGTTTAGATGCATCACCTGCCTTAAGGTTAAATGTGGGCAATCAGATGTGATTTGAGAAATAAAAATTTCTGAATTGAGAGTGTTCACTCTGTAGCATTTACTGCAATGCAGAGATTGAAACAGTCGACTTACATGTCAGATGAATGCATTATTACCCTCTATTGCCCTACTACATCTTTAATTTGTTTCTAGAGTGGTGTCCACAGAAAATACCCCCCCACCTTGGGAACCAGTGTATCAAAGTATGATGTATGACTACAGAGATCATCGCAATTGTTTTCCATTTTGTGATTTTCAAAAAGAAGTGCAATCGGTGACTGAATAGATTCCATTAGTTTGACATAACGGCAAATTAACAGTTCTGGTGTGACAGTCCTGTCAGCCTGCTTAGCAAGCGTTTATTCTCTGTGAAGACTCTTAATTTTTCCCTAGCTTTTGATTAAACTGCAGCGTTAATATGATGATTTCAGCAACCTTTTTTCGTCGGATATCACAACCCCACAGCCCCTTAGGGATGCGCTCATTAATCAGCATCTCCCATTTATCATTGATGAACTGGTTTCTGTGGGCAGAAATAAATAAACATCAGTCACTTAGTGTGCTGTAAATAGTTTCCCTACTGGGAAGAGAGGAGCATCTAACTACTGTGCCATGGCAATGACTGATGACTTACAGTGTATGCCACAGCATTCTGACCTGACCTGTACTCCCGCCTGGATTTTGAGAGAAGTGTTGACGTTATTCACACCACACAAATGGCACGTTCAGTGTCCACACTCGCTCGGCTAAGTGAGACCTGACGGTGAGAGCCTCTCAGTGCCCTGCATGAGGTCCCACTTCCGTCAGATGCTCTCCCGCCGTCCCTGTGGGGCTTGTCAACATCTTTCCTGCACTTCAACACAACACTCGCCGCATGTGTTTACTTGCCTGTGTTTCATTCCACAGGCGTTTGGTGAAGTCTGCCATCCTTAACTGTATACTCATGTCAATGTTTGGTCTATTTCTAGTGGTTTTTAGGCTTTTTCCAATCTTTCTCTACCTGTCTATTTATTCTTTTACAGTTTTAAAATGTGTGCAGCTTTTTATTTTTTTTATTTACACAGAAAATGTGAATTTCCAGTTATATCTCTAGAGATTAATTTTATATTTCTGTAACTTAGCTGTTTTGCTCAACATGATGTAACTGAATACTTTTTGAAATGTTGATTGACATGAAAATTCTCCAGGGCTGCAGTAGAAAACCAAGGTCACCTGCATGCGAGGTTGTAATTACTGTTGACAATTGATGTTGAAGGGATATACCTTAATGTTTAGAAATGATCAAAATGATTGTACAGACCTTCTAGCCTGGTAAACCCACCCCTCGTACTTCATTTCGTTTTGTACAGAGGGTCTGGACCGGAATCTCTTGGAGGTCATTTAGTCGCCCCCAGCAGGGCCGATCCAATCAGCGAAAGGAGGGTGTGTTAGCAGTGACGTTGACCTTGTGTGTCGACCAGGCGTTAGCGATTGGGTAAAGGCAGAGGCTTGTTTTAAACTTCAGCAGAGTCCATACCTCCAGGAAGAAATCGTTTCTGACGGTGTCTGGTCCAGACCCTCTGTACAAAATGAAATGAAGTACGAGGGGCTGATTTACCAGGCTACAGACCTTCTACTCTGTTTTGCCAGCCAGTTTTCACATGCTCACTGTATCAAAAGGAGCTTAAGAGTCAGGTACAACAGATGATGGAGTCTGGTACCAGCAACCCTAGAGTGAGCCATACCATTTCGCTGAGAGGACTCTTTCAACTCTTTAGAATCTTTAGCGGGGGGAGCAAACACACAACAAGAGATGCCCTTGGATCGCATCTCCCCAGTGTTCACAACTGGGTCGTAGCTCTGCTTACCTTTGTGTTTTTGTGCAATTCAGTAGCTGCTGGCATTCAGCTATTTCTCTGTTGAATCTGCTACATTCCAAAGACGAGGGTTCTTGATTACCTTGGCTTGGCCCACAAGTGTTTTGCATATTACACAGCATGATTAGCTCACAGATACTCATTCATACGCAGTCATACCTCTGAGGTTTTAATGTGTGTACGTGTGTGTGTGTGTGTGTGTGTATGTGTGTGTGTGTGTGTGTGTGTGTGCAGGCTGCTGGGCTGAGGTTGAGTGTCCTCTGGGTCAGTTCCCCTGTGGAAACCTGTCAATTTGTTTGCCTCAGCCCCAACATTGCAATGGCCTACAGGACTGCCCAAATGGAGCCGACGAGGAAAACTGTGGTAGGTCCACACACACACACACACACACACACACACACACACACCATCACCACCACTAACAACAACACCCCCAATCACATACATATAAACACAAATACACTCACACAAATTCACATATACATACAGTAATGTGCAAAGGTTTTAGGCAGATGTGAAACAAATGCTGTCAACTAGGAATGTCTTAAAAATGGAAGTGTTAATCATTTATGTTTTTTTATCAAAATGCAGTGGCTGAACAAAAGAGAAACCTAAATCAAATCAATATTTGGTGTGACCACTCTTTTCCTTCAAAAGAGCATCATTTCTTCTAGGTATACTTGCATAGAGTTTTTGAAGGAACTTGGCTGGTAACTTGCACCAAACATCTTGAAGAACTAACCACACATCCTCTGTGGACGTTTTGATATATACAACCAATTTGGTGTAATTGGTTTATCATACACCTGACTATAATCCTGCAAAATCCCTGACTTTGTGTTCCTAGTTGACAGTATTTTTTTCACACCTGCCTAAAACTGACACACAAATAAATGCCACACATAATACACACTATCACAGTAACACTTTGTCATTAACTCACTAACTGCCACACACGCACAAACAAACACACGCCATTTATTTGTTTTTCACAATGTTTCATTTTTGTGTGTGTGGTGAACAGTGGACAACAGTGGATGGCCCCAGCTGTTTGATGCCTTCATGAAGAAGACGGTTCAGGAGGCAGAGGAGTGCTGTGAGTTTCACAATCCTCCCTTTAGCAGTAACCTTCCCAATATGTTCGAAAGACCTTCACAGCTACATTTCACTCCTTCAAAAATTCCTTTTTTTCCCTGCTGGTCTGTGGCAGCGGGTGACTGGATGAAAACTAACGTGTCTCTTATTTACCCACTGTGAATGACACCATAAATCTAAAGTATTTCACTTTGGGCTAAAAACAACATCTATCTCAGTGTTTTATTTTTTGTGATCCACTTTGATGGGTGGGTCTCGTATTTTTAGCCACACCGGTATTGATCAGACCAAGAGAGGAGAGCAGGGGAAAAAACGAGCGCCTTGAACAGTTTGAGAAATGAGGCAGTCACAGATCAGCCACTGGTAAGGCTGCTCGATTATGGAAAAAATCTGAATCATGATTATTTGGGCCAAAACTGAAATCACGGTTATTTAAACGATTATTTTGTTTTCCTCAGTAACATGCTTCATTTATTGAAAATGTATTCAAAAACATTTCGAAAAAACATTCTTGTACCTTCGGATTTTCCCTAATACCTTTCTTCGTAGACATTAGTAAGTCTCCTTTGATTTTTAATGTACAAACAGTAGAAATGTCTAATGTATACATCTAATGTACAGTACAAACAGTAGAAAATAATTAGGACAAAAACATCGTTGCCCTCGATTTTATTTGTTTTGAGATCGTTTGGCCCTGAAATCGTTATCACGATTAGAATTCGATTAATTGAGCAGCCCTAGCCACTGGCATGTTTTTTTTTTTCAGAGCGTCAAGGATCTTCTTTGTCACACTTTGCCCGCTGTAGAGGCTATCGATTTCACCCACAAAGAGGCGCAGGTGTCCATCCATTTACCTCAGGTCACCTCAGGTCACATCGGTCTTGCTGAAGGGGAGACGCACCTCGATTAAAGCGACAGATTCCATTGTGATGATTCCATTTGTTTGGGGGAAACAATTATTGTCAAGTGTTGGCAGCAGGAATGACTCTTGAGCACTGCGCAGCGTAGTTACTTGTCACCAGTCAAGCTGCGTGACTCTGAAACGGGACATCGGAGAGTGGCAAATCATCACAACACCTGGCAAATTATTTAGTTCCGCCACCTTTAAAAAAGAGACCTCTTGAACCCGTCACTGAAAGGTGGAAACGTTTTCTTTTTGCAGTTGAAAGGGGCAGTGCAACAGCATTACTTCTCTGAATTGGAGCATATCAGTTATGCCTATGTGTAATGAGGATGGAAGGAGAAACCTACCCTGCACGACAGTCAGAGATTCCACAGAGCATCCATATTTAGGGGGCTTCCTCCCCCAATTTGTAAACAATATACCAGTGGTGCCTGGTGGTCTTTGAAATAAATTGCTAAAATCAGGTTGACAACATTAGCAACTGCTGGCACCTGTTCTTTTTTTTATATACAGCACACTGAAAGTGCTATACTGTATAACATCATTAGCAGATACAATTTATCAGTGTGAAGTCTGTATACTAAATCACTAGAATATACCATATAATACATTTAATATGCAAAATGTCTTTGTGATATTTTAGATGAGGCTGGGTTTGTGTTGTAGTCTTAGAGAACAGCATTCATGTCCCTGTCCATTGACAAGAAATGCAGCGGGATGGATAAAGGTGAATGGGGGAGAAGGTCATCTATCATTCTGCCGACATTTGTATGTCATTGGATTGGATCTGGTTCAATTTGGGTGTTTTGATTGGTATAAAGTTTTATTTTCTTTGTATAATTCAAAGCTGTAAGTGTTGAGAGACCCAGGAATAGGGAAAGATGCACACTTCCATTGAGGTGCAGCCAGGCTGGGACAGATTGCAAACTCCAAAAGAATGTAGCTGCCCACTACATGTCGCGTCTTTTATATCAGTTCAATTCCAACGTTCCGGCCCCATGACTTGAAGGTCATGGAGCCGAAACGTTGAAAGTAAAGCAAAATAAAAGCAGCAACGTGGAGTGTGCGGCTGCATTCTTTTGAAGTCATGTTGTGACACTCCAGCCTTTCTGGCCTGGGTCTTTGTGGCTTTGTTAATAGACCCTCTACAGCAGAGCTCAATGAGCATCCAAGGTCAGACATTCAGTGCATTTGTGCAGCAGTAGTAATACTGCAGTGAGATTGGCATTCTGTATGTGTAAATGTAAGCATTATCATACACAAGCTTGGATGATGAAATATTACTGCACATGGATGTTATGTAGTTCAATGTCAAACCACCACAATCGGCACAAAAAAATCTTTTAGAGCCTTATGTCAAAGCATAACCAAAACAGTGCCAGTGTCGTACACATCATAGTTCTAATGAAGCTCCTGTATGTCAGTTTGTGTTATTTTACCATATGCATCGTTAGCAGGATTTTACCATGACTACAAATAACACATTCTATACAGTGTTTAGGTGTGGATATATACATAGCTATTTAGCTGAGTTCATGTGTTTGTTCAGAAAGCGTCCTGTCTAATTTCAAGGTTAGACCTTTTCTTTACAGATATCAGATATACATACATGCAAAGTAAATACAGTATGTGCAATATTTCAGCAGCCAAACTTGATATTTCAGTCTTTATATTCATGATTTATATTCTTTATATCCATGATATTTCACCCTTTGTATTCAGGACTATTCATTTTATTTATTATTTGCATAACTGCTTAGCCTCAGCTTTAAATTCCTTTGCTGTCTGAAAAATGTGCCGCTACATAATGCAATGGCAGTGCAATAGAGGCAGCAAAAAATAATCCCGATACCCTCAGGAGTGCAAAATATGTCAGTCTACAGAAATGCTACAAACAGTGCTACTGGGAAAGTGTGTTTCAAAAATCTTAAATAAAATAGCTATTTTTTGGTTTTTACTTCATTTTTCTCATGTCTGAGATAAGGTAACCAGGCTTGCGCCACCTGTACGTTCGCTTGTATGTAATGTTGTATTGTGCTACAGTACTCCATCGGGCTACTCTACTAAGACTTTGGCTTGCTTCCACATATTGTTTTTTTTTTTGGTTGAGTGTACACCGTAGTGGTTGAAGGTTGTTCTAATAGTTTTGTAGTTTAAAATCTACAAAAAGAAATCTGTCCACCTGGAAGCAAACGTTTGCCTATGGAGAGTAGCCAGACTCTTTGCATGAAGTGAACGGAAGTGCATATGTAGGTGCATAAATAAATAAATAAATAAATAAATAAATAAATATTAATTATTGTGCAATTATGAATACAAAATAAAGTTATCTTTAGGTTACCTGCAATGAGATGACACTATGTGATAGTCTTTAAAATTAATTGAAACCTGCGATAACCTTCCATGCTTCATTAGAACTTCTAATTTAGAAGTGGCTAGTGATTAGAAGCAATTAAAAACAAGACAATTGACTTCCATGAGTCAGTGTTTTACAGGGTGACAGGGGCCGGATTCTTCACTGAGGCACATCTATAATGCAGCCACTGAGGTGCAAAGAGTAACCTTTATGGAGGGATTGAGAAGGCCAAAAATGGAGGTGGGGGTAGAGGTGAGAGGCCATCTTCGCTGTTCCAGGATTCTCAACCTTCACAGAAGCGCTGAATAAATAAAGAATCCCACAAAAAGACAAAGAAACTAAGACTAAGTAAGAGTACAAAAAAGACTACGACAAAATGACCCCAGTGATCCCTGATGACAACAAGAGCAACAAGTAAACTGAGCAGATGAGCACTGAGCAAAAAAGAAACAGTTTTATGCCTTTTGGCTACCATACTAGATGATTTCCTTTACTTCCTTTACTTTCTGTCTTTCTGTCTGTCTTTCAATCATTGACAATCACTGTGATTGACGATGGTGACTGATGATCATTATATTTCCTCGAATCATAATTTTCCATTGAAAAACAGTTGATTTGTGGCAGCTGCATAGCAGTCATACAGGTATGCAGTAGACTATTGTTCTTGTTCATTTTCATATCCAAATGACTTTTCTTTACCATTGCATGTGAGATAGATTTGTCTGCCTCTATTCTCAGAGAAAAAGAGAAGCCAGGACTGAATCCATACCAGCTTGCTTTCCATGTGCCAGCATTTCACTGAAACCAAGGTTGTCATTCAAGGCTGGCTACACTAAAAAAGCCTCTGGGCCCATGTGGGAAATGCACTCGTCTGCCTGACACCCTCTCGCCGTGTGTGTCCAGCTGTAGCCCAGTGCTCCAAAAGATAAGCCCAGCTTCGTCTCTCTGACCGCCATGGGTTTGGTTTCCCGTGCAATTGAGTGCAACCCATCTGTCAGGGCTGTGCTAGCCGGTTGCTGGTCAGCATTCCCAGGTCTGCTCACCAGTGCATCCCCTATCCAGAGCTCTCTGGCTCTAGCCACTGAAAACCTGTCCACTCTACTCAATTCCTGCACTGCCAAACCCCCAAAGCACAGCGTGAGAGAAAACTGAAACACAGATATAACCACAACCACAGACATAAACATTCTCAAAATGAGATAAAACTGAAATTCTTGTTTATGTTCCAGGTTTTGAAAGCAGACATTGCAGTGGAAAAAGTTGTAGGACATAGTTTAATACTTATTAAAATGTGTAAAATAGTTTAATATATAATTATTAATTTGCCTGGTAAACCAGCCCCTCATACTATACTACATTTCATACAGAGTCTGGCTGTGCTGTATTGAGAAACATTTGCTTCCTGGAGGTGTGGACTCTGCTGAAGTTTGAAACAATTGGATCTGCCTTTACCAATCAATAACCTCTGGTCGTGACTTATACAATTAGCCTGGCTATAATAAGCCTGCCTATGAACTACAATTCAAATGTAGCACACAAAGTCGACATTGTCGCTCACAAAAACTCCCTCTGTTCGCTAATTAGTCCGATAAAGACACATACGGAGTCAAACATGTCAACTGAACAAACTCAGACTACCACTGTAAGGAGAAAATAATCAAGCGGAAGTACGTATGCAGGCTTATAGGCTACTAGTCCATTACATATAAGTTGAGAAAGACTGCAAAAGAAAACTAAAAAAACGGCAAGACTCTTCTAGCAAACGGATTGCAGTGTGACAACCATATCTACAGTACTCGTAATCAATCCATTATGCCCATACCTTTGCACAAACATAGGTGCTTAAACACAGCAATGAAATGACCATGCTCATAAATAGCCGTGTTCAATTTTCACCTCAATAAAAAATTCAAAGCTGTTTCCCTGGATGATAAGTCAGCACAGCCCACAACTTTAATGGGCTGTCTTTGCTTTATTTCTGCTCTTTGAGGTCCTCAAACAAAGTGTTATGACCAACAATACAACTCTAATTAAACTGTCACAACTTAATGGCCTTTAATATGCCAACTGATACCAGCAAATTGTTTGGGGGCTAGGCGATGGAAAGAGAAAGTGAGTGTGAGAGAGATAGAATGAATGAAAGAGGGAAAGACAGCGTGAGAGAGAGAGAGAGAGAGAGAGAGAGAGAGAGAGGGAGAGGCTCATCACAGGTCTTTGTGGAAGGCAGGATGATTGTGCTCTGGGCATTCAGTAAGCCAGACTATGATCGTCTGACTGTCTTTAACAATGCACTGTCTGGAGCGTACATTACGTAAGCCTCTCAAACATTTCAAGTGGCTAATAACATATTGTAGTAGATGTTTAGGTCCACTCCAGAAGATGTGTGCAACACGAGAAAGCTATTTAAAGTCAAAACCACACTTTTCGGTCATGCAGCTTAAAAAGATGTACCATGCGCCATGCTCGTAAGCCTTAAATGTGTGTGTGGGGTGAGGGGTTCTTGCTCAAAAGGGTCATGGGCTTATTTCTGTGCAGATGGTTGATCCTTAGGCAACATAGATCATGTGTTTCATTATTAATAGCATCAAACAATACACAAAGTGTCCTCTCAAAGAGACCTCATAAGGAATATTTTAAGAGTACATGACAAGCTCTTCTCAGCTGATGTGTGTGCTATACTAAAGAAAAGGGCTGAGCTGATAAATTCTTTAGTGGACAAAAAAAAACGAAGAGTCAGGTTCAAATGCACTTTATGGCGACTCATGAACAAAAGAAAAAAGGACTGCACTTAGAATTTTCTGAGGTAATAGTCCCAAGGTTTGAGAGATACTCTGAAGAAAAGATGGAGAGTCTCAGTTCCATAGAAAATACTGTGCATCACTAGTGCAGCACTGGCTCTTTCCATCTGGATTGTGCTTTAGTGCCCTTGATATACCAGACAAATACTTTGTTTGAAAATTAAATTCAGCATTTTATTAAAAACACTTAAGACTCATAAAAGCATCTTTTAAAAAACAGCAAAATTGTACAACAATTTACTCTTACTCTATCAGTTATTTATTATATCAGGAACTTTTCCAGTCAGTTCCTAGTAAATTCTTCATTTTTTCTCTTACAAAGTTAAATATCTTCCTAAAGGATTATCTTCCTGAGGGGATTCCACAGTTACCATCCCCTTCCAAGTGATCCAGGCCCACACTGTACTGAATGAAAAGCAGCTTCATCTCATTTCCGTTCTCAATGGGGATTTGATGCGCTTCCTTTTTGTTTTTTTCCTTGCGTCAGCAGCTCTGTCAGCTGATCAGTGCCCTGCCTAAATGTGTGGAACAAACGCTAAATGAAATGTGACGGGATAGTGCGCAACTCTGGAACAAAGCAGAAGGTCTGTAAATGAGATCTAAGGGTGTATCGTGCGATGGGGGATTCTATAATGCCGTATGAAATGTACACACAGTCACAAGCAGACACCCACATAGGATTAATGTAATGTATGTTGGAAAGTTGCTTTACATGACTACTGGTATACTGGGAATACTGTAACTACAGTGACTTAGTCTCAAGCATTCAAATGCACTTATGCATGATAACGAAACACACAGACACAAATGTGCCCATGTGCTTTGTTTCTCTCTCTCTCTCTCTCTCTCTCTCTCTCTCTCTCTCTCTCTCTCTCTCTCTCTCTCTCTCTCTCTCTCTCAATCACCCACACACACACACACTGGAAAAAGGCAGACTGTTAGGTTTCGGTTAACCATTTTGCATTGGAATCACAATTTTGATGAACATCAAGATATTATGTAAAGAAAGAGTATGCATAGAGGGCTATGCAGGTGTAATCTTAATTTATATCAACATTCCTAAGCCCCCCCCCCACACCCTAAAATTTACATTGCATTCTGCATCTGCTTATGTAAATCATAATGCTGTTTTTAAACTATGCAATTTAATGAAGAAATTCACCAGTGATGTATAAACTTTAGTTTAGAGACAGTTGCACTGGAATCTGTTGACTGGAATCAGTGCACTTGCAGCCATTTTGACCAGGGCGTTATCTCTGAACTTCTGAACTCTGATTCTGAACCAGTCACAAATGTCTGAGGTCCTCCAGACTGATGGTTTATATCAAAACTATATGAACAGCAGCTAATGATTTGACATACAGACAGATACAGATAGTAAGCTCATGATTCTTTGACCACAATCATAAAGGACTTCATGACATTTTCATTACCTTCTGTTCTTCATGAACAATGGCACGAGATGTGCAGCAGTTGCCACAAGCTTGCCAACGGCAGCATCTTACAGAAGCAGCAGCAGCAGCGACAGCTCAAGCATATGTAATCTGCAAGATCAACTGTACTGCCATGCCATTTACATACATACATATTTACATACATACATGCACACATGCATACATACATACATACATACATACATACATACATACATACATACATACATACATACATACATCTCATACACATATTCTGAGCATGTCCTGGTTGCAACAGAGCTTTTTTTGTGGCTATAGTGATTAGGACAGAAGAAAGTAATCCATACTGCTTTCCCAAGGCTGTGCTGATAACTGACTGTATCCCTGAGAGGAGAGTGGAGTCCAGAGCAGAGTGTGCTAATGTGCGTGTGTGTGTGTGTGTGTGTGTGTGTGTGTGTGTGTGTGTGTGTGTGTGTGTGTGTGTGTGTGTGTGTGTGTGTGTGTGTGTGTGTGTGTGTGTGTGTGTGTCTGTGTCTGTGTCTGTGTGTATCTGTCTGTGTGCATTTGTGAGTGTGGGGGTGGGTGTTTTTATGTGTATGCGTTTGTTTGTGTGTGTGTGTGTGTGTGTGTGTGTGTGTGTGTGTGTGTGTGTGTGTGTGTGTGTGTGTGTGTGTGTGTGTGTGTGTATGTGTGCGTGTCTGTGTCTGTGTCTGTGTGTATCTGTATGTGTGCATTTGTGTGGGTGGGTGTTTTTATGTGTATGCGTTTGTGTGTGTGTGTGTGTGTGTGTGTGTGTGTGTGTGTGTGTGTGTGTGTGTGTGTGTGTGTGTGTGTTGCAGTGCTGGAGGTGTACCCTGAGCAGTGTCAGTGTGAGGGCCGAGTGGTAAACTGCCACAGCAGAAACCTCCTGCACGTCCCACCCGTCTCCTCCAACGTGACTGTCCTGTAAGTCCAGCCAGCACCGATCAATACCTAACCTCCTTTCTCTTTCTCTCTCCCTCTCTCTCTCTCATTCTCTCGCCCTCTCTCTCCCCCTCTCTGTTTCTCTCTTTCTCTTCGTCTCTCTTTCGCTCTGTCACTTTCTCACTTGTTCTGTTCCTCTTTCACACTTTGTTGTTCTCATTTTGTCTCTCTCTCCGTCTCATCCTTCTCTCTCTCTCTCTTTCTCTCTCTCTCCCTTTGTCTTTCCTCCCTCTCTTTCCCTCTGTCCCTTTCTCACTTGTTCTCTTCCTCTCTCACACTTTTTTGTTCTCTCTCTTTCTCTCTTTCTCTCCGTCTCATCCTTCCCTTTCTCTCTTTCTCCCTCTCCTTCCCTCTGTTTTTTACTGTCTGTCTCTCTCTCCCTTCAGTTTTCTCTCTCTTTCTCTCTTTCTCTCCGTCTCATCCTTCCCTTTCTCTCTTTCTCCCTTTCCTTCCCTCTCTCACATTGCCTTTTTTTCCTGTTCTTTTCAGAGTGCTGAACAGCAATCAGATCACGTCTCTACCGCCAGATTTATTCATTCGCTACAGACACCTTGAAAAACTGTACGTGTCATTTGGTGACTTTTATGCGTATGTTTCTCTGTGTTTTTCATCCATCTGTCTGTCTGTCTGCTAGTCTGTCTGTTTCTCCGTCTGCCTGCCTGTTTGCCTGTCCGTCTGCCTGCCTGTCTGTCTGTCAGTCTGTATGCCTGATTAGGTCCTCTGTCTCTCAGACTGTTTGTTAGCCGAACTATCTATCTGGTTGCTTGTCTTTGTACCTGCATCTGCATGTCTGTCACTCTGTCTGTCTGTCTGTCTGTCTGTCTGTCTGTCTGTCTGTCTGTCTGTCTGTCTGTCTGTCTGTCTTTCTTTTTGTCTGTCTGTCTGTTGCTCTGTTTGTCTGCATATTTGTCTGTGTCTTTCTGCCTGTCTCTCTGTTTGTCTACATGTCTTTCAGTCTGTCTGTGTGTCTGCCTGTCTGTCTCTCTGTCTGCATATCTGCCTATCCGTGTTTTTATCTGCCTGTCTCTTTGACTCTCTGTTTGCCTGCATATCTGTCTGTCTGTCTATCCATCTGTCTGTCTGTCTATCTGTCTGTCCGTCTTTCTGCCTGCATGTCTCTTTGTTTGAATGCACAACTGTCTACCTGTCTGTCTGTCTGTGTGTCTGTCTGTCTGTGTGTCTGTCCGCCTGCCTCTCAAGGTGGGTAATTAACTGAGTGAACGACCGGATCCGGTGCTCCAGTGCTCACATTATTGCCCCATCCCTCTTATTACTGCTTGTTGTCAGGTGATGGTGTTGAGTGTAGATGTCCCTGCAAGCCTTAGGACTCATTCACACCAAACACTTTGCGCTTTCAGCGTGTGGCCGTTTTCTGTCCGTATTCGTTTAGAATGCATGTTAACAAATTAGACTGTTCCCACCGGACGCGTGACCTGCGCGTATTCTGTCCCTATACAAACATATTGTATACGGATACGCACTGTACGCGCTCAAGTCGGTGTGAATGAGCCCTTAGATTTATCGTGCAGTGTGGGATTGCCTCTCTTTGTTGTCGCGCTACCTTGTCACTTCACTCTACCCTTTTCAGATGACTTATTTTCACCCATTATGTTTTTTCACCCCTTTCCAACCTAACTTCCCCGAAACAAGAGGAGATAGCTTTCCCCACTTTTTATTGTGAGTGTTCAGAAGAGCCTTTGAATAAAAAGCAGCAATCATTATTCTCTTGATGCGAACACGGGAAGTAAATCTCTGATGGAGTTTTTTGGGGCTACGTTTGATGGCAATTGGGGCTAGTGACACATCCTTTGTGCTCTGGGATTAGATGCTAGAGAATGGAAAGGTGGCAAAAGGAGTTGATGTGATTTGGAGGCGCTGATGGGTAAGTGCTATCAGAATCAGTTTCATTTGTTTGTGCCATTGTTGTGTCTAGCTGTGTCAGTAAAAAAGGGAAATTTAGAAGCATCCTGTAGGCTTAAGGTTTTTGAGCACAACAGAATAGCTGGTTATTGCAACTGAACAATGCAAAATGAATTATTAGGTGATTTGTGTTCAGGTCATTATCCAAGCAGTGTATATTCTGTCAACACCTTCTCTTTTTTCTGTATCTCCCTTTTATACCCCCTCTCTGTTTCTCTCTCTCTGTCTCTTTCTCTCACTCACTCTCTCTCTCTGTCTCTGACACCTTTCTGACAGTGGCACCAACCACCAAAATGTGTGGTTGCTTCCACTGATGTTTGTGATGCTTTGCGTTTTACCCAACACTTGTCTCCATCTTTGTTTGTCTGTCGCAGGCACCTGCAGAACAACAGCATTGAGGTCATCTCAAGAAGAGCCTTCTCTGGCCTGTTTTCTCTCCGCCAGCTGTGAGTAGATACCACTCAGAATCTTCCCGAACACTTTACACAATGTCAATGTGGGAGATGGGGTCACAGCCTGAGAATAAGAGGGAGAGGAAGAACTGTAACTGTAACTGGAAGAAGAAACAGAGAGAGAGAGAGAGTGAGAGAGAGTAGGATAGACAGATAGAAAGAGAACGAGAGAGAGAGGGGAAGAAAGAGAGAGACAGAGACAGACAGACAGAGAGAGAGAAAGGGAGAAAGGCAAAGTAATTTTGACATCAAAATTATAAAGTGTGGCTTTCTGGGAGTTATTTTTATCTTCTCGTCTGTTCATCTGCTTTTAAATGTTCAGTGGTTCATCAACCACGATCTAAAGTGCCTCTTTCTATCTACTTGCTATATAATGTAAAGAGTACTGGTGTCTAAATGATCCAATCGTCAGTCTTTTGCCCCAGTATTTTTCCAGACAGAGACAAGTCATATGCATGTATTCAAATGCATGCCTCCACATAGCCACACAGTGACACTCAAAGGAGAACACACAAACGTCCGCTTTCAGTTTTAAAGTGATGACTGTCACAGGCACTCTCTCATCAGTGCTGTCTCTTGGGACCCAATTTAGACACAAGCCTTTGATGCTCAGTTGTCCCTGTGGACTTAGAAAGGCGTTATGTATTATTCAGTCTACAAAAATGTTTGTAACACAATAACAATAAATCTGGACAAATCTGGACCAGAACATCTCCAGTAGTTGTGGTAGTAGCAGTGGCAGCAGGAGCAGTAGAAGTAGTAGTATAATGTCAGCCACCAGTGGATGTAACATCCATATTTAAAAAGTAAGATCCAAACTGAGAACATATCACAATCAGTGTGAAAGGGTACATTTCTCATTTTTGTCATGTTTGACGATATGCACATGTATGTGATTATTCCGAACATTCAGTGGAATCCAGATAACAGACGTATTTTCACTACATTACGAGGCATTGCATATAACTTATACTGGCCTTTATATATTCGCTTCTGTTTTGTAATCCTACTAAAGACCCCAGATGTATCCCCTGTATCGATGTGTTTTACCTTGTGACATGGCTATGACCATGACAATGACGCCATGACCATCTACGTCATAGGGGATTGAGTGTAGCATAGGGGAAATGCTCTCAGAGTTATACAGACATCTATATGAAGTCAATGAATGCAGAAATCAGGAAAAGTAAAAAAAAAAAATGGTGAGTCAGTAATGACGTCTGGCACTAGGTATTGTTCTGCATGCTAGGTATCTTGTCTCCTGGGTCATTGCTGCATCCCTAAACAATTCCTTAGGCACTTAGGCATAGCTAACCAGTGTTCCTGGTATTTGCAACTTCATGCGCAGCAGTGTCGTGTGGTCATCTGTCAGGGCTGTCAGATGTTGATTGTGGTGTGGTGAACACAACACACAACCCTCATTTTCCTGGCAAAACACTTGTGACTAATGTAAACAACCTTGTCACGACTATCGTCTTTGAACATGTGACGGTCCTCTGTGCACCACAACGGTCTGTTTCAGTCAGGTTTTCTCTAAAAAAAATCCCAGGTCAGTATATAAGATTTTTACAGTATTGACGAATGTTTGTCTGCTTTCATCCTGATGTTACAAAACCAAACATATGTATGTGCAAAGTACATAATGTGCTGTATGGGGGAACATTGACACTGGAGTCTATTGACAACTTCTACATTTACTTAAAACTTTTATATTCATTAGAAGATGAATGGGCAGTGTTCCCTTTTATCAATTCACTCTATTGAAACCATTTTCCCTTCGCTCAACCTGAGTTTGGCTGCTAATAAGATATAATAATAGTAATCTTTACTTGCATAGCACATTTCATACAAATTGATGTAGCTCAAAGTGCTTCAACAGTTTGACAAAGGAACACAGTACGACACTATGAGTCATACCACTCTGACAATACGCGTCAGACCACTCTCATAACCCACAAGCTGCTGTTTGTTGTTATACGTTTGCTAATAACATGGGCTTGAAAGGACTTTTTGAAGTGATGACTCCTTTGATCATTTCTGAAGTAAATTCAATTTTCCAATAAAATAAGGCTTTGCATGACACTTCTGTTGTGTCTTCAGTGTTCCAGTCAGTGAACAGAGTAAAGTATTTGGGTCTCAGACAAAAGTTTATGTAAAGGAAAATGTTTTGACGGGAATAAGCCCCAACAGAGTGATGCAGGACCCCTACGTGAAACGTATTCCATGAGAATGACTGTCTCGTGTAACATTATTCTGCTTATTATACAGCTACCTGCCACAAAAATGATAATAACTATGTCATATTTTAAATATTTTGTTGCTGCTTCATGGCTTCTGCTGCTACAAATAGTTATGAATGTTTAAGAATATTTAAGTGCTATGTACATTGCTATGTATGTAGCAATGTGTCCAGCTGCTAAATAACTTGTTGCAGCTCCGTTACGATTTCGTTACTATAAGTAAACCGACTACTTGCGGAGTGATATGAAAGAAGTACAAACTCGTTGCCATTGACAGCGGTCATTATACTTTTTCAGTGGCCATTATACAAACATATTTGACCTCCGAACATTGGAGTGGCGTATTCAAAGGCAGTGGGACATTTGTTAGCATTCTAAAGAGCCGTATAAGAATTGTTAATAATAAAGGCTTTAAAAAACTCATACAGACTCAACATACAGAAAACATGCAGAAAAAAGAGCAAAGTAAATGCAGCTAACCTATCAAATTTGAGAATTAAGGCATTAAGTACATTTACATACATCATACTATAGTTGTTATATTGAGTCAATTGATACGGAACGTCTGTGTTATTTTAGACATCATAAAAGCCCCTGTCATGCTACTGAGTGTGAAATAGATCAGCAATCAGCAAAGCTGATTAGGCAATTGTGCACCTGACCAAAGAAATAATGTCAGATGAGAAGGATTAAAGTTCAGTATATGCTTCTTTCTTTCTTTCTTTCTTTCTTTCTTTCTTTCTTTCTTTCTTTCTTTCTTTCTTTCTTTCTTTCTTTCTTTCTTTCTTTCTTTCTTTCTTTTCTCCTCTCTATCTCTTTCTTACACACACGCAGGCACACACACTTATACATATACATAAAGATGAAGAGTATTTGTGCAAGGCATCAGCCCTTATCTTGTCGTCACCCCTGAGATGGTTCACGGCTGAATGATATCACGCCGCTCACATCTTGCCCCGACTCCTCCATCTAGCAGTGCAGTAAAGGGCATCGCCATAACCATCAGCCCCGCCTGTCAACCTTGCCACCCCCCCCCCCCCGTCTTAGCCCCCCTTCCCATTCTCCGTCCTATCTCCTTTTACTACCCACTTTGCCTAGACCTTGTTTGGCAACATCATGGGGTCAATGAAAGATACACTATAAAAAAAGAATTAATTAAGCAATATAAGAGAATAGATTTAACTCACCCTTACACGTATGGCTGTTATTGATCTGTGTCAAGTTGTTTGGTGGTTGTTTTATAGCGCAAGAAATTGTGGGGGTGTAATCCTACCTGCTTTCACTTCAAAAGGACCTCTAGTGTGCCCTATGCTAGAGGAGCTTTGAAAGCATGCACTGAAGCGTCCTTCATAAGCATTCAGATGCAGTTCAATGCAGAGAACTTTATTTTTCCTTTAGAAACATCATGTGTGAAAAGCTTTGCAGCCCAACATATTCTACTTGCTCATGCTTATTTCACATACATCTGAATGGTCCTTTCTACTAAATAATTACTTCTGCAAGGAGGTTATGTTTTTGCTGGTGTCTGTCTGTCTGTTTGTTAGCAAAATAACTCAAAAAGTTAAGAACGTATCGTTCTGAAATTTTGACAGTAGGTCGATATTCAGCCTCGAAGGTGATTCCTTTTTGGTGAAAATCGATTCATTGGTTACCTTACAAAAAATACAGAAAATTAACATGGAAAATCCCATTGATTTAATGGAAAACCATTTCATTAGGATAATAACTTTCCTGAGCAAAGAACAGAATTCCAAAGCAGCCCCCTTGGTCAGCCCCCAGGCAAGAGTCCTGAGCGATAATTACTGTAGTCTTCAGATCACTCCTCATACTTACTGAGCTCTTCATGAATTAAAAACAGGAATCACTTAACGATGACAAAAAAAGACACACACTGCCTTTCTCTTTCTTTAACTTTGTGTGTGTGTGTGTGTGTGTGTGTGTGTGTGTGTGTGTGTGTGTGTGTGTGTGTGTGTGTGTGTGTGTGTGCATGTACATGAATGCATGCGTGTGTGTGCATATGTCTGTGTGCGTTTTGTGTTTTAATCATTTATCAGTATCTCCATTACTGCAAAGCTTGTAATGCTCTCCCAAAAGACACACACTGATGATGTCTCTGGTGACCACACAGCCTTTCTCTTTTCTTTAACAGTGTGTGTGTGTGTGTGTGTGTGTGTGTGTGTGTGTGTGTGTGTGTGTGTGACACAGAGAGAGAGAGAGAGAGAGAGAGAGAGAGAGAGAGAGAGAGAGAGAGAGAATCTGTGTGTGTGTGTGTGTGTGTGTGTGTGTGTGTGTGTGTGTGTGTGTGTGTGTGTGTGTGTGTGTGTGTGTGTGTGTGTGTGTGTGTGTGTGTGTGTGTGTGTTTGTGCGCACATGTGTGTGTTTCCTGTCTGTTTTAATCATTTATTAGTGTCTCCATACTGTACAGACTGCTTTTTGGAAGAATGGCAATGCTCTTCGCTAGGATACCATGTCTAGTCTGAATGTATCTGACCTTATGTGTCCGTGTAGGTGCAAATGACTGAATGCAGGCATAATGTATGAATGCAGTTGAACACTTAGAGACTTTCCCTCTACCAGCCTGGCAGATGTGCTCCCCTGGTGGCCTCAGCTGTCCCTGAGGCATTTTCCTCAACTTAAAATACACCAATGTAAACAGGGAGTTTTTACTCACCCCCGTCACCCTGGTGCTTTCTCCCAGGGTGACATAAGTGGATCTCTCCACAGCGCCCTGATGGATTTCTTCTGGTGCTACTGGACTTCAAGAAAGCTTGTCATGTGTATTTCTGTCTTGTGTTCCTTTGCTAAACACAAGCACTTTGAGCTACATCCTTGGTGTAAAATGTGCTTTACAAGTAAAGATTCTATTATTATTATTATTATTATTATTATTATTATTATTATTATTATTATTATTATTATTATTATTATTATTATTATTATTATTAGTAGTAGTAGTAGTAGTAGTGTGTGCATATTTATTTGGGATGGTAGGTGGTATGTCTGTGCTCATCTGTATGACAGGAAATATGTGAGAGAGAGAGAGAGAGAGAGAGAGAGAGAGAGAGAGAGAGAGAGAGAGAGAGAGAGAGAGAGAGAGAGAGAGAGAGAGAGAGAGAGAGAGAGAGACAGAGAGAGACAGAGACAGAGACAGAGACAGAGACAGAGACAGAGACAGAGAGAGAATGAGAGACAGAGAGAGAGAGACAGAGAGAATGAGAGACAGAGAGAATGAGAGACAGAGAGAATGAGAGAGGGAGATTAAAACATTCTGGCAGGTGTTCCTCACTCTTTCTCGTTAGTATGCATAGACATGGCTTGGCCCCTGAAAGAGGTGGTTTTCCTGCTCATTTCACGTGTCTGCAAATAGAATTTCCCATCTCATTTGGGCAGAAATATTCCTGCCATCTCCACTTATCACACTCTGCGCTTCTGCCTCCTGTTCTATTTCTGAGCAGACCTGTACATATATCGACACGCTCAGCAGTAATATACACAGTAACATATATGTGTCTCTCACCTCCCTCAGATCTCTCTCCCTCTCTCTCTCTCTCTCTGTTTTTATTTCTCTCTCTCTGTCTCTCTTTTCCTCTCCGTCTCTCTTTGTCTCTCTCTTTCTCTCTCTGAATAAATCTTTCTCTCTCTCTTTCATTCATTCACTTTCTCTCTTTCTTCCTCTCTCTCTCTTCCATCTTCATCTTCCATCTCTCCCTCTTTGCCTCCCTCCTCCCTCCTCACCTCAGTCCATCGCTTAACTGTCAGTCCTTTGATCTGGCTCTTCCTGCTGCTTCACAGATACCTGAGCTGGAACCGGATATCCACACTCAAGGCGGGAATCTTCAGTGACCTTCAGAACCTCCAGTGGCTGTGAGTGGATGGGTGGAGGGAGGGACAGATCACAAACATCCAACAGTGGGGAGTGGGAGGTGGGGGTGGGCTACATCTGTGCTTGTTTGTGTGTTTGTGTGAAAAATAAAAACTTACACTTAGGTTGTGCCTTTCAAATAAGGTCGCCCCATTGCTGCCAACTCATTTGGCCTCTCTTGTGTTGACAAATATGGGCAGGTACACTTCACACATAGTCAGAGTCAGAGTAAGTTTTTAGTTGTTTTTTGGTTGTTGTGGACCTCAGGGTGGCACCAGGGTCCTGAGAAAGTTGGAGGCAACCTTGAAGGCTCTCTCCCAAAAGGACTGTAGTCTGATGTGAAGGGTGGAGAGTGAGGCCCTGTCTGTGGAAACAGTGAATGCAGGACTTGGGTGGGTGGGGCAGTGGTAAGGCGGTATTGGTATTCTTCTCCTTACATCAAAAGAAAGTCCTTTGTGAGTTTATTTGTGTTTATGTATTTCTATCTGTGGATCCGTGGTTCTTCAAAAAGTAGAGTGATGAATTCAGGTAATGGCAATGGATGGCCATTACATACCGGATGTTTGTTCGTTTGTCCATTTGGGTGTGTATATATCCATATGTGAACTGGCTTTGAATGAGTGTCTGTGTGTGTGTGTGTGTGTGTGTGTGTGTGTGTGTGTGTGTGTGTGTGTGTGTGTGTGTGTGTGTGTGTGTGTGTGTGTGTGTGTGTGTGTGTGTGTATGGTGGTGGATGGGGCTGTTGGAGATATTATCGAGCTTGAAAGATATTATCAAGAAATGGCACCATTGCTGCTACTAAGCTGGCACCAGTCAGAAGCTAATGTGATCTGGAATGAGAACTGGGGCCCATCACACACGGTTGTCACACCCACTGCAGATGTGAGGAGTTATGGAGCCTCTTTGGAGCAGCACTAACACCAACAGCTCCAAATCGTGTAGGTCAGAACATCAATAGTTTGCCCAAGAGGGGAGCAGGCACTCTCCAAGCAATTACCACATGCTGCTTTTCAATTACAACAAGGAGGCACCAGTAGGACAAAAGTGTCCTTTCCTTGTGTCACTGCCTGTGTGTGTGCAGGACTGTGTGTGTTTGTTCGTTTGTGCGTTTGGGTGCTTGTATCTCCGGATGTGCACTAGTCCATGTGTTTGTGTGTGTGTGTGTGTGTGTGTGTGTGTGTGTGTGTGTGTGTGTGTGTGTGTGTGTGTGTGTAGAGGGTAATTGTTGGCCCCTAAAGGGGGATAATTGTTGGTCCAGATAGAGGTGTAGATCTCCTGCTATCCCGTAGACAGCAAACCAGACATCTGATAAAGGCTTAAAAGCTAAAGTGATAGAGTCACTCAGCGGCAATTTCACCCCTTAGCAGCCGCACTTCTTTAACAATACGACGCTCACACACCATTTGACTCATACAAAAGCGACCATTCAAATGGCACGTGCCCCACTTCACACCGAAATTAAAGAAAAATTGTCAGCTTTCATGTGCAGTGTGAGAGAGGAGTTTGACGGCTTACATTTTGTCACAAAGAAGAAAGAAATGAAAGGAATGCCTTCCTATAATTAATTAAGGCTTTTCAAGTTTGATAACATGAGTGCCTCAAAGCTTTTTCCGATTTTGGGCTGACGTTTTTGACCAGTGGTCATTCACAGGATGTATCAATTAAATATAACCTTGGATGTCGGATTTTTTCCTCTCCATGTCTTTAGTGTGGTTTGTGTGCGTGTAAATTGTATGTGGAATTATTACAAGGCTCTCCGAAGTGTTGGCAAAAGATTGCCAAGTTTGATATTTGAGTATAACCTTTATAGTAACCTTTTCAGTATAACAGACCTCTAGTAAGGGGGACACATACAATAGGCATACAAATGGGTGGGCTGGGCTGGGCCTGTGCCTGTGCCAGTCAGTCAGGCCCACCCAATCAGACGGCTCTTTTTGTTTGATTGACTGTTTAAGTAATAATAGTAATCTATGTGTTTTTGAGCTAGGCCCAACTGATTTTTTTTTCTGGGGCTACCCATGTTATGATTTCTGGCTACACCCATGGGGAGAGAGCAGTAGAACAGAGGGCATTGCTTTGAAACAGGATTTTGAAACATAAGATTTAACTGAGTGTAGTTGAAGAAAAACAAACGTTTTGAAATGGTACAATTGTCACATTTTGTTTTCTTAGATGTAAACAGCTGTCGGTAGTCGTGTGATAAATGGGACAATGTACAGAGAGTTGCTTAATATCATGGAATAATCAACTCTACAGTGATTAAAGAACAAGTCCTGCATCACATTGTCAGGGTTTATTCCGTGATATTGACCATGTCGCTGTGCATTATCCTTAGTGATAGAAACCCAAAGTACACACCAGAGGGAGTAATTGTATTCCACACAGACATTTTCCCCACTTGCCTACAAATGCCTCATTGCGATTTTTCTCACTTTTCATCAAATACAAAGTGCTGTCAACTTGTACTACATTCATTTATTACAGTATAATGTAGAAGAAATGACCTTCTGAGACAGAATTTGCCTGTGGTAAAGATTGCCCGTCTTCATGGTTGTCGCTCTTGACTTCATGTGTAATCCTGTAGCTATAGGACAGTGCTGGTTTAAAGGCCAATCACAACAAAGTGGGGGAGTTGACCAATGAGAGGGCGTTTCAGGAGATCACTGGGGTTAAATGAAGTTGGACAACATAAGAGAGACAATGTATATGGTTCATGGAAGCATGTCAATTTGAGCACACCCTAAAAATTACTGTTATGAACAGCGGTAAATAAGCTGCAAAGGTCCCCTTTAAAGTTAATTGCATTTTTGCAAACGTTGTCACCTTCTAATTTCTAGCAATTGGCGATGTAATTAATAGGCGCTGTAATGGCTTAGCCCACAGTTGCAGAGCTAATTTGGTCATGATTAGCAGACATGTATTTTTAAAGAGCTCTATTCATTTCTCTGCAGCATCCTTGATGAAAATGAGATAAGCTCTTTGCGGCAGAGGGCCTTTGAAGGCCTGCAGTCATTATATTACCTGTGAGTATCCCAGCACACCAATTATCCACTCTCCAATTACTCACAAACATCAAACATCAACCACCTTTACATTTTCGATGTGTGTGTGTGTGTGTGTGTGTGTGTGTGTGTGTGTGTGTGTGTGTGTGTGTGTGCACGTGTGTGTCTGTGTGCATGTGTGCGTGCATGTGTGGGTCGGCACACGCATGTATTGTGGTGTGGATGTGTCAGTGAGTAAAAGATTTTAGTTCTAGTATGTGCTATAAATTGTGTGTGTGCATGTGTGCGTACGTGCACACGTGTGTGTGTATGCTATGTGTGGTGTGTGTGTGTGTGTGTGTGTTCTATTTTGTCACATGATATTGAATTCTGTGCAGTTCCTTAGTGAATAATTCTGTGGAGCAGCTCCCAAGGACATCCTTCTGCTTGGAAATGCCTCGTCTACATTGGCTGTAAGTTGGACACACACACACACACACACACACACACACACACACACACACACACAGACACACACACACACACACACACACACACCAATGATTTTTTTTAACTTGTATACAATTTTGCAGTTCCTTTAGTATTTTTTTCCCACAAAGACACTGTTGTTGTTTTTGTGCTTTTTGCCTTTTGTTAAGATAGAAAGGTACAGAAATGACAGAAGGTAGATTGAACAGACAGGGAATGATCATGAAATGACAAATCCCCCAAAATTCATGCAGCTCAGTTTTAGCTAACAACTTGACTTGACTACAAATGACTTTAAAAAAGGTTTTCCCAGGGTTTCAACAGTAATGCACTTTTTGTCTGGGAACAAGTCTGTCACCACATGGTAATATGCTTTTGTCAGTGTGCACTCAGAAGGGTAACCAGAAAGGACATACTTAGGCCAAGGTCAGCTGGCTATTTTGCCATGTAAGTTAATGTATGAAATTTAGAAGTAGAAATTGGACATCCATGCATCTGACTCTTGATATGGCTCCACGTTAAAATGTAATAAACTCTTGCTCCACCTCTCCAAGGTGCTGCATAACAAATCATCTTGGTGCTTTTTGAATTATTTCGCTAATTGACAGACAGACTGACAGACAATCTATGTAGATAATGTTATTTTATTTTAGAGTAATTCATTTGTTAATAAAATAAGACTATTCTGTCTTACCATTTACGGTTAAAAATATGTTCATTTTCAACTCCAGCGTTCTTAGTAGATTTTTAAAAATGATTGCACGTTAGTTAATCCCTTTTGTAAGTTGCTTTGGATAAAAGCGTCTGCTAAGTGTAATGCAATGTGATGAAATGTAATGCAATGTAAATATGTTTATTGGGTTTCTTTGTATGTTAATTACATCAATTTGTTTTCTAAGAACAATTTATAATAATAAAGTAATTTCAGATTTTTTTTTTTTACTATTTAGCTGTGAGGTTTTTATATTTTTAGCTCTGCCAAAATAACAAAACTTATTCAGCTTCCAGAGCTGACAGAGAGTAAAGCAGACATATTCCCTTCGGCTGCGTAATTTCTGAGTACTGAGTCTGCAATATGGTGTTCATTTTAGGACATCGTCAGATATCAGTCTCACATGTCAGATATCAGACTCACATGTCAGACTCAGACGAAAAGGTATCAGCTTCATCTAAAAGTAACTCATTCTCAGAAAAACCTATGTCATACTCAGATGAAAAGTCATCATTCTCAGAAAAATATCTGTCATACTCAGATGAAAAGTCATCAGTCTCACAAAAACATTTCTCATCCTCAGATGAAAAGTCGTCATTATCAGGAAAACCTTTGTCATCCTCAGATTCAAAGTCATCATACTCAGAAAAATATCCGTCATACTCAGATTCGAATCCGTCATTCTCAGAAAAATATCTGTCATACTCAGATTCAAAGTCGTCATTCTCAGAAAAACGTTTTTCATTCTCAGATTCAAAGTCGTCATTCTCAGAACCAAACAGCGCCATCTCTCGGAAATACTCAGTCAGTCTCAGTTATCAGTCTCAGTTTCACACGAACAGTTGTCAGACAAAAAGTTCTCATTCTCACATGAAACTTTTTCAAAAAACAAGCAGTCATATGGCTTTTGGATAATAGCACCCTGAAGGTGGCGCTATTCACTACAATTTCTCAGAGCTGTTTATTATCTCAATATACGAGCGTAGCAGACTGCTGCCAATCTTTGCCAGCCATAGATTGTAGAAAAGACCAGCATCAGAACCGCTCTGGCCAGCACTATTCTACTGAGATCGTCGACACAACAGTAAGTTAATAAGACCCTACCCTCATACCCTTGTTTAATTAAAAAAAATTGAAAGCCTTGTTAGGGCTAGTCTGCTATACGACATATTTTTTCTTTTGAATTGCGACTGCATTGCTTAATCAGGCAAATAGCTGCTATATTATCATTCATGTTATGTTATCCAGAAAACTTTTCAAACACAGAGAAACCTTGAACCCAAATATTACATTAAAAAATGTATATGTGCAGAGAGATGCACTTGGGCTCTACGACGTTGTTGGAGTCAGAGAACTAGCGATGAAACTGCTAACGCTAGCTTGAGAACATGACAAAGTTTCATGTGAGAATGAGAACTTTTTGTCTGACAACTGTTCGTGTGAAACTGAGACTGATAACTGAGACTGAGACTGACTGAGTATTTCCGATATGGCGCTGTTTGGTTCTGAGAATGACGACTTTGAATCTGAGAATGAAAAACGTTTTTCTGAGAATGACGACTTTGAATCTGAGTATGACAGATATTTTTCTGAGAATGACGGATTCGAATCTGAGTATGTCGGATATTTTTCTGAGAATTATGACTTTGAATCTGAGGATGGCAAAGGTTTTCCTGATAATGACGATTTTTCATCTGAGGATGAGAAATGTTTTTGTGAGACTGATGACTTTTCATCTGAGTATGACAGATATTTTTCTGAGAATGATGACTTTTCATCTGAGTATGACATAGGTTTTTCTGAGAATGAGTTACTTTTAGATGAAGCTGATACCTTTTCGTCTGAGTCTGACATGTGAGTCTGATATCTGACATGTGAGACTGATATCTGACGATGTCCTAAAATGAACACCGTACTGCAAGTCAAAGTCAAAGTCAAAGTGTACTTTATTGTGAATTCACTATGTAACAGGCATTACGCAGAGGACCGAATGAAAAAAAAGAGGGGAAAAAACTGCATTTTGACTAATAGACTGGCTGGCCTTTTTTTTTTTTTACTAACTCTGGAGAAATCAGTTTCTCACAAGAATGCAGCCATAACATTTAACACAGGCCTAAAGAAGAAGAAAAAGAGGAAATTCTTCTAGGCTGCACTTTAGAGGGGTTCTCAGGTGGCCAGACACGCAAGGATGCTCCTCTCATTTACAGCCAGGCCTGTGCTGTGTGTGTGTGTGTGTGTGTGTGTGTGTGTGTGTGTGTGTTTGCCCTCTGACAGGGATCTGGAGGGAAACAGGATAGCATCTCTCAGCGAGGCCAGCTTCGAGGATTGCACCACGTTACAAGTGCTGTGAGTCTGATGATGCACTATCATGCTACAGTGCTGCTTTCTCTTTTTTTTTCTCTCTGTCTCTCTCTCTCTCTCTGTCTCTCTCTCTCTCTCTCTCTCTCTCTCTCTCTCTCTCTCTCTCTCTCTCTTTCCCTCACTTTTTTCCCTCTAGCCCTTCACCCCTGTATACACCCAAGAGCCCACCACTCACTGTTACTCTTCATGAACACCGACACAAACATAAACACACACAAACACACACTCACGCATGCCCGCACACACACACACACACACACACACACACACACACACACACACACACACACACACACACACACACACACACATACATACTTATGTAACAACTATAGGATATAGGTACCCTCCCAAAAGACTCTCATGTCCATTTGCAGCTAGGTGTTTGTGTTAGTGTGTGTGTGTGTGTGCAGCTAGCTGTGTGTTTGTGTGTGTGTGTGTGTGTGTGTGTGTGTGTGTGTGTGTGTGTGTGTGTGTGTGTGTGTGTGTGAGTGTGTGTGTGTGTGTGTGTGTGTGAGTGTGTGTGTGAGTGTGTGTGTGAGTGTGTGTATCTGTGCCTGTGTGTCTGTTTATCCTCACAAGAACACACCTTGGGCCTTTTCATTCGACAGTTTCATGAATTAATCCATTCATTTCTTACTTGTTTTCTTTTCTTTTCATCATTTCCTTTATTCCTTGCTTCTTTTCTTTTCATCATTTCATTTCATTCCTTCCTTCTTGCATGCCTGTAACTGCCCACACTAGCACTTCTGCAGCTCAGTAGGCAGAGCCCAAGGTGCACATGACACCAGAGACGTGGGGAGTGATGGATGCGCTACACTGCTACAGCCTACTACTGTACACCTGCAGTCTAAGCATCCTCACATCCTTCTGTACAAAAGCTGTCACCAGCAGAAGCAAGTCTAGCCATTCAACAGTAAACTGCTTCAGGTAGGAGTAGGGAAAAATACTGTACCAGTAGTGAATTATTTGCAGAGAGAATTCTGCAAAAGAAAAGCTAATAAATTGGTAATGAGTTCAGGGATTCCGTCAGATCTTTTATGTCGTTGAAAGTTCTGAGTCCAACTTTGATAACCCCCCTCAGACTGATGACTGAAGTGACAGCTGGCTTTGTGATCCTGCCGACCTCACTTCACCCTCCCTGGGCAGTTTCACAAAGGAGTGAAACGTCAATCTCCTAAAAGTCTGGAAATCTACATCACTTAGATGGGCCAGACAAGGAAAGAAGTCCCTGTATATAGTCGATAATAAATGCGCTGCATTAAAGAACACTAATTCGTTTTTTCAACCTTAAAATAATGTTGTTTCAGTGTCTGACGGTCTCTGTTCCAGACCCTCTGCACAAAATGAAATGAAGTACAAGGGCCGGGTTTACCAGCCTACTTCAAAGGAATTGAACCAGCCACACTTTAATTGCCTGGTGACTTCTGTACCTGCTGAGCCACTGCTCTACCTGCTGAGCCACTCTCATTTCCTGTTTGTTTTCTTTTTGTTGTTGTTTTTTTAAGCAATGGCAAATGCTTTGATTGTGGTATAAGACCTCTACCAAAGATTGAGTTAGTATCGCCCTGTGAAACCGAGGAAATCTAGTTACACATAACCGTACTGTTAGATTTTCAGTAAATGTATGTTTTATTTTATATATCCCTTTCAACATACAGTAAATAACATCAACAGTATGAATTATTTAATGGACCTAATGGCTTCATAGTGAACTATGTTTCTTTTCAAACCAGACAGAGTCATGGTCTCAGACAGGGTACACATTGGATTTCTTTTCAGTTATTTATTTCAGTTATTTATTTGGTTGGTTGGCTGGTTGGTTGGTTTATTGGCCTAATGGATGTGTTATGGAGTGTTGCAAAGTTTGGAAACTGTCAGAAAGAGAAAGTCAAGGAGTTTCAATAAATAATTGAACTTTTTCTGTCCATTAAAGTGTTAAATGCACCAAGACAACTCGCATTTACGCTGATAAGTGGAATACCACCCCCTCGAGGATGTTTTGTCCTGCATGTTTTTCAACACCTCCAAATTCAATCTGACAGGGCCAATGCCTTTTTACTATGCTTCTCTAGGCAAGATCACTCAAGCTGACGGCAAATGAGTGCAGTGCATGGTGTAAGGGTGTCAGGTCTGGATGCTCCCCCAGCTCTCACGCTTGTTAGGGGATGTAAATGTCTCACTGTGCTACGCTGTACATCAGACTGTTCAAGCTTGATAGTCATCATCAACTGTAATAATAATAATACAAAATAGAACTTGACTGTTTCAACACTTCATTTCTCAGGTTTTTTTAAGCCTTCCTTCTCTTTACCATCAATACCAATGCTCACCAGCTTTCTTATTCTTGCCCCCTTATTACTGTAATACAGTAGGACATACTCTGTGTCGTATTCATCGTCTCTAGCACTGTGTGTGCTACAAAAGAACCCAGACATATTGTATTTTACACAGTAAACAATAACAAAGCAAACAAGTAAATAATGCCTGATGGTTTAGTATAGACTATACTATAGAGACAATAGACTACATAGAGTATGTACTATATTTATGTATATGTACATGTTTGAATGTATATATATCTACTGTGTATGTGTATAGGCTACTCTAGATACACATGACACCTGATTGTATCCATATAATGTGTCTAATAATGTTAGTGACTAATGTTTTGCTATAGACATTTAGTATACTCCCATGTAACAACGTAAGAGTTCTGTGATAAAAAGCTGAATGATTTAAATAGAGAAGTACTAAAATCAGATTTTTATCTTCGTTCCAGTGTTCTGCGGAAAAACTGCATTGGAACTATTGAGAGGGGAACATTTTCAGCTATGCATCGACTAATAGAATTGTAAGGATGCACCCACATGTGTACACCCACAAACACCACACACACACACACACACACACACACACACACACTGTTTATCTTACAAAACATTTTTAATGGAGCTGTGATGATTGTAAGAAGGTGTTCTCTTTTTGTTTGTTTCGGCAGGGACCTCTCAGTCAACAAAATCCAAAAACTCCCTCCACCCTTATTTGAGAATATGAAGAGTCTTCAGCAGCTGTGAGTTACTCTTTGACTGACTGCTCCAGATGGAAATGGCAGTGCGCTTTCTGTCTGTGTTCTGTCATATAGGCGGAAACACTTGTTCTGTCATATAGGCGAAAACAAACGTTTTACTTTTTGAGAGCACGTCTACCCACAGTGGGTTGATTTATTCAAGTCAGTTCCAATCCATTGACTGATAATGAGATTGCAGTTTGATGAGGCAGCCACCACACATGAAACACACACACACAGACACACACACACAAAGTCCGTCTTTACTGACCTCTGCGTTTGTCCATGCACGGTTAATAATGTGTTTGTATCTATATGTGCATGTGTGTGTCTGTGTGCATGTGTGTGTGTGTGTGTTTGCGTGTATGTGTGTGTGTGTGTGTGTTTGCATGTGTGTGTGTGTGCTTTGTCTTGCTCTCTGTTTACATTTCCACAGGAACATCTCAAATAATCCACTGACTGAAATATACGAAGATCAGTTTGACAGTTTTGTCAATCTCCAGTCTCTGTGAGTACTTTTTGAACTTTCTGAGCATGTTGTTGTTGCTGCTGCTTGTTTGCTGGCATGGATTATGCAGATTGACAGAAGGTGCCCCTCCCTCTTGAGACCTCCTCTCGCTCTGGTGTACCTGTGGGACAGGCAGTAACCCTTCACTTCATTGTGTGACAGTGTGACAGCCCCAGCCACCTATGATAAATACCACCGCACAGATATAACTTCAAAATGGTTGTGTGTATGAGGATGTGTGTATGAGTAGTGTGTGTGCGTGCATGCATGTGTGTGTGTGTGTGTGTGTGTGTGTGTGTGTTGTTCACCCATGTGCTCATGTTCACTTCTCTTTTCATTCTTCTCGTTCTGTCTTCCTCTCTGCCTCTATCTCTCTGTCTGTCTGTACCTCTCTTTCTCTCTCTCTCTTTCCTCTCTCTATTTATCTCTCTCTCTTTCTTTATCTCATTCTCTCTCTCTCTCTTTCTCTGACCCCCTCTCTCTCTCTCTCTCTGTCTCTGTCTCTCTCTGTCTCTCTCTCTCTCTCTCTCTCTCTCTCTCTCTCTCTCTCTCTCTCTCTCTCTCTCTCTCTCTCTCTCTCCTAGGAGTATGGAGGAGGTTGAGATCCCCAACATCAGTATCCGCATGTTTCGGTCCTTCAGCAACTTGTCCCACATGTACGTGAGGTTTATTTTGTCTGTTTTCTCACAAAGTCTGTCTCAGATCCCCCTTCCCCGTCCCTTTTCAGTAAGACTAGCGAACGCTATATATATATGGTTCATGTATAAAGAGAGAGCCTCATGCATGATTTATCAGTTTTGAGTCTTTAGTCGTTGTAGACATCTGGCATTTCAACTTATCAAAGAGGTACAGTATATGCATAGACTGATGGTCTTCGGTACAGAGACCAGTGGCCAGTACTAATGAAAAAGTAATTCGACATGGGTGAGTGAGGACCCCTACATGATGCCCACTTAGTGAATTTGTGGTGCTTTTAACCATACAAGGCCGACAGATGCAGAAATGTCCAAATTCACATCAATTCCTTGCGGTTGAATGGCTCGCAAAATATTCATCACAGTGAGGTGTCATGTCTAGACCTCTTTAAAGATTCTAAATGCTTGTTTTTTGCCACAAAATATTGATTTGTGTGAAACCATTTGTAATGAATTTACAGTGTGTTTCTTTGGCCCTAACCACATTTTTATTTTCAAAATGCTAAATCATACTGCCCCCCCTTCATGGTTCAGATGTAACCAGGTTCCAGAAAAATGTCCCCTATATACTGTGATAACATATCTACACTATTAGCTTTTAAAAGTGAGCTGCATGTAAAAGACAGCTTCATGAACAACATTTGACAGTAAACAATGTGCATGTGTTATCATCAAATCACAGTATATCTGGATAGTACAGACTATACTGTAATATATATACACCAAGATAAGAGCTTAAAAGTAAGTGAAAGGCAGTGAAATTACCCTGAAAATAGCTTGGGGCTCATATTACACCCAGAGCAATGATGGCAATCTAACCAGTGTTGATTTTATAAACACATTCATTTCTGTTAGAGGAGTAATGTCAATCTAACCGGTGTAGCTTTCATAAATGCAGTCATTTCTGTTAGAGGAGTAATGCCAATCTAACAAGTGTTGATTTTATAAACACATTCATTTCTGGTAGAGGAGTAATGCCAATCTAGTAGCTCTCATAAATGCAGTCATTTCTGTTGGAGCTCCATTTGTGATTGCCTTACTTTGATGGCTGCTAACACTATCACTTACAAATGGATTTTCAATAGCCCCATTCTCGCCATTGACCAAATTGGATGGGCGTATTCCCTCCACAATTAATTTAGCAGTTCAATTCTGGGGAGGTCAATTGCTCACTCACACCCTCCTCCCATCTACTTTTGCACTCACACCGGCCCTGGAATGGCATACGCATGACCCCAGAAGGGCCTCTCCCAGATCAGCTTAGGCACAGATTGAGGGCTCTCAGCAGCATATCCTTTCTGTGATTGAAATCTCAATGACAACCCTTCATCCGCTACAGTGGAGCGCTCATTTATTTAAATTTGATTTCCCCGAGCACAGATTGGTTGTGCGAGAGCCTCTGCCAAAAACCGCTGGCCATTGCCCACAAACACCCTCGGCAACTGGCCACGTCTTTGTTACTCTTGGAGGCTCTCGGCTAGTCCTGTGGTCATCTCTGTGCCAGCAGCCTGTCCTGTGTGTTAACCGTACGGACTGGTCATTTTGGCTGTGTGAGAGTGCAGGATCTCCAGGCATTTAACACTCTCACTCCACAGACACCTGGCTCCCTGTTGGTATCCCCCTACCAACCCAACATTTCTTTTGCATAACTAGCCTGCCCTATGTTGTGCCACTTAAATCAAGTGAAAAGACTCAGTGCCCCAGGAATGAAGTAGAGCAAGGTTGGCTCCAGGGTTTAGAAAGGTTGAGTGTCAAATCTCAACCTGCTGACCTTTTCGTCTGATGCTTCCCAGCCAAGCCCCCAGTTCATTTTGAGGAAATTAACGCAGTCACTCACTAAACTGACAGTCACAACCATAGCTACTAATGTTGTTTGTTCAGTCATTCTTGTAAACATTGGGAGGTATTTGAAGAAAAACCTTCGTAGCCCGAAGCACATCGCCAGAGCGACAGAAGATTTCTGTTTTTATGTTGTGTTTGATGTTGGCGTTCCCAGAGGTAGCAGGTGGACGACTGGCGATAAACCATCCAGCTCCGAGCCCCGTGGTACTCTGAAATTTCCGTTAGAATTCCAGGCACATCCCATGTCCACATTTGTCTCCCAAAACAGCCCTGTGTGTCTGACTCACCAGCGAAAATAATAGCCTTAAAACTAATGTGTTTACCACAGAAAAAAAGATAAACTCAACTCGTCTCCTCAGTCTTCACAGCCAGTCTTCACAGCGACTCCTAAATAAAATGGGTTTGTAGCACCCCATGCATTAGCTGGAACAGAATAAAGAATATTTTAAGAGATATCACAGGAAAATGGTCTTTAAAAAGGTCTCAGTAATATCCACTGCCGTGAAGTGGCCTTCGGAAAAGTAATAATGATATCTTCACTGGCCTGATAAGTGACTGCAGTGTAAACATGTTTGTCTCTTTGAATGTCGTCAAGCTATTTCAAGCGCTTTGAGTACTGTGGGTACTCGCCCAGCGTGCGGAGCTGCAAGCCCAACACTGATGGCATCTCCTCATTCGAGAACTTGCTGGCAAACATCATCCTTAGAGTTTTCGTGTGGGTGGTCGCCTTCGTCATCTGCTTTGGAAACATCTTCGTCATCTGCCTCCGATCATGCATAGCCAGTGAGAACCAGCACCACACGATGGCCATCAAATCTCTCTGTTGTAAGTGCACGCATAAAATATAATTTTGGTTGGTTAAATGTGCAGCTTACATAAGACCTCTGTATGAGCCCTCAGTTTGACTGTTGCTTTGAACCCATTAGTCCAACGCAGCTAACTGAAGAACACATATTTATGCTAATTCTCCTTGCCAGTTTTTATACATCTGAGTGGTGAAATTTGTAATGTATTGTAAATGGGCTTAATCAAATAATGAAATCCAAATGCACCTAGATTCAGGCAAATGTATTCAAATCTAAACCACCTTAAAAACACAATTATGCAAATAATATTAATAACAACAATAATAACAACAATAATAACAACAACAACAACAACAACAATAATAATAATAATAATAATAATAATAATAATAATAATCTTTATTTATATATCACTTTTCAAAAACAAAGTTACAAAGTGCTTCAAACATTGTAACAAAATATGCAACATTATTACCTTACATTACATTACACTTAGCAGATGCTTTTATCCAAAGCAACTTACAAAAGGAGGACATAATAGCTAACAGATGTGTAGAGAACATCATAGGTACCTATGTAAAGAGATGGTTAGCAGAAATTAGTTATGTTAGGAAGGAAAGCAGTGCTGGAAGAGAAGGGTCTTCACGAGCTTTTTAAAGGTCGAGAGGGATATTGCTGCTCTTGTAGCGACTGGTAAGTTGTTCCACCACTGACAATAATATTTGTCTGAAAACGTTTGATGCAGTAGTGGTAGGCCACATTTGTCATCCAGAGGGCTGTCCAAAAGTTACAACTGATATAGCCACAGAATTTATCGCTCATTTCTGAAAAGTTTGTAAGGTTGCGATGCTGACTGGTACTAGCAGATGTGCTGTAAAAAGTGCTGCTTATAACCAACAGTATGAACTATTTTAACATAACAACATAACCTATGTTCATGATACCCACTCCCACACGCCATTAACACCTATAATGTACAGTGATTGCTCAAGGATAGCGCCCCCTACACACACACACACACACACACACACACACACACACACACACACACACACACACACACACACACACACACACACACACACACACACACACACACACACACACACACACACACACTGCCTGTCTGCTACTGCATTACTGTCTGTACACATCTCTTTCGCCAGGTGCAGACTGTCTCATGGGCATCTACCTGCTTTTCATCGGAGCCTTCGACATCAAGTACTGCGGCGAGTACAACCGCCACGCCCACATCTGGATGGAGAGCCTGTCCTGCCAGCTGATTGGCTCTCTGGCCATGCTGTCCACAGAGGTGTCAGTGCTCATGCTGACGTACATGACCCTGGAGAAGTACCTGTGCATCGTCTTCCCCTTCCAGAACTTTCACGTGGGCCGCAAGCGCACGCTCTGCTACCTGACCACCATCTGGGCGCTGGGCTTCGTCATCGCCGTCATACCCTTCCTGGACAAACAGACGTTTGGGAATTACTACGGCCGCAACGGCGTCTGCTTCCCGCTGCACTCGGACCAGATGGAGAAGCCGGGGGCCAGGACATACTCCACGGTCATATTCCTGGGTGAGTAGCCCCGCCATCCATCGCAGGTGGCCTCTGTGGCTCAATCCTACTGCGCAGTCATTGGCAGTTCATCTTTAGTGTTTGTGTGTGTGTGTGTGTGTGTGTGAGTGTGTGTGTGTGAGTGTGTGTGTGTGAGAGAGAGAGAGACAGAGAGAGAGAAAGAGAGAGAAAGAAAGAGTTTGTGTGTGTGCACGTGTGTGTACATGTGTGTTTGTCTGCATGAGTGCATTAGAACTGCACTGGAGATTACATCTGAGGGGGCCACAGCCATCACCCATCTACAATTTTGCTTTATTTCCCTTGGGTGTGTGTGTGTGTGTGGGGGGGGGGGGGGGGGGGGGTGCAGTATACACTATCTGTGTATATGGGTGGTGGTGTGTGTTTTTGTGAGTGTATGTGTGTCTGTGGTGTGTGTGTGTGTCTGTGTGTGGCATGTGCTGTGTGTGTAAATGGGTGGTGGTGTGTGAGTGTGTTATGTATGTGTGTGTGTGTGTGTGTGTGTGTGTGTCCATCCGTGTGTGTGATTATGTGTAATACACTGGCTGGGAGGGGGGAGGAGGGGCTGCCAGCATGATCCCCGGCTATGAACCACAGGGGCACGGCCAAGGGTCCTTGTAGCCAGGGCTTCCCGAGAGGTGAGCATTCAATCAGCCAAAGATATAAAGGTTAGGCCCCTGCCAAGCTCGCTTAGCCCCCCCCCCCCCCCCCCCCCCCCCAGTGCCAGCCACAGACCCAGAGAGCCTGGCGGTCTGAAGATTCTGGGTTTCTCCTACATAGTGGAATGGTTTTCAGCCGTCTCTGAAAAAGGGGACTGAAAGGAAAAAAACATTTATGTATCACAGTGCCCTGGGCATAACTGGCACAGTTACCAAGCCACCAAGCAACCCTCACTGATACTAGCTGCCCCAGTTCCTTCAGCTGAATGAGACAAAAGAGCAACATAATGACTCAATGAATAGTAGCCACGAGGCAAATGCTTTGTGTTTGTAAGTAAATAAACTCAGTTAGTCTTTAAAGTAGACTTTAGTTTAATTACCTTTTAGCTGTTTAAAGCAAATAAGGTTTGGCTGTGAGGAAGGATTAAAAAAGACTTTATTTAAAACATGGCTAGTACATGTTTAAAAAACAAATATGTTTCGACCCATCCATACATCTTTATATGTCCATACGTCATCCATATGTCTTCATCAGGGCTACAGTCTACATCACGTACAGTGTTGGGGTCATGTGACCTTACTGCATGTCATTATACAAGTGAGGCCTATGACCTCATTTGCTGTGGACTAAGCCCTGGTGAAGACCTATGATTAGGTCTTAATCTTTCCTCTTCCTTCTTCTTCCTCACATTTTGGTGTGCCTGGATAAACCTTTTTTTTTTTTTTTGCTTTAAATTGTTTGATGGAGTGACCATAACTAGGGATGTGGGTGAGCTCTGACTGCCATACCAACAAGCCTGGCTCTTTGGCATTGTGGTCAGAGCCCCTGTTTGGTCCTCTGGAGACCTGGGTTTGAAGCCGGGTAGGGTGACTTCTCCTCCCCTTCATTACAAATGGATTGAAAAAAAACACCCAACACACTGGTGAATATACTAGTTTATGCGTACTGTATTGTACTTAATATAAATGTATTTGTTTGTTTCAGGGTTAAATCTGGTGGCCTTTGTCATGATCGTGTTCTCCTACTCCAGCATGTTCTACTCTGTGCAGAAGACGGCAAAGACGGCACGGCAATCGGTGTTCGACCGCGAGGTCTCCATTGCAAAGAGGTTCTTCTTCATCGTCTTCACAGACGCCATGTGCTGGATTCCTATATTTGTGCTCAAGATCCTCTCGCTGCTGAGAGTGCAGATCGCAGGTCAGTTTATGGTCCACACCAACAGTCATTTACTGTGTTATATGTCCACACACATCTTCACTCTCTCTGTGTCTCTGTCTCTCTCACACACACACACACACACGCACACACACACACACACGCACATGCTCGCTAAGCTCAGTAAGTGGCTAAGGCTCTGTAACAATAGATGTGAGGCAGGTTTGTAGCTTTGTGTGTGCTGGATAAGAACCTCATGGTGGGATTAGTGGTACTGAGGGCTCATTCTTGCCAAAAATCCTTAGAGATTCATCGTTCACCTGAAAGTGAACTGCACAATAGTGAGCATGTGATCATGCCATGCTTTCCAGGCGCCTCCTCTTGGTTGTGTGTGTGGTGTGTGTGTGTGTGTGTGTGTGTGTGTGTGTGTTTGTATTGCTGTGTGTGCATGTATGTCATGATGTACAGATGTAAGAATGTGTTTGTGAGAGTTGGGTGTGCCTGATTATGTGAGCTGGGAGGACCTCCGGCTTAGGTACAGTCTAAGTGCCCGGGCCTCTGGCCCTGAGGTCCTCCATTAGCCCTGATCCATACTGGGATCCATAAACCTGCCTCAGCTTTGCTACTATGACCCTTAAGGCTTCATTAGCGAGTGGGTAACTAACCCTGGAGACCCATGCCCATCCATTTCTCTGCCCTACCTGATATACACACACACTGAGTAACACACACGCTAATAGTATGTGTGTGTGTGGTTGTGTTTGCTAATAGTCTTGTTTACAGTGTGGTGTCATTGTGTTCCAGGGACAATGATCCTGTGGGTGGTGATATTCATCCTGCCAATCAACAGCGCTCTGAACCCAATCCTCTACACAATCACCACGAGGGCCTTCCAGGAACGCATTAAAGTCTGCCTCAGGTACAAGTGCCACGAGACGAGCTGATGGACTCAACCGCTTCTGCGTGCTCAGAAATACACAGACACACACACACACACACACAGACATCGACATAGACCGCACACAGACAGACACAGACAGACAAACAGACAGACATACAGTACATACACACACACACACACACACACACACACACACACACACACACACACACACACATACACACAAACACTCACAAATACTCAAAAACTCACACAAAGCACAAAGGACAGATTGTTATGTGTCTGCAAGTTGATGGCAAGGAAGGAATTTTAACCATTATCTACACAAAGTCTGTACAAGTTCAAGTTCAATCTAGAAAAGAGAAGTAGACTCAGACACACACCCCCTTTCAGCACATGCTCAGAAATCTACCTCACAGTCAGGTGGAACAAATCCACTCATACCACACAAGAAATTTACACACACAAACACACACACACACACACTAGACATCTCATCTGCACTCATCATACCACAACACATATACTATAATACATTCACAAGTCACAACACACACTTTAATATTGGAGATGTGTCCATTTACAGGTGTCAACCACAAACTCAACCACAAAAATGTGTTGCAGGGCTGGACATGCGTCCAGAGGTCATTTCTGCACATTCACACAGCTATTTGTTTGTCTGTTGGTGTTTTCTGCTGTAAAGATGAATGTATTGCCTGAAGGCGATAAAAGAGAATAAATCTACTGCTGTTAAGTTTTCATGGGTTGTCTGTCTCCTGTCGCTGTTGACACACTCTAGACTAGAGCATCAGTCTGAGAACACATAAAAAACAGCCACACAAACGTACCCACCCTTATGCTGCAGTCTTTTGCTGCATATAAGTTTGTGTTGTTTTTATTGCTGTTATTTTAAGGGCCCTGTCACCACCTTGACACTTTCTTGATTGTTTTTTTTGGAGATAATCAAAATTCTATATGTACACCCCAGAATTCACAATTGACTACAACTTGTGAAAAAAGAAACTGAATGACGTCCAAATAATAATGAGTTTTACTGGTTAGTTTTTTTTTTATTTTTAATATTTTTTCATTTTATTCTATGCCTGCAGATGGTATTACTGTTTTCCACCGCATGTTATTGTTCTACATTATTTTGTGTTATGTCATAGGTAGACAGACAGACAGACAGACAGACTGATTGACTGATTTCATCCATGATTAATGCCTTTGAAGTGTTTATGTGCACTTAGCATATCTTTTTTTCAAAGTATTGGCCTTGCTTGAAGTGCCTCTTCAGTGCAAAGCCCAGAGGGTGGTCAAAGCATTTGTGAAAATGCGGCGAATCATTCATAATTTTCATCACTGGCAGACCAAGTTCAAGTGTCTGGTTTGATTGTTGTTCTGAAGTGTGGGCCACATCAAATGAGAGCGACAACACACTGAGCCAGCCACAGAATGAGGAGAGATTGGAGCGACATTGCCACCGACTACAACAGACGGCCAAAATAATTCAATAATGTTGGGCCATTTCAACCATTTGCTCCCTGTGTAGGTTTAGGAAACCTATTCCATTGTGGCCGGTCATGGTATTATTTCTCAAAATAAATAACAGCTTAGCCACCAGTATCGATGGGGATAAAGCAGGCATAGAATGATTTGAATAAATATTTATAGAAACTAAATTCGAGAAACTATTTTTTTTTCCCTGAATGATTTTTTTTGCATGATTCAATATGCAGAGATGAATAGCCTTCTCTACAGTATATATGATTTAGGCTTGCGGGGATTTCTCAAAGGAATTATTTCTCCAAAAAGGATTTCCTTAGCATTATGTGCACCGCACAGCTCAGCTTATATTAACAGCTAAGTCATGTGATGTCATCCATAACCCCAGTTCAGAGTAAGACAAGGGCTCACAGTCCATCTTTTTGCAGTGGTTAGGTTTATCTGTTCAGGTGCAGAAAAAAAGATGAATGAACCATATGCCTATCTCAGAAGATTGTGTCACTGATTAGCTCAGCTAATATATTCAGACCTCGCCAGGAACTTTGAAGAAAAGATGCTTCAGCTCCTAATTCACATCATCCCTTGGATATATGAAAGTTCTAGCTGAATAACTGCCATAGGGGCGTTCTACAGTGCTGCTCTACAAGGACGTTGTGAGGTTTTTCCGTGATTGTGGCTGCTAAAACCAGCTGAACTATCTGTAGCTGGTTAAATATTGTGGTTCAAAGGGCAGTTATTTTCATGATAACATTTTCATGATAGAAACTTTTTTTACGTGTCAGCAGTAATGACAGAAAATTGAAACCTGGAATCGCAGAGGGAATTCCCTGACATCCTTGAATCAGGTTGCTTACTGGCAGCATAGCTGTTTGTGTTAGTTGTTGCACTGCAGCATATAAATTTCGACATAGCTCCACGTGACATATTAATGGTCTTACATTTTATATCAACTATAACACTTACCCAGCTCCATATTGTAGGCCTGCCCATGTGCTTTCCTCACATTTGACCAAAAAAAAAAACAAATCTTCAACTTCAGTGCACATTGATTGACTTGGGTTATTGGGACATTTGGACTATAGGGAAAAGGTGTTTAGTCAGCACAGCTGCCAGCTTCATGAAAGAGAGCCTTGGGTGTCATCAGGACATACTTCTGGGCCACAGCAAAATGACAAATAGGACAACTGGTCACCCAGCAGACCTCGTTTACCGTTGCATGTGGACCCGCAAACAGAAAAATGCTGGGACAGAGCCACAAACCAAAAAAAAAAAAATGCAGGGTTGTCCAAATTGTGGTATTTCTTCCCCCCATTTCCACCCTCAACCCACACACACACACATGCACACACTCATGCACACACACACACACACATGAACACACTCATGCACAAGCACACGAGCACACACACATACATGTACACACACACACACACACACACACACACACACACACACACATTGCCAAATCCTGTGCAATGATGCAAAATCTGTTTAAATGTATGACATTTTCCACACAACTACTTTGATGCTTCAAATGTCAGAATGCTAAGATCAGTGCATGTATGGTAATGAGAGGTTTAAAAGAGAAAACATATGAATTATTACATGAAAGTACACAGTGTGGAACATGCCAATAACTGCTTCAAAGTCTTTTGAGAACTGAAGCATGTCTGCTTGTGGACATCTTAGAGCATATGAAAATGAGAGACTCATTAAGAATACATAACAGAGGCGGTCAATGAGCTTTAGGTAAACGATTTCTTGCCTCTTTAGCTGAAGGAATGTCCTGATGAGAAAAGCTATTTAAATAACAGCTATGGCAGTTATTGATAAAAACACACAACAGTAATGGTGTCCCTTGGGTCTCGAAGTATCCATTAGGTTCTGAAGAATGATTTGATTCATGAAGAGGCTCACTGAAGTTGCGATCAAATAAAATAAACATCCCCAGAGATTGGAGTCATTAAAAGACCAAGTAGAACAACATGTTTTATGTGTGATATTAGAATGTGTAGAATGTTTCTTATAACAACTCCATACTTACATACATACAGAAAAGAAAGTAATTGTGTTTTTTTCTGACCATAAACACACGGATTAAGAATTCATATTGTTAAAAATGGTAAGACTTTAATTTACAGTTCCTTTTTTTTTGGTGTATCTACATGTAACAACGTAATATTATGTACTTACAGTGTACATACCTAACACTAACCCTAACCATATGGTACAGTGTAAGTACATAATGTTACATATTGTTGCACACTTTGTTACACTGTACCTAATTGATGTAACATGTGACAGGAAAATAAAGTGTAAACAATAATATATATTACATTACATTGTATTTAGCTGACGCTCTTGTCCAGAGTGACTTACAGTGAATTACATACAGGGACAGTCCCCCTGGAATAAAATGGAGTTAGATGCCTTGCTCAAGGACACTTCAGACATGGATAAGGGGTGCAGGAGAGTGCTGGTTTGTTCCCCACCCACATTTTCTCCTGCTGGGAATCGAATTTGTGATCCCAACTCCCTAACCATTAGACCACAGCTGCCCTACAAAGGGAATACCCCTTACAGTATAAATGGATACATCTAGCTTGTCTTTAGAGAGAGAGACACAGACAGAGATGAAGAGCGACAACGTATTAATTCCATAAACCTGTACAGAGATGAAGGTTGAGGAAAAACTAGCAGATCTATCCTTTTTCTATTAAATGTGTTCTTCACAAGAAAGTTAAAAAATGGTTTTAAGTAAAAGACTACTTCCAGTAAACACAGTCATTGAGGCTAATCCTTCCACTAATACTAAGGTATGGCTTTACCATTCACTTGCAGCTGTTTTCCAAGGACAGACATGCACCTGATGTTTCATGTACCCTACATTATATCCAAGTCATTACCATCTCTTCTTTACAAATGATATACACACAGGCACACACAAACACACACCCTGGTGCTTTTCACCCTGCAATAGGGATTTAAATTTCTCCTTCAGCTGGCACCCCACTGAACTGACAGTGGAGAACTTCCTCCCAAACTGAGATCGCCTTCGGGTTTGGGGGAGAGCTTCCTGCAAAGCATCCAGGTGATATGACCCAATGTTCGCTCTCTTCTAACAGACCTTTTGGTGCTCAGTTGGACATTTTATCTCTCAAGGCATCTGGATCACCTATTAATCACCTCAGTCTTTTCCATCTTATTTTACAACCCTGATAATGATATTCAGAGTCAGGTTTATATCTAGGAGATCTCTTGACCCTTATAAGTAGTACTTGACCATGATCAGTTATGGTCAAATGTGTGACCGCCATATTATTTTGAATAATTTGGCATCAAGATAATTTTCTCATCTAGAAACAGTCACTTTTGTACACATATATTAGATCGGAACTTCTAAAAACTATATTTGTGTCCTATGTCCACACCGTTGAGTCATTTGTGCACATCATAAACACAATTTCTCATTGTTTTGAACAAACAGCAACCTTGCCAATGATTATGAACAATCGGTTCTTTGTATTCAATTGCTTATGTCATGCTAATTAAAATGAAGGCTATTGTACTGATTCTCTGTTACATAATAGATGATTGCTTTCAGGTGATCATAGAATTTGTATAGGGAAGAAAGTGTGAAGCTTTAGATCAACTAATTTTGTCTGAAATAGCTCAGGGTTGCATCTCTTAAACCCACACTTGGTAAGCGTACTGTACGTAGAACACAATAAAGCACTATAATTTGTAAAGATGAAAAAAGACAGAGGAGAACAGGGTTCACAGTTTGAAAGAAGTGTCAAGAAGGGCAAAACAGAGGAAGCCCTAGAAGAGGCAAAAGACATGGGCAGCTGAGAAGATCTGTAATAATAATAATAATAATAATAATAATGATGATAATAATAGTAATAGTGATAGTAATAATAGTGATAAATACATTATATAGCGCTCCTCTTGACACTCAGAGACGCTTTACAGTCAATACGTACGTACACACACACACACACACACACACACACGCACACACACACACACACGCACACACACACACACACACAAACAGATTTGGAGGGAGAGAGGGTGGGCAGTGCTAACAGATAAAGTATCAGGTGGAATATGTGGTCTTGAAGAGGTGGGTTTTTAATTGGTGTTTGAAAGACAGCGGTGTATCGGAATTTCAGATGGCCAGGGGGAGGCAGTTGGGCGGGGGCGGCAGTAGCGAAGGCTCTGTCTCCCAGGGTGCAGTATGTGGACGTGGTGAAGGGGGTGAGGAGGTCGGCATCAGCAGAGCGTAGTCAGCGGCTAGGAGAGTGGCGATGGAGGAGATCGGTCAATTATGAGGGTGCAAGGTTGTTGAGGGCTTTGTAGGTGATGAGGAGGATCTGGAAATGTATATGTTGTTTTATGGGGAGCCAGTGAAGCTTTTACACAAACACATTATAGATTATGTAAATGGTATATGTTAAAGGAGAAATCCAGTATAAAATTAACTCTGTGTATGTTAAAACATGATAAGTTGAGATGTTTGCTTGGAAGCAAATCTATGCTAGCCTGTTGCATTACAAACGTTATTTTTATTGGATTTATCGAAAAAGCTCAGCATGCTAGTGATTAGGGCGCGGCCTTAGCTTGAAGACATCATGATTTTTGGGCCATTAGAAAAGCTCAAGTAGCTCCACATTTCCTTGGTAGTATAACAAGGACCCTGACATTAAAAACGAGGCTTTGAGAACATTGTAAGTGTACAGGTCGTACACCAAGTATCTTTTGTAATTGTGAAAATGATGACTTCCAGGAAGTATTAATCCACTGTTAGTCCCATAGTTACTAGTCCTACAACTGAAGACATGATCAAAGCTTGTGTCCTTGTGCTTGCTTAAAGGAAACGTTTGGTGTGAAGCATTTTTTTGCACATCTAGCAAAAGAGAGAGAATAAACAAGAACATCTGAAGCAACAAAGTCTGAATAATGAACTGGTAGCTGTAGTAGTAATAAACACTAACTGAATGGGGCATAGGGATATAAAATTTAAAGTGCCCTATTCAGTTAGTGTTGGCTACCAGTTCATTATTCAGTGTATGTTGCATCAAATTTTCTTGTTCTTCTTTCTACCAACAACACAAAACAGGAATATGGATTCATTCACACCAAACGTCTCCTTTAATATGGTGACAACCTCACCTCTCTTTTTTTGCGAGATGTGCACAAAAATTCTCATCACCTAGCAAGATGATTGCCATTTAGACTGTATTTTAAATCAACTTTGTTTTACTTTACGGTGTATCGTTCTTGCTCTGACAAGGTGAGCCATACATTGCCATTATGACTGCTCGACATCAATATAATTTTACTTTTTGATGTAATTTCCTCGCCCGTTTATTATGTAGCAGGGATGGTACCAGGAGAAATTGCACTGAAATAATGTGTGTTCTGAGACAATTCAGCTAAAAGAAAAACCTGAATAGTACCCATTACATCTCTGTGGTAGGTAAATGATCCATTGGCATCCATGTCAACACGTGAAAACTGATGAAAATCAAGGCGTTCTGCAACAGTCCTGCATAATGCAAAGTTGCTGCTTTAATCAACCCAGGCTACAATACAGGACTGCCACCAAGGCTAGCCCTTCTGAATTATGAACATCGGGAACATCTACTCTATACTACTACCGCCAGTCTACTATGTAGACCTCAGACAGAAGCTCTCATGGCTCACGTAGTAGCTTCACTCTACGTTATCCTCTTAGATCCTCTTAGATGTAAGACCAGAGACCTTTGCGTAGGTCCCCCAACCATCCCAGTGGGTCTTTGGGGGACTCATCTGTACCCTTGGACACACATCACTCCCCCACAGTGCACACGCACCCACCCTGCCATCCTTTTTGATCCTCCGCGTTAACGCCAATTTCACTCGCACGCTTCGACTGATTACCGCTTCCTCCACTTGCCATCTGGGAGAGAGGAGGGGGAGAGGGGAGGAGGAGGAGGAGAGGGAGAGAAGGGAGGCTTTGCGCCGTATAAGTGCAGCCATATAAATTCAAGAATAATTTATTAGGAGAGACTGCCATGTATTAGATGCTCATTTGCTGAAAGTAAGCCCACTGTTAATGGAGTGAACAGGATGACGAGCGTGGCGTACAGATTATGGCCTGATTGAAATTCAGCTAAATGAATCGGGGAACGGGTGTTTGATGTTCACCTTCAATCCATCTAGCAAGTAATGAGGCATCTTTACAGCAGAAAATGCCAATTACATTCCCTCTTTGCGGATTTATTATTTTTTATTGTACCAGAGTAGACATCTGTCAGTACTTAAGTTCACACAGACGTCACATAGATAAATACTTTAATATTCCTGTTAGGGAAATTGATGTAATGCACATATCCAGTAACTCAGAAGTCCATAGATAGGCAGATAGTAAGGACATCAAAAAATCAGGTAGCAGCAATTTGGTAGAGACAGACAAAAAGCCTTTTCTTCCAAAAAAAGTTTATTGATCTCCACCCTGTTTGTAGTGGAACAATATTATACAAATAGGTAGTAAATTGAAATGGTGTCAGATCAACCAAATATTAAAAACCAAACATCACAGTCTATTCGTTGCAAAAATAATAATTTAGCTACTGTTAAATAAACATTTTTTGTCAATAAAGTTTTTAAAATACAAATTGGTATGATTTAACGCCACATTGAAATGCAAGTCAGTACAATTTTGTCATATCCCCACCCACTCTCAATGCACACACACTTTAAGTTGAAAGGAGGAAGCTCTTAAAAAAACATGGGAGACTTGACATGAAATAAATAAATGAACACTGGATGGCTGAGATGGAGGGCGGGGGAAAGAGAAACTGACAGAGAAGAGGGGAAGGCAGATGTGGCAGACGGTATACGCATGTGAATGAGCGACAGTGAAAGCTATGAACAGACTAAACAGATGGACAAGGACAGTAGAGGCAGCAATGTACAGCATTGTCCGACGTTTGCCAAACACCAACAGAACAGTGACCTTTTTACGATGCCCAATGAACACCGACAGACTACATACACGTGCACACATACACACACAAGCTCACATACATATACACACACACACACATACATATGCACAAACAGCTAACAGTGAGAACAGCAGAGGACACAAAGAAACTGCATACATCTGCACAAATGAACATTGACTACTGTAAGCACCCAACTGCAAAACAAACAAAAAGGTATTCCCCGGGGGGATGTTTCCTTATCTCGACAAAGAAACTTTTTTTTTGTTGCAGCGAATCATAGCGAGCATAATGAATCACAATGATTACCGATAGATTAGTGTCTAGGAGGACGTAGGAGTGTCCTCTCTCTCTCTCTCTCGCTTTGCACAATGAAAAGGTGCTTTCGGAGGTGGATGGAAAAAAAGGATAGCGAAAGAGAGGAGGGAGAGGAGAGAGAGAAAGCAAAGAAGGAGGAAATATTACCCAGAGGGCATTGCATTCCTCCTAATGATTCTTGAAGCTCAGGGACAATACCTCGAAAAAAGCCCACACAACCTGGCTTCTCCAGGAACACCATAACATGATCGAGATTCACATCCAGGAGCAGCGCTTTGGTGTTGCATCACCCTGATGCGCTCCTAAATGCCTGCATTTACATACTGCCATGAAGTGGGTGTCAAAACATGGATGGGTGGCTTTTTATGAAACAAAACAAAAAAATATATACTGATCACTATTAAAATATATTATAATCTCTTGGGGTTAATATGGTTTTTTTTTGCATAGATAACACAGGTTACTGCGTGTAACTAACAACAATAACATCTAATAAACAACTCCTGAGTTACTGCATTAAAGGGATATTCGTTCGTTATGACCCTTTATTGTAATGGCTTTCAGGTTCCCTGTACAGTAGCACTGATGTGTGTTTTACACGCGAAGCGGAGCGGAGAGGAGAGGAGCGGAATGGAGCACAGCCTCTCTCCATTTGGCTTGCAGGCTAATGCCCCTGAGATTCAGTGTTTCTCCGAATTCCTCCTCAAGAGGCAATATGGCTTGAGGACACGAAGACACAAACACACACACAAACACACACACACACACACACACACACACACACACACACACACACACACACACACACAGTGCTCCCCAATAGCCTGAGGCAGCCTCACATGTCAATGATGCAACTGATGGGCCGGTTCTGATAAATATGGCTTTAAGATAAATGAGGTGCACATCACTCACACAGTTGGAACACACACACACACACAACGTTCAATACCCCCTGGAAGTAACTGCATCTAACATTCGGGAGAAAGAATTGTTGTTGTGATTGTCTCTGCACCATTATGGCCCTTTGGGCTTGCTAGTGAAGGGATTTCTCTAGCTGACTGGCCTCTGTCAGAAGTGTGATTCATCACCCCCTCTCCTCAATCTTATAAATCTGAAAACATGAGTGAAAAACACACAAAGCAATACATTTGGTTTCCGTCCCTGTGCACACACACAAACACACACATATGGACACACACATGCGCACACATACACACACACACAAACATGCACATACGCGCGCACACACACACACACACATCCACTCTCTGGAACACAAACACACGTACTGCATTTGCACAGGGTCCCACCTTATCTGCGTAATCTTTATTAATATCTCACTGGACGCGCTGTAAGCGAGGCACAGACTCACACACACACAGCTCTCTCAAGGTCGTGCACACACACACGCACACACACACACCCTCACCCTCAGGCACACACGAGTCTCTCAAGGGCACAATTTCAAATTCACTCCTTTGGATCATCTGCTGCTTTGACCTTTACCCGGAACGATTTGACACTAGAAAGACTTTTCTTTTTTTTGTAGGTCTTGTAGTTTCCATGGTATTTTCCTAATAGGGAGCAGTGCCCTCGTAATAATAATGGCTGGGAGACGTGGAGGCATTAACATGTCCGTGCTCTGAAAAGTTCACACATTCCGCTATGGAGTAGAGGCGGCCGGCTGGTCTTCATCTACAGTCTCTCTCTGTCTCCGTCACCTCCCTCCTGTGGCGATCGCTATAAGGTCCAGGGTTGAGGTCAGGGGGCGGAGAGGGGTGCGGTTGTCAGAGCCGTGTCTCAAAGTTTGGTTTCGGGGCCCCGGGCCGCGAGCACGGGGAACGAGCTTCGTATCCTGGCAACCTCCACGGCACAGAGGTGGCCGTACACCTTGTTGTACCACTCTGGAGAACGGCCTCTGGAGGAGAGGAAGGACCAACACGTGATGTTAGAGAGGAACGCACACATACATAAGTGATAACGGTGGCCGAGGTGATCTGCTCCATGAAAATAATGGCGAGGTGGAGTGCCCTAGCCTGGTAAACCCACCCCTCGTACTTCATTTCATTTTGTACAGAGGGTCTGGACCGGAATCTCTTGAGAGTCATTTAGTCGGCCCCAGCAAGACTGATCCAATCAGAGGGTGTGTTCGTTAGCCATGACGTTGACCTTGTGTGCTACATTTGAATTGTAGTGCGTAGGTAGGTTAATTGCATACATGACGACCAGGCGTTAGCGATTGGGTAAAGGCAGAGGCTTGTTTTAAACTTCGAGTCCACACCTCCAGGAAGAAATTGTTTCTGACGGTGTCTGGTCCAGACTGAGGCGTGCATTTGATGGAATTAATCAACGCCGACGAAGGAGAATAACTTCAAGTAAGTTATGCTCCGCCAAAGTTGATTAATTCCGTCGAATGCACACCTCGAAGGCTGTTATCCCGCTTATGGCCCAATTACCACACTTGTGAATATAAGAAAAAAACATTTAAAACTATATGTCGGAACATTTTTAATTATTCTATAATTTCTTTAGGATTAGGAATCATTGTCTGTTGTTTAATGCAACCTACCCTTAAAAGGTATACCAAAAAGCAACTGTTAAATTGGTTGTTCTATGGGGCATTGATATGAAATGTTGCTTAAACTTAATGCCAGAATTTTAGAACTACTTTCCATTGCTGAACAGTTCGACAAAGTTAATGCATACCCTGCCAGCCAATCAGAAAGCAGTACTCTATTTGACCGGGCCATAAGGTTACCATTCATAACCGCATTAATATAGAACAGTGATTCAACTTTTCTCTTCAGATCTACGTCAAAGGTAGCCTGTTTGTAGAAAGTTCCTACAATGCCAACCTCCTCAGCCAATAAGTGAAATTAAATTCCAATGCTAAAGGAGATAAAAGCTCATAAAAAAACTGACGTGCTGACAGCACACATATTCAGGTGGCTTGCTGAGGGGCTGAGGGGCCACATCTAAGAGTGCGATTTGTTCTTTTTGTCAGAGACGGTGAGAGAACCATAAAAGCTAATTGGAAAAGAAAAGAACACAGACACTAGCTCAAGGCAACCCTCTGAAATCCAATTTGAGTGGTTTTACATAAAGTGATATAAAGCAATTTTTATGACTGAGAAATTATTAATTAGTTCTGGCAAATACTATGGTCAATTTAGCATACTTTGCTTAGAGAGGCCTGTTTAAATGGTGCTGAGGCTTGTAAAAACTGTATTGTGTTGACTGACAAAACTGTACTGTGAGTGATGATAACAATGTTAAAAGACATAAGACTAGCATTTGTTTGTGTACAGTTCAGGGGCATAGCGGTCTACTATAAATAGGAAATTAAATGGAAAATGAATGCACGTCCCACTTCATTCAGACAGCCCATGTTTCTTTGTGTACTCATTGCCTTAACAGGCCTTCACAAGCTGTATGTTGACTCACTGTAATCCCACATCCATTTCTCAGAAGACAATCTATTAGGTTTACCATTCCCATTCCCTGAGAAAAAAAGCTGAGCGGTGCTTCTTTTTTGTTTATGTCTGCCAGTTTGTATTTCTACTTAAAACTTATTTCCACTTATTTGCAGAGCTTTGCCAGATTTTGTTTAATTTGTTTTTGATTTGTTGTATTATATTTCATATTTTATTCTGATGCTGTGTGTATTTTTTTGTTTGTATGTTTATTTATTTGTAAAGCACTTTGTAACCATATTTATAGAAGCGGTAATTAAAAATCACTATTATTATAACTGCTTCTTCTTTACGGCACGTGCTCACCTGAGGTCGGCTCGGCAGTAGTGCGTGAGGCGGGAGCGGCCCAGTCCACACGGTTCGATAAGGATGCGGGAGGTCAGCAGCACCGCGCGGATGCCCGCCTCCAGCTGGACGTTGTCATGGTCCACGGATGAGGAGACGAGCACACACACGCCCCGTGGCAGGTCGTTACACCAGCGCCTTGGCAACGCAAGCAAACAAACAAACAAACAAACAAACGCAAAAAAAACACAAAAAACGAACACACATTGCGTTAATAGCAGCATGACAGGTTCTGGCACACACAGTTTGGTTCTGGATACGGCATTAGAAATAAAAAACAAAACAACAGATATATGGGTGTGTTCAGTGTCATTAGTCTAGGCCATAAGCCAGTTTCAAAGAGCAGGCCTGGAGGCTTGTTCAAAGAACACGACCATGACATCTGCTTTTGTTTGTAAGATATGGCACATTTATTATCAGGGGGAATGAGAGATGCTTCACCCCCCGACCCTTTCTTGTCTTAGAGAGCAGTGACACACGGTGTGTAGTCTGACATGTTGTGTAAGTGCTTCAGGGGGTGGAGATGGGGGTTGTTGGCAAGATGAAACTGCCTTTTAGAAGTCGGACCCCCTGGGCAGACACAGTTGAATAATACAGGGAGGATCTAAAGGCATTGCTTCTCATTGCTTCGCCCTAATGATCGCAACACTGAGAAGTCACAAAAACACACAGTATCGCATATCTATTCTCTGGGCTGTTGTTATGATACATCGTGTGTCAGTGCTCCTCTTGTCTGGCCTAACTGTGTGTTTACACCAAAAGCGACTAAAGGTGTAAAATCGCTTTTGTCGCTCATAAAGCATAGCTGCTAAAGTAGTTCTATTCGCTTTTGTTGCTCAAGTCGCCCATGACATGACATTTTACAGCCAAAATATGTGATAAATAAATTGTATAAGGTTCAGCTGTCTTAAACTTTTTTTGTCATTCAACTTTCCACCTGATGTTAATGCTTGTGGATTTCTCCATTTCCATTTTATTTGTTCCATTATTGCTCCAGGACTTCCTTATTTTATTTTTACCCGTGTTGCACCACAAGACAAAAACAAATTCCTCATTTGTTTTACAGTAAACACTTCAGGCTCTGATTCAGTG
>CM050214.1:15790206-15792706 GCA_027475355.1 Coilia nasus
GCGGATTTTAATCCAAAGGCCCGAGCGGTGGTTCTGTTTCGCTCCAGTTCAGCTCCGATACCGCTCTCATCACGAGTCTGGGGCGTGTCTACACAGACTCACGTGTGCCTTCAAAGGTTAGCCTACAGAGATCGTTGAGAGATTCAAATAAATTTCAAATAAATACGTTGTTGATGCTGCGGTTGCTGGGACTTCTTTATATTATAGGATAGGCTACATTTCCTCAAAATACATGTCTGACATGTCACATTTTTTAGTTTTTTGCCTATTAATATTATGATAATTAAGGAGTACATTCGTGCTGTTCCATGTGTTTCATTAAAATAGTAGCCTAACGTATTTTTTTTAGAAAAATATGCTGTTCAGCCAAATATGACAGTTTACGCTCAAAGCAAATAAAAAATACTATGACAGGGTCAATTAAGAGGATACACATGTGAGTTGTACATCACACAATGAAATTATTTGTATCTGTTACATGATTTTTGGACAAGAAGTTTAAAGGGTTTCAATCAACAGGCTAACAAAGATGCTGCGCGTGAGTTCAGGCCACATCGGGCAGCGTGTCCCAGATGCAATTCGGTGGAAAATGATAGCCATTGCTCCCTCATTTGAGCAAGCGTGGAGCGATTTCACCGGAGCGGAATGAAATTTTAGGTGAGCGGAGAGCGGTCTTAGAGCGGAGCTGTCTGGTTCAACTTTGAGCGATGGAGCGAGGGAGCGAACACTCGCGTGAGCGAAGAGCTGAAATTCTGGCCGCTCAGCTCCGCTCACATGCTCTGGTGTACGTGGAGTAGTGGAAACGCAAGGTGACAGTACACCGAAAAAATGACATTCCCTGTAATCTTCCCTCTCCCTGAATTACCGTTGGAACTTCCCCTAATGAAAACATGCCTTATATGTGGCGTTACATGGTTCTGCCAAGGGGGGTCATCGGATGTTTTCTATGGGGCTGTAATTAGTGTAACACAAGTGAACTCGTTCACACGCTGGAAACATTAGAAAGGGGTAAGCTGGCTTTTTGATTTTTAATAATTGTTAATACATTGTTATTTTCTGTATTAACTTAGAAATACTGTCGTTTTTTTTTTAGTGTGGATAGATTGTGACACACTCCTTTGGATGGTATTTTGATCAAAAAAATCTCCGTAAAAAAGATGTGTAATTACCTATCTACTTGGATGCTAACTAGCTGTATAATGTTGTAGGGATGCCAGCCGAATTTTCCTGTTCATTGGGTCGTGTGCAGATGTATTTGTGTCACAGGTATATTTGCCCTTATGTGTATTTTATTAAAAAAAGAAATGATCTGTGAAGAGTATGCATTTCCTTGGTTTACTGTACTTTATATTTAGTTTATAAGCCTAATATGCGGTCTGATGCATTAATGCTGTAGTCTGATTTTTATACAGCAGGTAGCAAACATTTGTTTTATTTTTTCACTCATGCTGGAAACATCAGGAAGGGGAACACAAATGCACACAGATCAAGCCATTGCCTACTCTTCTCTTCCGGTGGCTTCTAAAAAAGACTGTATTCAGTATTGCTGTGACGGGCTCAAAATGAGTGGTGTGTATGTTTGTGCGTGTGTAACTGGCATGGCTGGAGGTGTTCCAGTGTCTACTCGGTGTCTGTGTATGTGTGTGTGTGTATATGTTTGTAGTGTCCTTTACACCTTTAACTAACTCAGATGCCTGAAGTTCCAACCACTCAACTGTATTATGCATGACTGTATATAAAGCATTCTTTGTGTGTGTGTGTGTGTGTGTGTGTGTGTGTGTGTGTGTGTGTGTGTGTGTGTGTGTGTGTGTGTGTGTGTGTGTGTGTGTGTCAGCACTGATAATCATACCAGTGAGTGAGTGTAGGTAATGTCTATAAAATGGTGTAGTCATTGCTATTTGATGACACACAGGCAGGTTTCCTCCTGAGGGAGAGTGGTGGCTACGTACGAGGATCGCCAGAGGGGCCAACAGGTTGTTTCCAAACCACCTTTGGTGTGTGTGCATGTATGTGTGTGTGTGTGCGCGTGTGCGTGTGTGTGTGTGTGTGTGAGTGAGCGTGTGTGTGTGTGCGTGTATGTGCGTTTACTCCTTACATACCTTCTTATAGGTCAGCTCAGTGTGCTCTGGGCCTGGTGCGCTGTGCCAGCCCTTGCTCTTCTCTCCGGCCTCGCGCAGCAGGCACTGGACGTTGTCGTCCAGGTAGGCGCGGTAGTCCACCGGCTCGCCCCGCAGGTTCACCCCCAGAGCGTGCAGGGGCAGCGGCTGGGCGTCCGCCGCCACATAGGAGTTACGGGACTGCAGCATCATCTCATGCGGGATCTGAGAGAGGGGGAGAGAGACACAGGGAGAGGGAGAGAGAGAGAGAGAGAGAGAGAGAGAGAGAGAGAGAGAGAGAGAGAGAGAGAGAGAGAGAGAGAGAGAGGGAGAGAGAGAGAAGAGGGAGAGGAGGAGAGAGGGGCAGGCAGTAAGTGAGAGAGAGAGAGAGAGAGAGAGTGAGA